>VXBT01002173.1:954737-981649 GCA_013400235.1 Oriolus oriolus | reverse complement strand
TTTTTTTTTTTTTTGCTTCACAGCAAACATACAGTGCATGTGGCATGGACAGCTAACCACAGATTCAGGAAGACATTTTGAAATGCAAATGGTACACGTAAGTATGCTTTAAGGTTAATTCTGCTAACATTTTCAACATAGATTCAGTTAGATAAGAAAATTGTTTCTGCAACTATGATGACACATGATGGGAAAATTCCTGCCTACAAAGAGTAACCACAGAAAAGTAATCTGAAAGGCTAGAAAGTGGCAGCAGCAGGTTATACAGAAGCTATTTAACAGGCTAGTCACATGCCCAGCTGCTTTGCTGGCAAAAAGATTTACATCTTGGTGGTTAGGCTCTGCAGCTGCCAAGTCTTTCCCATAAGTGACCACAGAGTTTCTCTCCATTACAACAGGCAGAAAGGCAGTGGAACGATCCCGTGCCTGCTATGGCCACACAGAACATTCAAGTACACACACTGTGAAGACTTCAGCTCCTGTTTTCAGACACACCAAATCCAAAGAAACCTCACACATTTTGCAAAGCTCAGTTTAATTCACCTCCAAAAGCCCATGGGGAGGGGAGCTGGTATGACACAGTACCTATTTTACAGTTTGTTTCAACACCCAGAAATCAAGACTTAACAATTTTATTCATGTTCAGTGTCTCACTGGATCACTGGAGTGCTTAAGTCTCACTGCACTTGGTGTTCATACAGTATTCTGTATGACCAAGCAACACTGCCACCAAGTTCAGCTCCAACTGTGTGGGTTTCGCTACTTCTGCAACCAAACCCCAGGTCCCGGGTCAGGCAAACAGGAAGGGAGGAAAAACCCTCAGTGATAACCTACAAACAGCCTAACTTAAGTGATTTAAGAGTGCTCAGTTGCTAAACCACACAGGCAAGGCCAGAATTCCCCTGTCTTTCCTAAAGATCATTTTTTCCAAGCCCTGCCCAGTACATTAAGCAAGCTCCAACATCTGCAGCAAACAGGCCAGGGACCTCACAGGTGACAGCCTTCTCTAGTAAAAAATATACACCATCACACAACTGGGTCTGTTATACCCTCTGCACGTAACAGTGTGCTACTGTAAGGTCCGCTTTTAATGGCAACATTTGAGAGATCAAGAGAAGTGCAAAAGCGGTAATTATTTAGTTATTTCAAGTGGTCTCTTCAAATACTTTTTGCACGTGACTATCTCATTTTTAAAACCAGCTGCGAAGAGAAACACCACACTACGGCACCCTTCTTACCCCCATCCACATCGTTCATGGCACAACTGAAACCTTGAGACCTCCTGAAGCCCCTGATCCACCAGCCTTAACTCATGCCTTGAGTATGCTTCCAGCAGCACAGACAAGGGCCAGAAATTTGCCAGCACAGGTACATAAGGGCAGAAAAAGAGGAAGCATCTACAAGCTTATGCCTGACATTTCTGGTCTTGGACCAGACGGGGTTCCCATGGGGACATATTTCCTGATGGCTTGTCTCCAACCTTTACTCCATATGCCCCTGCAAAACGCCTCCAGCTCAGCTCCCACACTTCTGACTGCCTGACCCATTCACATTCTCCAGATCTTGAACTTTCAATGGCTGTCCCAAAGCTCTGCCTTATTCAGACAGTCTCAGTAAAATTCTGCCCGTGTCTCTTCGTGCAAATTTGCCATTCCTGCTTTCCTATCTGAGCTCCTCCTCTCTTGCATCCTACTGCTAAATGCACAACGATTTTCAGTCTCTTGCATAAGCAGAACTAGCCTCTCCCCAGCTCCTTGTCTCGTTTTAGCATTAATATGATTGCAGGCCACTGGCTTCCAAGTCCTTTCCCCCAGTCTTCTCAGCTTACAAGCTCCATCCTTCCTTCTCCAGCAGCTTCCAGCTTCTCCCGTACTCCCCTGCGTTGACCCAGTGCCAATTTCTTTCCTCTTACTCCCTGTTCTAATCTGTGTCCGTCCTTCATCCCAGCTGTTACCCTATCTATTTTTAAAAGAGAGTTTATCTACCTTTAAAAACAGTGGGTTGGGTTTTTTTCTTACATGCTGATGGAGCGACAGGAAGAAGGAGAAAGATTAAACTGCAGTCACACGACACAGGCCAGCTCAGCTCCAGCCCAGCCCAGCCCAGCCACAAGCAGCCATTACAGGAAAAGCCTGGCTTTGTCTCCAGTCCCTGGCTGAATCACACTCAGCTACACATTGTTGAAACAGCCTGTGCAGTACTATGAGGAAATACGTTCAGAGCTGAAGCACACTTGGTGTTTCAAGAGGATTATTATACACGCAGCCTGAGATTGTAATGATAAAAAAACCTAATAGGAAGAAAAAAATAAAATATTTTAATTGTTAAAAATCAAAGACACTTTACTATGTTCCTTGAACTGGTTTTATTTGTCCCAAAAGCTTTCAACTTGGCCAAGTTTGGGAGGAGTTTCATTTTTTTTTAAACAAGGAATAAATTACTTTCCTGCCAAAGCTACAATCTCTACTGCAAAGCATGCTGCTGTGACTGCTGCCCAAAGGAAAGGTTAAATAGGCCAATTTTTTTCTTAGTCTCATTCTTGTAAATAATTGGACTGGTTTTGACTAAAGTTCTCCCTCCTCAAATTGGCACGTTGCTTTTCAAACATTTGGAACCAGTTTTTAATGCTTCTATCCGACCCTCCTCTTTCTTCAGATAAACTGGGTTTTAACTGCAAGAGTTAAAGCAGAAAATACTAAGTTATGATATGAAGGTTTCAGCATCACAGAAAACAAGGAAAAGGCTGGATCCTAAAAATGTTGTAGAGGATGAAGTAAGAGAATATGGTAACAACCTTAGCAGATGCATCTAGACACGGTAGAACTGAAAACATAGCTTAAATTGCAGGGAAGAAGAAAATGGTAATGGAGAAGGTGAAGCAAACCAAAGAGAGAGGAAGAGAAAAGGAAGAGAAACAGGACTGAATTAGAGCAGCTAGCACTGCCAGAGGGCTGTCCGTAAGCCACTAGAGGGTTTGTGCTAACGTAAAGTCTGCGTGACCAGGGGCAGATTATGTCCCAGGAGAATGTGACAGCAGGCTCTGCTGGCTGACCACCATCCCATGGGGCTGAGGTGGGGGCACTGCCAAGGCCCTCGTGAGGAAACAAGTCTCCTCAGGTCACACATCACGTCAGGGGAGCAAGTGGATCTACAGCTTCTCCTTAGATGAGGACAGCTGCCCTTCAAGGACATTGGCAGGAGATTCATCTCCTCATCTGCATTATTCTTCACTCGAGCACTTCTAAGCACAGAAACCTCTGTTTAAGAACTTATATCTACGAAGACAAAAACACAGTTCCTGGAATGATGGGAATGAGTTGTGGGGATGATGGGCTGGCAGTCTCATTTAGATGACTACTTCAATACTGCCGGAGCTTTGCTCAGCTACTGATTCCGTACCAGTGTACACAGAGGCTTTTACAATAGTCTTATTATTGTCACTCTAATGAAATACAATAAACAAGCTCAATTTTAGTTTCCTTTTCATATAGCCTTGATTTGATTTTGCATCACCTCTCAATCCAGTTTTGTCTGCAAATTTAATCAAAAGACTATTAACTTGTATTGCATCTGATGATACCAAAAGTAAAATCTAAAATGACTAACACTAACATACCAACTTACTATCTACACAATTCCATGTTCCTTTTTTCAGCATCCTTTTTCTGTGGCCCATAAGAATAATCACATCTAGTCAAATGAGAAACTCCACAGAAGGAAAGACAGAAGTTTTTTACTGGAACTTCAGTATTATACTTACCATACTCCTTTTGTCTTCTGATCTTGGTTTTATCAAAGAGACTAGACAGCAAGCAAACCTCAGAGCCATCCTTAAAATACCTGATTATTTACAGCTTCCCTCCTAATCTTCATTTACAAAATGACTGCTTAAGCGTTTTTGCTCTGAAACTGCTTTCCTGCTTGCCTGGGGATTTTAGCCTAGACCTGCAGAGGTTGGTTTCTGCTTCCTAGTAATAGGAACTCCTCTGCAGAGCTTCCTGAAACTTAATGAATATACTGCAAATGCATACAGTATTTCTACTATCAGTAAGATGGCTCCAAAATAACTTCTTCAAATTCATACTAGTTTTCTTGTAACTTTTACCTACAGTGTAAATATTATTGTACACAGCTTTTTCTGCAACCTCCCAGCATTAGAATCAAGTTACAAATTGTAACTGATTTGAAAGGTACTTTTCAGTCTGGGGATGAGGGTGTGGGGTGGGAATTTGAAAGTATTCTTCATCTGTGACAGAACTGTGAAGAACTACAAGCACAAACAGGTATCTGAGAAGTTATCACACGTAACAGTAACACTAACAGAGCACAGAACAGTTTTAAACATGCCAAAATGTGTGTGGATGCCATTTGTACACACTTATTTTCACAATAAACTTCATAAAATATCTACGTTCAGACTAATGATACTCAGCTTTTGCGGTAATCACTGAAACATCAAACAAGTTAAGAACAATCTGAAGCAGTCACCAACAGCTTCTTACAGTCTTGTTTTCTTGTATTAAATACTTCCAAAAAATAACTTCCAAGTTAAAAAAAATATATTCTCCATTATATCACAAATGCTATGGGATGAGTCCCACACAAGTAATGGCCTTAAACTAGCTAACACAGAATATAAATAACACAATTTCCCACATAATTACCTTGCATAAAAATCTCCTGAACCTTTTGTTCCTTTACCCAGGCTTTTACCTCCTCATGTAACTGCGGGTTATCCCTGAGAACTGGGTTTAGACTGTCTACGTCGTCCTAAAGTAGAGATTAAAAAAAGAACCATATGTTATGTTTACTTGTAACATTTTTGTTTATTTTCCTAGATGTATTTTAAAATACAATATTAAGTAATTAGATGCTAATTTTAATGATTGCCTACAAATCCCTGTGCTATTTTTAGAAAAAACTTAAAAGCATAACATAGTGCTAGAAGTTATTTCATGGGAGCCCAGTATGTCAGATCCCACATGTGGCCAGACTTGTAAGCTATTAATAGGATCACACTTTCATAAATACTGTCTTACTACAAGCTAAAAATGCCCTCTAAAGACTTAAATGTTCACAGGTATGCACAAAGAACTGTTTAAATAATTACTGATTTTTTTTTTAACTCTGTTTTCCATATCTGTAAAATTTAATATGGACATATTGAGCATAAACACAGATATCAAACCCACAAATACAATGCATAAGCAGTACTTTAAGAGAAACAAACAGTCTGAGGAAACACCATTGCTGATTTTCAAATACATTGGCCTTTGTTAATTAGGTAGTTTCAAATAAGACATGTCTTAATTGTTATGATAATCAATTCTCCTGGAAAAGATTCTTTTTCAGTATTTGGTAGGATATCACCTGGGAAATTAAGATATATTCAGTCGCTCTGTCCTTCTAACAGGAAAAAAATTAGGAGGAGAATCTGGTTCACATCCTTGTAAGCATGGCTTAAATCACCATTTGTCTCTGGACTCCTAGAACACCTATTTCTCTATTTCAGAGCAAACTTGCTATTTCTGTCTTCGAGGCTGTGGCAAAGAAAAAAAGCCTGGTGGCTCCTCATGCAGAAGATGGCCTTGGAAATCCACGAGCGGCAGCAACATTCATTTATACCAAGAGAACTTCAGACAGCTAAAATAATGAGTGCAATTCTCCACACACAAAATGTAGAATGTTTTATCAGTACTGCAGCTGAGATCAAGCAATTTCTTTCCTTGATCTCCAACAAGTTCCTTGATGTTTCACAATTTATTATGAAGAGCTCCAGCCACAGAATACAGATACAAGCAACACCCAGTGAATTGTGCATCGCTGCCAGGCCCTCCAGTGAAACGAGCAATTTCTCTCTATTCATCTGGATGAGATTACTCCTGCTAACCCACTGATCACAGGATATCTATTTCCAATTCAAAATTCACTTCCTGACACTTGGAGATTTGCTGTGCTCCACTATAGAGAATGCACCAATGCTTTGGCTATTAGAGAAAATTACTCTCTCTCTCCTTATGCTCTTGCAAAGGATATGGCCTTGGATCCAGAAGAAATGGTCAAGATGACCATTTTAATACACGTAAATTGGAACAAAGTGAAAACGAAGGAAGATCAACAGGACCTCTACCACAAGATTCAAAACATCAATCAGGTAAGTATGCTGCTACCACTACCAGAGGCACAAGAGGGTCACTACTAAAATTTATTCAAGGATGTCCTCTCCCAAGGCAATTTAAAAAAGGAGTATCAGCTATTCTGTCTACTTGTGCAAATCCATTTTTGCATGGATCCTACATACAGAAGCACCACCACCACTGGAAAGAGGGAATGATTTGCCACAGGAACACAACAGATCCTGGAACTGGAGCTGTGTGATGATCAATCATCTGTTCTGCTGCCCATGCATGCTCTTTCACAGCAGCTGCAAGAAATTCCTGCACCAAACATTTCCCCACTCAGATCCACAAGCACTGGATCTAAGCAACAGACGGAGGACAGCAATACTGAGTTTGGCTGACTTACAAATGCAGTTAATGTGCAGATCTTGTACATTTTGAGTAATTTCTTCAGTCCCATCTAAGAAAATTTGTATCTTGATTTTGAGATTATACACATCGATTAAGTAACATGAAGTCAAACCTGTTACTCTTAACATTATACTATTTTCATCAGTTCTTTGCACAAAGTTTCTGAGTCTCTATGTCATCTTAAGCCACTTTTGATTTGTTTCCTGAAGGCAACACACACTGCTGCTTTTCTTTTTTTAGATTTCACATCCCTCCTAAGCATCTTAGCCTTCTTTGAACTTGACACTGAAGATACTGACCATCCCACATACAGTACATTTGAACCTCTATCTCCCATTCAGATGCATGACATTAGCACCTTTGGCTGAGAGCGCTCCATGTGAACACTTAGAAAAAGAGACTGCAAAGCCCATTTTGTACTTATCTCCTCACTCTTGGAGAAAGATGAGCTCCTCTCAAAAATGAGCTACAAAAGGCACAGGTTAGGTCAAAGACCCGTTACACAAACTGCACACAGGTGTGACTGGGATTATGTAGACGATATCAAAGAGAACCCAGAGTTTCTAAATATACACACAACACACATTTAAACGTATCAATCATAGGGTAGGGGGGAAGATACTAACAGAGCAAATTTCTGTAATCTCAAAAACTCTGTTCTTTTGTGTACACTTTTATCTATGAATACATGTGTGTGTCATGACTTACCTTTTTCCATGTTTAGTCTTAAATCTGAATATCTAAAATCCAGGGCATTAATTGCATAATGTGTTCAACTGCAAGGCAGTGGCCTTAACCACACTGTTTCAGCACACATCACAAACTCTGGCAAAAACAGGGACACAGGACAACAAGCAAGGCTGATGACTTGCAGTCTCTTCCCTAGCTCAGCACTGAAGACAAGCAGGTGACTCTGCAGTTCCCAGTTCTTTTCCTTTCCCTGTGTTTATATCGCTCAAAGAACAATTACTATCTACAGATTTGAATCTTGGCAATTGTAACCTTCAGTTTTCCTCTTCTTGGCTGAAGCAGCATGAGTGACAGACTAACCTCCAGAAGACTTAAATGCCCCACAGGATTTTACCCCAGACTTTTCCTCATTTGAAAGCAGTTTTACAAACAAAAGTAAGTATAGTACCCTCTCCTAGACTAGTTTTTCCACAAGTCCTGGAATATCTCCTCCGGAAGGATGTTAATGTTGGTTTGAAATCCTTATACAAATCAGGATGCAAATCAAATAAATGGGACTGCTAAATTCTTCTTCAGATCTACTGTAGGAAGCTCTTGATGTACTTCAAGTTGCAGAGTCCCTTGCTCCACAAATGACTATATGCAACTCTGGGAAGAAGACAAAGGGCGTGTGGGCTAGAGAAATATGGTTGAGATAACCCCTCCTGCCCTTCTGGAAAACAGTCACATGAGGCAATGTAACTATCAGAATCTAGAATCTCATTGCCAATCTATGACAAGTTTTTCACATCTTTGCTGATATTCTTCCTTCTTTCTAGATCAAAAGAGGAATTCACTTCTGGTGAGCTGGACTTTACATTTAATTATCCAAAGAACTGGGTCAGCTGCATGTCTCTCTAGGTGATCATTCTCACCTGCTGGGCATGTGCTCAACTCCAAGGAAGTCCTGAGAAGAATAGAGAACGAAATCTTCCCCGAGTATCAAGGAGATCCTGTGCTTTTCTGAGCATATCTGTTCTTTACCCTTGTGCAAAATGATACCAGCAGGTTGAAACTCTAGACCATACCATCAGGTTAAGATATCATACTAGTCTAACCAGGAAGGAGAAATTTTTGTTCAGAAAAGCATTTTCAGAGAGCTTATTCAGACAAAAATAATTTATCATTCAGAGTCACAGGTGAACAACTGCTTAGATCACTTATCATGCTTCAAAACTCCTTGAAGATCAAACAGGAATTTCAAGATAGTACCCACTGAAAAACAAGTCAAAATCCCTATGAGAATTCTCACTCCACCCACAAAAAAATATGGTCCAAGACACTGAGAGCTATCCCTAGATGTGCTGAACCTGCACATTGCCCAAAGACCACACAAAGCACCTCTGAAAGGCTCAAATGACCAGACGTTCCTTTTCCATTCTGGGCAGCCAGGTATGACTGTGGTAGGAAGGCCTAGATTTCCACAGCCACCTTCCCCACAAGAGCTGAGCTACTGAAGCAACACATTTCCTCAGCGTTTTAAAATACTCTTCCAAGTCATCGTTCAGAAACTTGAGGGGCAGAAATGAGTTCATCAAGAGGTAAAACCCCGGAGCAGAGAACAATAATAAAGTTCCAGTAGCTGCTCCTACCCCCAGTCACACAGCCTGCATGCTGCTTATGGGAGGGTACACACTCTGCAGTCAGCTGTCAACTCTACCCTGTCAGTGAAGAAGAGGAGGAGAACTGACAATACACATTCCAAGTAAACCAGTCCTAGAAAAACAGTGGCTTTTGGCATTAAAAAGGCTTAAATCAGAGCCGTGAAGACCATGTCTCAACACACATCAAACATTAGGAACCTGCAAACCTTCCTTTGGGAAAGCTCCTTCCTCGGTCATGGTGTCTCTGTATTTGGCTTCATGCATCAAGGACATCTTTCTAATATCAGTAGGAACTCATTTCAGCTAGTGTTTTACAGAGAAAGACTAAGTAGATTTTGCAGTCCTCACAAAGGTCAACGCCACATTAGTCCTCACCATCTGTGGCTTAATTAACTATAGCTTCCTCTGGCTGCTTAGAGGTTTTCTGATAATTTAGGACACGAATTAGATGAAAACTAGTACATAACCAACTTGACAGTCCTGTTTACAGTGTTTACACAGTGTGCACTGCACACAGAAATAAGCATTTTGTTAGGACTTTAATGGCAGAGGGATCACATTTAAATTCAAAGAGTGCAAATGAAAAACTCAAAGATCAAAGTGTCCTGAACCTTCAGTTTTGTTCTTGTTTTGTAAGTGAATATCAGCTTCTATAAAATGAGCCCCCCAATCCTTTTTTTTTCCTTTTGCAGTAAATCATTTGTACAACTGCACTGAACTTCAGCTGCATAGAAATTAAGTATGAGAACTGCAGTGTGAAAACAGTCAACACTTCCCTACTGATTGCCACAAGTCTTTAGAGAGCAGAACAGTGGCAGCAAAAAGAGATTTTTTAAAATCTACACTGCTGAGAATTTATACAAGTCCTCTGATGCCATTTTTTTAGATTATTTTCTCCCATAAAGATTAAATATTGTACCTGCACCCAGCCTCAAACACATTCATGCCAATTTTTACCCCTCATTTGAAAGCAGGCCTGTACAACTCTCTCCTTATTTTCATTTCTTGATAACCAGCAAAATCGTTTTCTTTTTCTTTCATCTTTCACTGATCATGCCACCTGACATGTGATTACATCACTGATCTGTAATCTCTTTCACTGATTATAATTTTTAACAAACCTTCAATCTTAACATTGTCCTGCTTGACATCAGAGTGAGAAAAAACACAAAATGCAGACAGGCAGAATACCCAAGATCTTAACAAGAACATCACCTATGAACTGGTAGCATCCCTCTGCCATGCTACCAGACTTTTTTTCCAGTGGCAAAAGATAGGAATCTAAGTAAAACATAGAAAAACTGGCAGCAACTGACACCCCTGAGGGTATTACCAGGCAGGCACTGCGGCTGCCACACAGACCACACCAGAACTTAGGAGGGAAATAACCAAATTTACATGAGTCTAAATACAGATCTTCCGCAGCTTCTTTCTGAACACACAGCATGCACAAACCACTGATAAACAGTATATTCCTGATTCCTCTCGGACAAGTGAAAGGCTACCCCAGCTGCCACGCCGCTGCAGCTGGTGGGCGGAGGTCAGAGAGGCACTGCAGGCTGCAGGGCTGTGCTGCACCGCACAGCCAGACCAGCAGCGCCTTTCCAGAGGGGACCGCTCTGGGGAACACATCGACCCGGCCCTCCACGCGCCCCTGCAACCAGGGCAACCTCCCTCCCGCTCCAGGCTTCTTATCAAGGGCAACGCCAGCCACAAACACCAAGGCTAGAAAGCTAGAAAGGCTAGAAAGTTTTTTTGGGAGATCCTAACTTCCCAGTTTACCTTAAACGGCTTTGTCTGAGCTGAGAGAAGAGGCTTAGGCTTACCAGGCGACGCCAGCGCTTTCTATGTAAACCCAACCCACACTTGACCTATTTTCTGCTGTTCTGAGCGCACAGTCACAATTTACCTCATTCAAACCCGGCAGCTGCTGGGTTACATCTGAACCAGTTAAGTCAAGCTTGAAGGCACAACCCTGACCCCTAAACCAGAAACAAAGTCGAGCCGAGGTCAGCCCTGCTCACACGTGCGCAGAGGCACGGCCGCATGGGGAAAGCTGGGATGGGCACTGACGCTCACCCTGCGTGCGGGGGCCAGGACAGACAACTGGGATAACTAATCCCCTCCCAGCAAGGGGCTCTGAATGCACTGTTCCAAGGACAAATGTTTATGGGTATTTCAGACCACAAACGTTTAAGATTAGATGTTATTTTCAGTGTGTAACAGCAACGACTACGTTTCTGTAAGTAGGAAGTTAAAATTACAAGGGGAAAAAAGATGAGGAATACAAATTTAGTAATTTTCCAACTGTCAGTGAAGTTATCATCTCAGGAAAAGCTATCAACGATTTTTCTGCTGCTCCCCACTCTTCCCTATGCATAATACTTCTCCCCACACACTCCTACTCCTTTCCTCATTTTACCTCAAGAGTTGAAACTGATTTTAAAATTTTAATTATCAGGTTTGAGAATCAGGGGATAGGGGCTACATACAATTCTCCAAGTCATGATTTCAGGCTTGAAGGTGCATCATTACACTGATTTGTTCGGTTCCGGAAGAGTAACTGATATACTAACATTAGGAACATAAATATACAAGGAGGGGAATCTGACTTGTAGTCTAATATTCTCCATTATTTTAACTTACTAACACAAAAACCAGCAGAGACATTTGCCTTCCTATACAACTATCAATACCTCAGGTGAAATGGGCATGCTGTAAAACTTGCATTTTACAAGTCAGTTTGTCATTCTTGTATCTGTAGATGACAATCTGGTATGGGAAGGCAGAGGGGAAAGCATGAACATGGACAGGACAAATACACAGCAGGGAAATAACCAACAATCAACGGATAAGCAAAATCAAACCTGGGCTAGACAAATATTGCCAGTAACTGGCCTAAAACCTGCTCTAGTGCTGTCTACGATAGTCTTGCATTTGAAAACAGAGGTTAAAAAAATAGATGACCCTTATGCTCGCAAATTATTTTACTCTCTTTCTCTGAGCAGGTAGGACAATCTGGGTCAGAAAAGCAAACTCTCCCCCAAAGTCAGGTATCTTTTAGCATCTAAGACTTCTCTAAAAAAGTGGGTCCTACCCACAAAACAGGGAGCCTGTCAGCTCCCACCTAGAACACTGTGGTGACCGTACTACTTACATTCCACATACAGACAAATAAAGGTCAAATGAACTACACTGCTCCATGTCCACCCTCTCTCTCATTTTGATGACACAGCCATATATTTGCTTTTCTTTCATTTTCCACTGAATCACATTTCCTTCCCCTTCCTCACGGCAGGCTCCACATATTTATCACCACCATCTCAGCAATATGCAACTTGTACTAATTTGGCATTTTGTTTTATCTAATCATAAGAGAAACAGGGAGGGAGTACTGGTCCTAACCCACTCAGTCATGTGGCAATACTGGAACAAGCCTTTGCGTCACTAAGCAACTCACTACCACTATGGGAAAAGAAACCTCAAAGTGCAGACATTTCCCTGAAGCAAGCAATTAGCAGAGTGAAGTTGATGCTAACAAGGAGACCTGCTAAGTAAGTAGATTGGAGAAATCTCTTCTGCACATTGATATTAAAATTTTAACTGAGAACCAGACACCCTATGAATTGTGAACAGCTTTCAGAAGGTATCCTACAAGACCCAAATCACATCAGCTGAAGGACAAGCTGTATGGATGAGGGTGTCTTCAAGCAAAAAAGAAGGTACATTCTGTCAATCACCAGTTGTCTGGACTAGTGGGCTGCTAGAAAGGCAGTCTAATGCACCCAGAAATGAAGCCAAGACATGAGACCTGCTCAGACACTGACCACTTTACAGAAGACACATCCTCCTTGCATGAGGGACCTGTGGCAGATGGCAGGCTGCGTACCACCACCGCAGAAAATGACCGAGCAGTCATCTCTTAGCTCAGGGTAGTCACCTCCATCGAATCTTTCATCAGTTGCATTACTCAGCAATACAATATTCCTTGACAAGACTAACGGTAACTGAGAGCTTCCTGCAGTGAAAAGCAAAGGCCTCTCAATTCAGTTCTGCAGAAGAAAACTGCAGAACACTGTACAGTACGTGTCAGTCTGATGACAGATCCTAGAATCAACACCACCTCCTAGAGATATCCATCAGTGTATCACTCTTGTGAATGACTTCCTGCTCTGGAATTTGAACTGCCACCAGCTTAGATTACCAACAGTAATCACACAGCTACCTAGTCTCTTCTGCAGATACCTTCAATCCTATTTACCAAATAGGAACTCTGGAAACATACAACTTTCCAGCTTCTTTTCTCTGCAGCTCACGAGGATTATGGGCAGAAAACAAATCCTTACAAACAAAAATATTTTAACTTTTTTTTTTTTAAGGCAGAAAGAATACATCAGATACCATCCACATGTTCTCGAAACCCAGCTTGTTTTAGTCCACTGAATTACTATTACATTAATGCTTTATTTTCAAGTGGCTTCCAGGAACTTATTTGATAATGTGTTTCTTATAATACAAATACATACATGTTGGCCCACATGCTGGTATTATGAAAGTAGATCAAAATAAAACTCATTTTTCTCACATTTTAAAAGTACCACTGTATTTACAGAGAACTTTTCAAAGTTAATTTCTAATAGGATTTAAGGCAGCACGGCCTTTTTTTTGCTGCAGAGAGCTCTGTTATGACCTGCTGGAGCCATTTTAGGAATTTTCCCTATAAATAACAGAGATCTGACCAGCTGGGACATATATCATAGTTGGATTAACACTACAGCTCTCTGCGACTCTGGAGAAAGCAGTGGATGTGCCTTTTATAGAACCGATGAATAATGGTCTTGCAAAGAGGAAAGATTAAATTGCTAATCAGAAAACATGGACATTTCAGTTATTGCTGCAATAAGTTCCCTGGGGTAAACTTAAGAGAAGTCATTCGGTGTTTAAAATTGATACAATGCTCTTCTATTCCACAATATTTTTCCATAGATAAATCTCCTAGCATGCAGAACCAAAAATTCCCTATTGAAGACATAATTCAAGACTGAACTACATCACTTGGGGAAGAAAAAAAAAAAAAACCAAAGAAAAAAGCTGAAGCCTGTCAAGCACCATAATTTAGCCACCAGGTCTTATGCATTCTGAAACCTGCTTTAACATGATTTTATCTGTTGTATACCAAAATGGTGTGACGTGGTGATAAGAAGACAGGGAAAGGGAAGTAGACATTCAAACGGGGTAAAGCCCCTGCCTCCATGGTTGAAATATAATTTCTAAACTGGAAACTTAAAATTCACAGCTAAATATCACAAAAAATGTAATCATTAGTGAGATGCACAGAAATTACTATGATTCAAACTCATTCGCTCAGCAAAACCACTAAAATACTACTCCCAACAATACTGGCAGATACACTCAAGTAGAGGAGGTTACAGGGGAAGAATGGGAATAGTTAATTTTAATTCCAATCTAAAGACAGGAAATGTTTGCTAGATTGAAGCGGGGGTCAGTATTTACAAACAATAGTAGTAAAAAAACCTTTATAACTGTAGTTACCAGTATATTGTTAAAAGTAAATAATGCTCTGTACATCAAGCCCTGTACAAGCCCTTAGAAAAGTTATTCCAATGTCTAAGAAAATAGCAAGATTCCTACTTGGTTTAAATTTTAAAAATTCAAGTTGGTATAAAATTACTTGAGTTTCTCCCCAGATGTCTGGCCTGGAAAAAGAATTAAATATACACACCTGGAACTGCTATAGCGCTCAGCCTCTACTAACTGTAGCTTGCTGAAGGCTGTGGAGCAGTTCCCATGAAGCAGTAAGCCCAGACTACAAATTATTACTTCTATTAGTGTAATTTCAAAAATACATTCTGTAAGAAAAAGGTCTAGAGTGGCAGCCAGAACAAAGGGACATTGTATCCAAGGGAGCAAACAAACCCATGAGCATTTCACCACATGAGCTATTGTGTTTATCATGTCAAGATAAGGCTTAATTTGGGTAAGAACACATTTCCATGAAACTCAAGTTTCCCCCTACCTGAAATGCAGGAATGCCTTCTCTTCCTGCTCTGGGTACAAACTCCCATGCAACACCGCAGAGTTTACTCATATTCACACTTCTGAGATCCCTGAAGCACCAAGGATTCCCAATCCTAACAAAGAGCAACTTGGGAAACCAAGAACACAGGGGCAAAGCAGCACCTGGTTATAATGTGAAACAGACTTCTCTGAGAGCTGACTTTGAGTCTGGATTACAGAAGCAGTGTTGGTCAAGACCACCACATAAGAAAAATACTTTAAACTTTCATTTTTAATAAATCAAATAGAAATTTTAAGGACACAGAACCAAGGATAATAAGGCTTCCATCACTTACTACTACGTGATATTTTCCACTGATTTTTACTGGTGAAGAAGCAATCACTTGTGATCAAACACAGGAAATTGTTTACCCAGAAACACTGGATGGATTTCTAAACTCAGTAATCTCAAGCACAGCTTTTCAGAAGTACCAAGATACTTCAGTGAAAGGATTTGCTATTCACCTTCGAAGAAGAAGCAGGTTTTGTTCCATCTCTTCCGTTCTGAAATCCAAACTTTTAAATTACTTACTTCAGTGCTACCTCCTAGAGTAGGACTAATGAAATCAAATAATTAAAGTGACTCTGGTTTTCCAGAAATTGTAGGAAGAATACGTTTTTCTATGACAGTGGAAGGAAAAGTGTTTTCCTGTGGATTTGACAGTCATCTGCATTGTAGTAATCTCCGCTTATCCAAAGGACCTCGCAACTCTTTCCCCCCTTCCTCCTTGTGCACCTTCCCACAGCTCCAGCAGTTCCACGTGAACTCCCTCCCACCCGGAGGAGCTACACTATTTGTGGCAGCCACGTCACCTTCCTGCTGACTGATGGCCTCCCCTCCACACTGCTCACTTCCCTAAGGCTTGTCAGATCTGAAGAACTCCACTCCTGTGCCAAACCTTGCTGAGAGAGACAAAAGAAGTAAGGGCTTCAGTCACTTTTTAACAGAAAAAGGTAAAACAGAAAGGTGCCATTTTATTCCACCTCTTTTGAGAAAAGAGAGGAAGTTCTCAAACAAGAAGCTCTTTTTCAAAGAGAAGAACAAATACAGGCTTAGGGCAGATGATGTACATCTCCCTCTGACTCTACAAATGGAGGGTGCCAATCCCTCCTCCCTCATTCCTCTCCTTTTGTGAGCACTCCGATGAAACTCTTCTGTCCTGCACGTGTTACTGGGAGTGAGGACTGGGATGAGTCATCTGACCCACTTCTAGCTGGACGCAGCCTTTTGCTTCCCCGCATGTTGGAGCCGTACGCTTAAACATCGATGTGTCGGTAACAAGCTGTTTAGACCATCGCTCTTTACAAGGCTGCCAGAGAAGCCAGCTGGACTCCTTATGGGTGGTCCAGAGACATGGGAAAGAATCGAGACAGTTCTTCAGCACAACGCTGAGAGGAGTTAAAAGATGCAGAAAGCTGTGTGTGCCTGGGTTGCCCGTGGGGGAACTGAAAGCAGGAGGGGAGCACATGATGGCCACCGCAGCCAGCTGGCCAGCACCCGGAGTTCCCAAGCTGCTTCTGGCAACCTCAAAGGGTGGGACCAACCCCAAAAGCTCCTGCCTGCCTGGTCAGTGGAGGTACAAGTTTATGGGAAAAGCAATTTTCAGACACAGTTGCTATTTTTAAGCCTGAAGCTTAAAGTAAGAGAAGTCTGAAAGATGAGTGCACATATAATTATGGGGTGCTTAAAATACAGACAGAAAAATAGTATTTTATCCCTGTTTCAAGATGTTTAAAGAATTTTTTATGTGCACATGTCATTACTACACAAGTCCTGCTTACTCGCTTTTACAAGCAAACAAGTCATGGAACCCAAAGGCATCCAGGTCTGAAATAACCAAGGTCTGCCCATAACGAACAGCAAAGCAGAGGAGTGGAGCTGCCCATGGCCCTTCACTCAAGTCTTTCTTAATGGCATATATGACTTGAATTTGTAATAGATCAAGGTAAGTGTATATTAGGTCCTGTATCTGATGTACCTACTTCATGATTAGCGAGAAAGTTTATTATTTCAACAGTCTTTAAGGCGTGTTAGACATTTGACCTGGCAGCATTCAGACGTGCCACACACATTTAGAAAAAGAGCAAAGTACAGGTGCCTATCACTGTGCATGCAACACCTCCCACGAGGGATTTCTCATCGCCCTATCTTTACATCTGCAACCTTCAGCACAGAGGTAGACAGGCAGACTGTACCATTTAGAAACACTAAAGCAACGGGGCTTGTCTTCCAGAAGAAAAACAAAAAAAAGGAAAAAAAGAAGTTCTGAAGGAGAGTGTAAGGCCTGAAGAGAGATTTCACCACAAACATTCATTCTTAGCAAGATTTTTTTTAAACCAAATAGCCAAGAGGACTTTTTGAAGACTGTGCACCCTTCCGCTTTCCTCCTTGAGTGGTAAAACACCCTTTGCAGGAAGTCTAATAATTTTGAAGGAACTTCATTTGAATTCTGTCCTGCTTCCGCTATGCACATTTGCTCCAGTGCCGTGTGCTCAAAAATCCTTGGGAAACACATTATCACACACATTATGTACATATTTGGAAGCATATAATCTATCATGCATCCTTGCTCTGCCCGACCCAGACACACAGCTGAAATGCACTCACTGCTTGGGCAAAGCAGAGTCTTTCCAGATCTTTCCACAAGTGTATTTTACCATGGAAAAACACGCTATAAAACACTTTTTGTTATTCTTCATTTGCTTGTCCGAAGTATAATGCAGTTGACTCCAGCTGCTTCAGCCAGCAACAGCAGAATCACACACTTCAGCCCAACAGTGTCCGTGACGGGCACTGCCAAACACCACCCAGACAAAAACACCACTCTGATGAGGTCACGCATACCATATGCTGGGCTTTAATGCTTCACATCCCCATCTATAGTCCTTCAAGTAAACGACAGTGCTTAAACAAATTAAGGCATGATTAGCTTTGCTGCTGCTTAATACGTGTATCACAACAGACAGACACATAGATGTCACAGAACAGTACAAATAACTTATTACAGAAAACCACTTCCATTCAAAATATTTATTTAGGTCACACTTGTATGTGTAGACTTAACTGTAATTTTTCCTTAAAACAGCTTTTTGCAAGAAGCGTTCATTTTCAGACTATATCAAGAGCCGTTATCAAACTCACTACACCTGGGAATTTTTAAACACAGAACATATGTGATACATTATGAATGCAAAGTCAAATTCACATTAAGGATCTAACCTACACGTCCCATTTCAAGACTACACTTCCTACAGATACTAGTTTCACAAAGAAAATGCATGTTGTAAACTTTATGTCTTATTTCCTACAAAGGACAGAATTTTCATTCCATTGCTAAGCAAAGTACCACAGCAAACGTTCGTATCTGCTTTATCCTCAAGATCCCCTTGTCACCACCATAAAAAGAACTACATGACTAAATGGTCTGACCATCCCAGATTAATGAATGAGTCACTCAGTCACACAAAAGTTTCACATAGAGAGAATAATATAGTTTACATCCTCCATGAAGCAACAGAGGTAAAAGCCACCGGAAACAAGTTGTAGGTTGGTATTTAAGGCACCACACATACAGAATCCAAGCAATTTCTAAAGAGAAGGGCAGGATTCTGAGCAGTACACACACAAGGAAAAAGAAGAATCACATGTACATTTAGCAGTAAAGAACAAATTCAATGGCAAGTGTTAATAGTTGGTACAGCAAACCTTGTGAAGACATGGAAGTGGGCTCGTATAATGCATACCCTACTTTTAAAAATGATATTCATCTAGCCCTTAGCAAGGTCATTGAATCTCTTAACAATTGAAACATGTTTATTTATGCAAAGAGCAGACATGGCATGGGAATGCATGGTTCAGGGTTCCCCAGCGAGTCCTGCCAAAGTCTCTTTAATCTTGTTCTGGAAGAACCACTTCTGGTAACGACAGTAATTTAGTTCTTTGCCTACTCAAACTTTGTTTTTCCTGCCAAGTCTGAAAGGATGCCAAGTGTGCTGTTTTCTTTGCTTTGAGCAGTTGTCACCTTTACACTGGACAGCAGCACCTTTTTCATGAAGCCTTTTGGCCCAACAGTCACGTGAAACACCACTGTTTCTTGATCAGAACTGATATGAGCAGCCTTCATACCAAATACTCGTCTGCTGCCCATTACCAGTATTATGAGTCTATGTAACGATGGGAAAAGTTAGTCAGTAGTTAAGAATTGTATCTGAAGTGAAATGGAGTCTTCCCACACAGATTCAAACTTTGTTTGTTTTGGCAGGAAGATACTGGAATTTTAGGCACTAACAGCAAAACGCAATAAAAAAGTGTTTAGGTCACCATGGTCTCTAAGGACTTCATATTGAAAATGTGCAGCCATGAGAGCTTAAACAAAAAACTGAACATGTTTCAGAAGACTCAAAGTTAACTCATCCCTGCAAAGAATGATTCCTCAGTTCAGTCTTCTGCTCACAAGCAGATCAATGCTATTCCAGACCAAACAAGGGAGCAAAAATGCCATTTTTTTGCAAAGCAGATAGTAACAGGAAGCTTACCAAAGATTTATCTAGGACCTCGTTTTATGGCAAAGAAAAGGGAGGCCAAAGAAAAGGATGGTCTTTCAGAAAAAACCTACAAGTACAAACTACCTTACATTAAGTGACTAATGGCTAGGAACGTGATTTCCAGCACTGACAAAAAACAGCAAGCAAAAGGAAGAGAGACAACCCTCCCACTTCACGTATCTTTGAGCAGAAAATAAGTCCCAGTAATAAAGCCAATATTTCTGTCTAACACATTGTTAGCACATATAGTTTCTGTTCTCTTGAAGACATTATCATTCAGTAAAGCTCTTATCTGTACAATTAACTTGTAAAACTTGGCACTGAGATATTGCTAGCCCTGCAGAGAGACATTCCTATGAAAGACATTTCTCAAGCTTTTTATAATCATTCAAATAAAGAAACCTTAGCATTGTGCTCACTGATGAATAGCGCAATTTTATGTTTCTACACTCAATATCCAAGCAATATCCAGTTAAAATGCAAATTCTGGATGCCTTAGTACTTAGAGTAATCTCCATCAGCAAACTTCTTGTAATGGTAAACAATTTAAGTATCTTGTCACCAAACTACTCATGATGGATACAGATCAACAGCCTCCACCCCAGGCTTTAATAGGTAACTATTTGCTCCAGGAGAGGGGGAAACAGCCTGATGTAATACAGAATTGCCCTCTACATGTCAAAAATGGAGGCCAACAGTCAGAGAGACTTATCTCTGGAACTATTTTTGACAAGCTCCTGCTTGGTAGCAGTTTTTGGTGAATATCTCTTTGGGAAGTGAAGATGCCAATACTGCTAATTTCAGTATTACCTATCATGATAGCACGAAGCCAGCTGTTCATATGATGCATTTTAAAAAATGACACCTTTCACTTCAATGCACCTTCCCAAAGTAAGGTGCTTCCAAGTCTAATGCTCTATCAGTTAGTATTCTTTGAAGAGCCTAAAATGCATAGAACATCGCTATGTCACTGCCTGGCAATAGCATTGCTTAACAAAAGGCAGTCCTCCTATGTTCAGTTTGCTTTGCTCAGCTCAGAAATGATCCACTGCCAAAAGGAGATTGATTACTGTTACTGGAATGAGCATTATCAGACACATGATCTTGACAGATTTCAGGCAAAGGACATACACTAGCACCAGTATTTGCTTTGTAAAATGAATCTGGAAGATTGCGGCTGGACTCCGAGGGCGAATTTACACTTCATGGCTCAGCTGATTTAAGAGGTCGCTGCTGCCAAAGGAGGATATCCCACTCTGTGTTGCGTCATCCTGACCCCCTCTGTAGAAGAAGCCACAGCACTGGATGCACCCTGGGCTAATCCAGCTCAGCTCATGAACATCACAGGCTTTCCCCCGCACCGTGTCCCCCCCTCCCGTGTTTGAAAATCAAGGCTGTGCTAGTTTAGAGGGCTGAAGACGCTAGCACGGGGTCTGATAGCGGGAACTGTTCTCTGCGGCAGAGCCAAGCTGTTCCAGCAGCTCGAGTCATAACATGTAACCTCACCCTGACAAGAAACCTTCAACTCGTTTGGCTTCCCCACCACAGACACACAAAAGCACCAGCCCTTCCACGAACTGAACCTCCCTCTACTTTCCCTAGGATTCTCTCTCAGCCACTTCTCTTTTTCTAGCTCTATATTTGGTATTGGGAAAAAAAAACATCTTGGTGAAGCAGGAGGGAAGAAGGGGTGTCAGGACAAAATTACATAGCATTTATTCAGGGCCATCTGTTATTCCAAGTCTCTAAGTACTATTTCTGTATCACCACAGTGTACCATCCAAGCCATAAGGAAGAATTTATGGCTATTGTAATTGCAATCAGCTCAGCACAAGTTGAAGCATCAAGTATTTTTCTATTTGTCATAGAAGAGATTTTTAGACCTTCTTTTGAAGCAGCAAGGGGGGAATCACTAATTCTCTTGCTCTTTAAATACACACACATTAATATATTAATGTGTTTCTAATTAAAGGAGAAGCATTAAAATCAAGGATACCGGAAATTTTACCAGGCTTAAAAACAACAATAAGAAAAGTGGGGGGTTTTTAAGGAACTAACATTTTCTGCTATTCATTCTCCAGAAAAAAACAAAAATCAGTAAGTGGAATATCATGTAAAGACCTGGAAATGAAAGCTTCAGAAGGAGGGATATTATCTTCTATCTGCTCTACAATTAAAGGTACTGGTTAACCTTTAAATGGGTCAGGTATTTTAATTAAAGATGGTACAACAATATTAGTGGCACAATATTCCTTGACATGATCAGATTAACTAGAATCATATATAGTACCCAATATAGTCTTTCACAAAACAAGGAATAATCTCTGCCAGTAATCAAGAGGAAATTGTTCCTATAACACAAAACTTGAACATAAAATGCACTTAAACAACAGTAAAAACACGGCTTTTAAATAAGTTAAATGGATAGTACTTATGCACTAGTCAAATTTCTTACCTGATAGGGCTGAAAGGCACTATCTTCAGTTATGAAATCCAGCTGTTTGTCCACAAGGAATTCTACTGCAGTAATTGAATTGTATACACTTTTTCCAACCAAGGGCTTGAATGTCTATCAAGAAAAAAAGGGAAAATTAAGCAACTGAAAAAACCCTCAGCATATCAAACCCCCTGAGCTGTATAAATACTGACATATTCTTCCATCAGAACAAATTAAAACAGAGTAACAAATAGTAGTTATACAAGAACTGTTGTACAAGTTATACAAGAAAGGAGAATTTTGTGTTCTGATGTTTTTTTCCTTTGTGCTGTTGGTGGAAAACCAGCTATAAAAGAACTACACCACACATTCCTCCTTTCCCTTACTGTGCTTGAGCAAGATTGTTTACCCGAGAAGCTCAAAGTACAGGAGCACCATTCTATCTCAAACGCACAGCTCAGCCCGCAGATCCTCTCTCCCTGCCTGCAGGACCAGCCAGCACAGCAGCGATTACACTAAGGACAGCTCAAGTGGAAGCAGACTGCAGACGAGAAATCGCTCCCCCCCTTCCTGTTCTGAAATCGTTCACCTTGCCTCAAGTCAACCATCTCATTTCCCTGCTCATCTCTGAACTGTTCTGACTCTGCGCCTGCCGCCCCCGCAGCCGCTCCTCCCTGCAGCAACCGGCTGCTCCAGCACAACGCCTTCCGAGCCCACGGCACCGGGCACGGGCATTTCGCAGCAGGGCCAGGAGGTTTCCTGATTCACCCTGTGTGCTGGGAAAGCAAAGAGGTGCTGACGACCCTCGTTGCTGGAGGAAGCAGGAAATCTCCCAGCTCTGCTGCAAAAGTCAGGCACAGAGAAAAGCGAGCAGGGAATAAGAGGCTCCTTGACGCCCTTGTACAGTCTTTGCCTAAATCCCCTGCCCTCATCCAGGCACAGCAGGATGCAGCAAGCGAGCACGGAGGGCGCCGTGACTTCAGTGGATCTCCCCTGAGAGGACAAGCAGGCGGTCCCCTTCCCTGCTGGCTGGGTTTCCTGGAACAGAAGCGCAAGGAGAGCGTGACTGAGCGGGGATGTACCGACTGGGGATGAGTCAGGTGAAAAGGAAATCCCAGCGGATGGAGGGGAGAGAAATGCCGCTCTGAAGACAGACAGGAACAGCAAGAGGAAGACATCGGTGAACAAAAGAAATGACTGGCAGAAAGAACATGCAGGATGCAAGGGGAAAAAACATGGAAGGACAGAAAAAAATAAGAGGAAAGTTATTCCACAGGACAAAAAACTAGTAATGAGGAAAAACAGGAAAAGAAAAAAAGCCCTTTGAGACAGATTCTAAATTTAAAATGCAGGAGAAAAAGACAAAGAGGAGAAACAAGAGTAGGTCAAACCACATGAAGCATTGTGCAAATGCCACACCAACATCTGTAAAATGCCGCTATCACAGTTCACATGCAACACCCCGCAGCAACAGACCCCGAGTACTTACAAGGGGAAAGCAGGATCACCACGACCTATTTCCAGATGGGGAAACTGAGGCACAAACCAATCCCATAACTTGACAAAAGCCACTAAGCAGGGCAGCAGCAGAGCCAGTGACCTGCCCTCAGCCAGTCTGCAGGCAGCTCGTAAGAGAGCACTCAAGGTTTTATCAGGCTTCATTACCTACTTTACAAAGGTGTTGCCTTGCGATTAGGCTAAATATAACCCAAGTGTCTCAGGAGCTTCAGCTTTGGCACTTACTAAACAAATGAGAGAATGCTTAATACGAGATACTTTCTAACAAATCTATCCAACTCCACAAATGCTCCGATTGAATGCACTGCATTCTTGTTTCCATTTTATTTAAGGTTTCACTTCAGCTGCTACTCTTTCTCAGACAAGCAACGTACAAAAGCCAAACCTCGCAGCCAGTCAGCCATCTCTACAATAGGTAACTAGATGAAAAGGCTGGAGGAGCAAGAGCATATGATAATATGCCAACTACAGAGTTCAAATAGTAAATAATTATTTAACCTCTAATAGCTAAGAAAGGGCCTTTGCTCTTGCATCACTTTCCTATAATGGATCTTGTATTGCTAATGGTTAAGAGAGGGTGGAGTTCACATCATCGAATTGCAAAGTGTTGAGTGTATAAACTCACAAGAGGACAAACTTTTCTTCGAAAAAGCCAATGTCATAGTTTTTCAGTTCAAAATCTGCCCCCACGTTCTCCCTCACACTGTTCTACTTTTTCCACTCTGGCTCCTTTCTAACTTTCTGAGCTATTTTTTAGGTCGAGAAATGCGTTTCTGACTGCAAACAACAGGACATACCACATCATTAGCTGAAACGAAACTGTGTGGAATGTGGCTTGCAGTTACCATTCAGGATTCAGACAACACTACAGATTAAGGTACGTGTGAGCCATTGGTTTATCTTCCTACTGGTATTAAAAGAACTAGTTCCAAATATAGATCTGTGAGTGTGATTATTCTGAGAAGAGAAACGTAATGCCTTCTCACTTACTTTCATAGATCTATGCCTCTAGACAGGTCAACGCCCCCAAAATACTCATGTGGAGGATGCAGGCTATCCCACAAGCACAGAGGAAAAATATGTAAATAAATAAAGCAAAACCATGCCATGTCGCACACTTCCTCCTATGCGGATGGCTGCTCAGCTGCACACAACTTGAGATTTTTCAGATGCTATTAAAAAACATTCCCACTATCAAAGAACAACAAAACGCCACCCTTTAATAAATGACTTCTTGGAAAAGCAAAGTCCGGACTCCATCAGTTCCACAAGATAGGCAGGCCACCAAGGAGATACCCAACCCGGGACAGGTTAGGGATTTGAAAAATTTTAAGATGGAAGACATAACTGAATTTCACTCTACATATTACACATGCACAAAGAAAAACAGACTAAGAGCACAGCAGGCAAGAGTCAGCTATCAGAGGCAAGCATGCGAGACATGTAATAACATGAAAATAGATGTAAGAAGGTCCAACGAGCTCCTGACAGACTTTCAGAGGACATGCTCCTTGCAGACACTCCCTCTTTCCATTCCCAATGTGGAGGACAACTTTAAGGACAACCAAGCATACTGGCTGAAACCAGGAAAAATTGAACCTCTGTAAACTAAAATCTCCCTTTCAAACCTGGAGCTTGTAAAAGGAAGCTTTATGTGTTAACCCAATTCCCCAAAGACCACAACTACGCAAAGGACTCAAGCACTCAATTTGAAGTGACATCTGGCTTCACCACTATTCTAAGTGGCTGCTTGAAAAATAAAATCCCACTTTTTCCCCCACCACACTTCCCTGCTTGGCCAAAGGGAGCTCCGTGAACACACACATGCACACTGTTTCATTGCTTTGCTAACAAGCTCCCTGATGCTGAATAAAGCATGTTTCTTACTCTGCCCCCTCACCATGATTTTACCCCAGCCCATGCCAGAAATAACCTGCCTACAAGAGGCAGCTGGCACAACACTGAGTCTGAGAACTGGATTCTGGATCTTCAAATAATTTTTTAGAAGATGTTAATTACCACTCATCCACAGCAAACAATCACAAAACTATTCAACAGCGTTCACCAAATACTAATACAGCAGATTACACTGACTGCCTTTTCTAATGCCCAGTAACACAACTCATCTCTTTATTTATCTTTCCAAAACTCCCATAGCAACCACAGGACTCATTTTCCCAAGGAAACAGTAGCGAGCAAGCACACAGTGCATTTTTACCTCTGCCTAGTGCAATTAAGCAGCTGGAGTGGTGGTAATCCGCCTCCAGCATGTGAGCAGGCAGTTCCCTGGCACTGGCCAGGGCTCCAGGAGCCGCCGCACCTCGCCTGCTGCAGCCTGGGCGCTGCCAGGCTGTGACACCCAGAAGGCTCAATGCAGCAAACGCTCGGGTTACAGCTGAGCTCGCAGCTGCTGCCCGGCTCATCTCGCACGTACCATTGCCTCAGCTACCTCGCTGAAGCTCACAGCCTGCTTAGCTGGGCACTCTCTGCCTCAAGCCTGCTCCCCACACCACAAAAACACATCCTACTAAGCACACGTACCGCAGTGACCCTTTTAAAAAAAAAAAATCTTTCTAGAGGAATTTATGCCGTAAGCCTAACAGACTTTGAAAGAGTTAATAATTTAGAAAGCTATTCTTACACTAAAACATCTACATTCTATACTTCTTCCTCTTTAAAGCACAAAATTTGAAAAGATCACGTAAACTTAATTTTTACGTGCTATTCAGTAAACTTTTCCACATATTGTTCTCTGGCCTTGCTATTTAGTCTGCAATAGCGCAAACACCGGCACCTTTTCATTATGACACTCAATCATTCAAAATAGCTGTAGCTCTCTTCCAACGCCTGTTTGTTGCCATGGTTTGTACTCAAAGGCAGAATTACCAAGTGAAAAGAGCGGACAATCAGTAAAGCAGATCTGACGTTAAAATCGAGCACGGGGTTTCCTCATTCGCAGACTACCCTGCCTGCAATCCCTACGGAAGCACCCGTTTCCAGCCAAGGCGTTATTCCGGGCGGAACTCTCACAGCCCTTCGCCGGGGGGGGCAGAAGGAAGTACCCGTCGGGACGCGGGGGGAAGGCAGCGCCAGCCGGGCCCGCTGCCCGCCGGAGCTGCCGCATGGCAGGGCGCACCAACGGCGCCCACGGCTGTTCCAACGGCGGGGTCCGCACCGTTAACGGCCGGCACCGAGTCCTGCCGCTCCGGCACCTCGCCTTAACGGCAGAAACTTAACCGAAGAAAGGGAAAAAAACCCCACGAAATCTCATTTTTTTCCTGAACTCCCTTTCTCTCGTTTCCCGAGGGGCACAGGCCGCCCTGCGCGCCTCCGCGGGTGCGGGAGATGCCCGGTACTCACGTTGTCCCGGGGTCGCCGCGCTCTCGTCCCCGCCGGGCCGCGCACAAAGCCGCCGCCGCCGCCGGCCGCGTGCCGCGCCGCGCGCGCCCCCGCGGGAGCCCGTTCGTCACG
>VXBT01002173.1:857174-953785 GCA_013400235.1 Oriolus oriolus | reverse complement strand
CCCAAAAAAAAAACCAACCCAACAACGTGTTTTCCCACTTTCCAACACAAGTTAATGTCACTAACTGGTTGTTAACAGTTCACATGGAAACTTCAACTGAGTAGTCCAGGGGAAAAAAGTTCCGGGGACACTTCGTAATGAGAAAATGGTTTCCAAAGAGAAATTTAGCAAAAACACCTGTAATACACTCCTTGAGCTTAGCTCACATACACAAACGTGGATAGTAAGAAGGAAAAAAAAAGGAAAAAATAATCACAAGGGAGGTTGTGATAGAGGCATTTTTTCCCCCAAACTCTTTAAACATAAACAGCTGTACATTTTTCACTTCATGGAAAAACTACAAAGCGTGTCATTTGCCAAGAAAGTATGAGAATAATGGGAAATCAATGCATGACCACATCTCTGTTCTCATCTTGAATTATTCCAAATGATGTAAGCTTAAAGGTGTACTGGAATGCTATAACACACTAAGCTCGGAAATAAAATAGCTGGGTACAGCTAAACATTAAAGCTGAACTGGAAGGCTCTCTACCCACCACAGGCTTTTCTCCAGCAAACTGGTTTTCTTCCATAACAGTTTGTGACACTGCATGCACACAAGCAAGGGCAGGAACCAGGCTACCTGTACATGGGGTTTGTCACCACCTGGCCTATGCTCAAACCATGTCACTGCAGGACTCCTGGATTTTGCTTGGAAGGGACATTAGCAGAGGCAGTTTATCGTATTGATTTTCCTTTTTAAGTGGTCTTCCATCCTGGCTGGCTCAAGGCAGCTGAGCAGCCTTATATGGCAGCAAGGCTGCGGAGAGGCAGCAGTGCCTTGAGCAGCCTCCATCTATTCCTGACCACCCAGACTGGACAGTTGCTCCTCTGGTTTCTGGCACCCCTGCCACAGTGCAGCTTCGGATCCACTCAGGGATACCCTCAGGGCTCGCCACAGAAAGGCTGCTTTCTGCCACCACCAGCTCACTAACCTGCTTGGTTCCCCCAAAACTCACCTGCCCCAGCCATGCCATGGTGGGGCTACACTGCTTTATCTCCAGAGAAAAAATTAAACATCTTAGTGACACCACTCTGACCTGATTTCCTTTCACTTCCTTATTCTCCAGCCCATCTCTCACTGGATAGGGGGGAATAACACCTCAGTCACTTTCACCAGTACTGGGAGAGGTCATGCAGTAGCAAAGACTGAAATGCAACATTATTCCAGGTTTAGGGCTGCAGTTAGCACTGCTGTTCCCCTTTGGAGCAGACGTGTGCCTTGGTCTCTGCCACTGAACAGCAACAGGGCCTCTTCTCAAGTGAGAAAGGCAGTCTTTTACAGACCTGGTCTTTCAGAAGCATCATCACCTCTATAAAATAAAACTTGACCTATCAGTAATAGCTGACACAAGAAAGTATCTTGGAACTCAGACTTTGCTAAGTAATGAATAAATAAAGTATTTTTTCCAAACTTAATTCTGTACTTGTATGATCTTCAACTTAAGTTTTAAAGAACATTTTAGGTTACCTCCAAGAAGTACTGAGCATCCCAAAGACATACTGCTTCTACCACCAGATTCCCACCTTTCTCATACAGTTTCAGGTTTTGTTTCACCATTTCTCTTAAGAGCCTTAATAGCTATTTCAGGAAAGGCAAACAAATGAATAATGCCTATTACAGAGCACAGCATACTTCATGCTACTCTTGAACTAATGGTGCTCTGATAGCTGTGTGGTATGTAGTGCAACTGTCAAAGCAGGCAATCCTTAATAATATCCAAGACAGACACTATTAAAATACAAATCACAAGACTGTCTGGAGGACAGGCAAGTTTGCCCGTTTGGACAAAGCTTTATTAATAGACTGCGACTTAGTAACAAAGAATATTAATACCCAGCCCAGCACCACCAATTCATTACCACAGAGGGATTTTGCTAAAAATTCTCAAGTTGCACCAGCTATGCATGGAATACTAACTCAGCAACTCTATTTCCAAGGGTTTCACTTAAAGACATCCTCAGGAAAAATCCATTAAGTGGTAGAACACCTTTTGGAAGTATAAAAAAACCAAGAAAGTTGCTACTGGTACAATTGTTAATGTTAAGTACACTAAGGCAACATAAAGTGATGTTTACATCATTATGACTTATACATTATGACTTATATAAAATTTACCACAATACATATGTGTATGTTCTTAACAAAACACAGATTTGCCATGTAAAAGCACTAACCAATTTTAAAATAAGAATTAAAAAAATTAGTGTCTATCCAAGCCTCATTTTGACATTTGCAAAATACTACACTTTACAAAGGCTTATTTAGTCACATTATTTTAGCACTGTTTTCCACTACTGTTTGCTTCTTCTCACAATTGGGCCTGAACTCTGTCAAACAAGCCATACTATAGGCTTGCAGAACAGAGCTGCCTTTGTTCTTTGGCACTGCCAGTCCCCTATGGAATCAGGCAGCACACTGAACTGCACTCTACAAACAATCCCTGACCTTCAATTACTGTCTTGGCTCACTGCCACAGGATACATGTATTACTGGTAACACAGCGTGCCCTATTTTGCAGATAATCGCTAGAACTACAGATAATCATGAAAATCAACGGAAAAACGCAAACATTCCCTTCCTAAAATCGCAGTTGTAACTTCCCCGGTGTGCTGCAGCACGGCTCAGGCCACGCATGTGAGGATAGCAATACTGCAGGTTTTGTATTTCTAGTGACTGCATGAAAAATTCCAGGTGGTGGATGGGTTTGCCTTCCTCCACTGGAGGTTTTCAGTTTGGTTTTTGTTTGCTTTGAGGCGGAAGGCACGCCGGTTGTGCTGGCACAGTCGTGCAAGAGCTGCTCTTTTTTTCCCCCTGCTATTTTTCTCCTTTAGAAGCCTGGCAGGGTTTTCAGTGGAGCGGCGCTGGCCGAGCAGGCTGGGGCCGGGGGCAGCTGCAGCCCCTGCACTCGCGGGCTGGCCGGCAGCCAGCGGCCGGGCCCTGTGCCACCGCCCTGCTGGGAGCTACGGCCACCGGGAACGCCACACCGGCGCTGGGGAAGCGGCAGCACACACGGATCAGGCATTCTGCTGTGACCCTCTTTCATTTCTTGCAGGCAGCAAACCCCTTGAACTGCAAACTGTGCTCCTTCCTCACACCGCGCCACAGAAACCCACGTGCGCAGCCTGCTCGCCAGGAAAGAGCACATGCAAATATTGCAAATGAGTAAATATTTAAACTTTGAAACAAATGAAGGTTAGTTAAATCGGTCTTCATCATTTAAATTAGCATTTTTTTCTACTTATCTTCTTCCTGTCTGTGCTGCCCCACATTTGCTTAGCAAGCAGAACCGTTTCATAGTGATAGTTCTGCAGATATTTCCTGCAGAAATAATGCAGTGTAAGGGCAGAGCTACGGTCAGCCTCATGTTAGCAGAGAAATTAACTTTCTCATTGTGCATTTGTGCAGCCCATCGAGTTCAGACCCTGTACTTAAGTGCAGAAGCCAAAGTCCAAAGGAGAAATTAATGTGTGTGAAACAATCATTACTACTGGAACTGCAACACGTGAAATGCAGTAACTGGCATTCAGGTGCCAGTTCATTTGGCAAATTCTTCATTTAACTCTCCTTTTTTGGTTATTGAGGTGGGCAAATCAGACATGCAAAAACTTCACCAGACTATCTTTAGTAATTTTTCAAAACTGAGAAGCTGAGGACAAAAGTGTACATGAAGGAACACATGCAACAGTGCAATTAATACACTCCATATCAGTGCTAACTGATTTTACAGTATATTTCAAAGTAATCCAATTTAAAATATGGTTTCTATCCTTGCAATGTTTTCAGTCAACTTTTAAAACCAATGTTGCCCTTCCCTGGGAAGGCATCATGGGGTTTAATGCTGCATGCATCAACATGACTGTGCAATTTTCCCCATTACTTCATCCCCATCGACTTCATCATACCAGTACTGTAAACGCAACTCTGGGAATAAGCTCTGTTAGTGATCTGGTGCTATTTCTGTGGCTGAATCAGTGTCCCTGCTGCAACAGGAGACCAGTAATTGTGGTAAAAGAAAAACCAGATGCATGGCCTTAAAAAAAAATCATTATCATTATAGTCAACAGCATTGTGTGAGTTTTCTTATTTGCTGGAAAGTGCTCCAACTCCAGATTTATGTTCAAATACAAAATATTGAGCAGTCTCTCAGGCATCACTTTGTGGATGTCTCATTTTAAACCCAACATCACCGTAACAGACTTGTGTTTTCCTAAGCCCCCTTCCCTCATTAATTGAGCAAAAATGCTGGGACCCTTGCCACTCACTCAAATCGAGTAATATCAATGTCACCTTATGTGTGACCTGCTCTCTCTCACTTCTGGGTGCCGGTCTTTCTAACAAGCCTTACAAAACACATTTTTCTACCCATCCCCATAGTTCAGCGCACCAGCCTATATTCATTCTGCATTTCATTCTGGCCTTAATAAATGCACATATGTTGAGACCATGCAAAACTCTGTCACAAACACCCACAGCCCACAGCATCCACTCCCTGCACTGCTTCCCCCAGCAGCCCCATCACATCACACTGCACTTTCAGACACAGCATCTTCCAATCCCGGTATCACTCATTTACCAATTTCAGGAACAACTTACTGTCAACACGAGCAAAGCTGATTCACTGACATTTTTCCATTTTCTTCTTAAACCTCTGCTTGCTGTATTGACCTCTGAAACCTTGACAGTGGGTTGGCCACTGCTTTATGGAAGCCTCATCTTCCCTCATAAGCAATGCCTTCTATTTCCCACCTCCTGTCTCTGTGTGTCATTTGCCCTTGACTCACTCTCACATTTTAACTCTGTGCAGAAAGGAACCCTTTTTATTCTGTGCTGTTGTACAACTCATTGGACAAGGAAATCCTGGACTTTCATGCGAGTTTTCAAGTGTCGTGGTAATGTGCCACAACATTCATTAACCTTGGGACCAGATTCTGTATTCTACAAAGCAAGCTTCAAGTTCATAAAGCACAACAGCTTCAAGTTCATAATGTTCTTACCCACACTCTGTCTGCAATATTCACAAAACCCTTTTTAACTTGGGTGCCATCCATGTTTTGCAGTATTCATGCTTTTTCAGCCTTCTTGCTTCCATCACAGTGATGCCAAACTTCGTCCAACTCATTTCTTGGCTTTACTTTCTTCTTCCAGCCCTATCAGCAACATTCACAATGTTCTTGCATCCTTTTCCCCTATAACTTACTGGATATAACATTCATTTACCCGGCCTCCTTGCAGCCTCACCTCCAGAAAAACAACCTGATTAAGAACATCAGCTTCAGGCTTCTTAACATCCACTGAATTTCTGCTCTTCTGATTCAGCATCCGGCACTGTTGTGTCCTGCTCATGCTTCCCACTAACTGAAGTCCATTACAGAACAGGACTCCACCCTTCACCCTCCTACTATTTCCTGTCCCTCTCAGACTACATTCCCAACTGCCTTTCAGAAGCTCATCTCACTTCCTGAGAGTCACCCAGATCTAGCTTTCATAAGGCCCCTTTCTGTTCTTATTCATCAGAACTTAAATACCTGCCTCACCTTTATCCATCTCACCCCCTACATTACTTGTTAACTTGGATTTCCAGAGCACTTTTTTTTCCCCAATTCTACTGTTTTTTCAGTTTCTCTGCCCTAGCACTCCCTGTCCTTTGTCTAGAGCATCTTATTCACCAGCTTAGTCATCTTCCTGTAGTTTAAATGGACTGTATTTTATTTTGCATTTTTCTACTTGCTCTTCACCAAAACAACTCGGGAGCGTCCTCACCACAGAAAGCTCAGCTTCCCACTGAAGCTGAGACTCCTTGATTGCTCAGGCTGCTGGCAGGCCCTTTGGTGCAGGGATGCCTCCTGGAAACAAGCCACTGGCTCCATCGGAGGCAAATCGGGGTGCGGTTCTGAGGGAGCCTCACTCCAGGCATCACTTCCTCTCTTATGGCAGCGGTGAGCATGCAGCCGTGCTGGGATTTTCCATTCCCACAGCCCCATGACTCTCGTAACATCAAATGCTCCCTCTACGCCTGACGCCACACCCAGGGTTTGCAACATATTTTTGACACGGTGCTATAAAATGCTCACTTGAATAGTAGGCTGGGACAACTCAGTTAGGTCTCTACGGGGAGTGGAACTGGCTCTTGAAACAGAGCTGGATATGTAAAGAGGAGCTCCTGTTTGAAGCTATCTGCAATAACAAAAGCTTAAAAAAATACAGATGGTGAAGTAGAAAAATCCTGAAAAAATATCAAGAGCAGAGAGCAGTATTTTAAAAGAACACATATCATAGAAGCTGAAAGAGGGAAATACCTACTTCATGTTATCATGTGAATAAAGTTATTGTACATAAATCTGGATTCAGTTTCCGAGAAGCAAAAGATTCCTCAGGGCCAGTCCTCCAAGTTTACATTTACTCCGTTTTACTGACAGCAGTGCATTTCACTGTTTGTCAGACACAGTAAGAGCTGTAGAATAAGCACATTCAATCTGCAACATACTCTGAACTGGGGGGGAAGAGGGTGGTCCAGGGGTGCTGGTGAATAGTTAAAAGGCTGCAACTTCTACCCTTTCCTCCTTTTCTACTTCCACTGTCTCCAGAAAAGCAGGAACCCCATTTGCCAGTTCTTCAGGCTTTCCATCTTCAGGCTATCTATGGATTCCTGTAATAGGGAAAGGCCATTCACGGAGAGAAAGGATTACTCATTTTGGACTCTGTGCCTCTGTGCTCTCAGTCCCAGCTTGTCGGGAGTACTGAAACACTGGTCTGTGTTTTGCAATACATCCTTTTTATATTCTAAACATTGTACACTTTACCCATAAGGGTATCTTAAAAGTAGTATCTTCAGATTTCCAGACACTAAGACTTAAGTATTAAGCAACAGTGATATATTGTGTTTTAATTATCTTTATTAAAAGCTCCATCTTACTGAGACAACATGCTAATATATACTCCTCGAATAAAAATTCCAGACTGTTCACCTCACCTGTGTGTGTCATGTAGGCAGGGAGAGAAACAATCAAGTGTTAGACTACACAGAAATGTATTTTAACCTTCTTGAGCAGTATTTTCTCCTGCTATGATTATTTTATAATCGTACTGTAACCCTCTCATACCTCCTACACAGATACAGTTGCTAGTACACTGGTTTGATTCCTGAATCTACAGCATTAAAGGCTTGGGAGAACTTCTCAAATAAAAAACCCTTATAGGCATAAGCCACTAAGAAGGTGAGGTTAAAAGTTTACATTTGATAATAAAAAGTCTGATGGAACAGACGGGGTTTTAGTCAATATATCCCAGCATCAGGATAATGCTGAAATACTGTTGAAACACCATCAGTCTATCCAGTAAACAAATTAGAAAATAACCTAGATATCATAATGGATTCTCCCCCCCTCCCCTGCCCAATTCTATTTTTAGATTCTCACATCTGCCCTACATGCTTGTCCAGTAGCAACCTTGATGGACAAACACTTTTTTTCCGTTCAGGAAAACACAGGACAGATGGTGTTCAAAGTATCTCTCTCCGAGATAACAAGTTTTCCGCTTTTTATAAATTCACTCATCTTCAAACTGTGACAGCTGTGAGTTTAAAGATAAAATCAAAATGATCCAGATCTTGTTCATCTCCTTTCTCTAGGGTCTCTGAAAGGTCACACAAACATGTCTCACTTAGAAGTTTCCTACTAAATGTGAAATGCTTTTCTAAGTTCAAACTTACTGGTATTTTAGAAAGAAGCAATGGATTCTTCTGCTTTTTTTCCCAAGTTATGTCTCAGGTCTGTATTGTGAATTTGGGATCTTCTGGATCCATTTGTATAGTGTATCAGACAGTATTTATCTCCAAGACCTATTTATAGCAGTGATTACATTCCCTCATTCCTCCCATACTAACACACATGGCAGTATTACTAACCTACATTTTCTACTTCCATATAGTCTCTCATGTTAGATTGTATTCTATGCTCTGGTTATCCTCATCATCCTGCCCTGTATCCTGTTCAGCTTCAAATTATCTTTCTCCAGCATGGCTGAGCAGAATTCTGTCTGCTAGTGTAAAAGGGCTCTCAGGGGCAGCTCTAGGGGGACACAAGCATGCCTCTGTTCCCACACATCCCAGAGTCACACCTGCGACAGCTCGATATCACACAGCAGGTTCACAGTGCTCCTCTGACTGGCCAGAAGGCTCAAACCTTCTCCTTGCCAGTGCTTCCGCTGGATAAGCTCTTGTCTACATTTGCCATCTGCTCCTAAATCCACCACTTTCTGTTTTATGCAGTGACGTTTTGTTCCATTTTTATTATTTTGTTTCTCAAGGACATTCAATTTTAGTTGCATAAAAAACCCTCATTCTCTGTGTTAAGGGCTTTTCCTATCCTGCACCGTCTACTGATTTAATCGAATTTAACCAGTTAGTCCAAATATGTTAGTAAAAACACAAAGCAAGTCATTCCCAAAACGTGCTAACAACCATTGGCAGACAGAACTATTTCACCACTACAATGCTCCACCTATTTCAACACCACATAGCCAACATCTTATAAACTCATTCCTACCTAATTTACTGTTCACTCTACTAAGCTCAGTCTTCCTCTGATTGTTCATTGCTTGACATATCGTGGAATGCATTACAAAAATCTAGATGAATGATATTAATTACATTTTCTTGCCTCACAACAAAGCCAACCAAAGTTTTTATTCAAATGGGTCCATGATATAGCATTTCACGGTAAGAGTAGACCAGGATTAAGGGCAGAGGGAGGAAACACACAGCAGCTATAACCAGTCTATTTGTAAAGACTTTAAAGAATACAAGACTATGAGTAAAAGGCAGCATTAAATAAAAAAATAATACATAATGTCAAAGCAAATTTCCTTGCCAAATAGAAGAGCAGGCTTGAGAAGCAGATCTATATCTGGACACTCTGCCTCTTATGACACTCATGTGTGCAAGCTAAACACATTAGACCCAAATGAAACTAATGTAGATGCATATCAAGAAAAAAGAAGGAATAAACAAAAAAAAAAATCCCCCAAACATTCAGAAATCACTGCTAACAATCTGCCAAAATATGTGTGTAAAATGCAGTTCCCAAAGTCACCTACACTGGGTCTGGTCTTACTCACTATTTTTATTAGTGACCCAGATCATGGAACAGAGACTACATTTATTAAATTGACAAGCAACCAGCTTGATGGGACTGCAAATTATATTAGAGGACAAAAAGGCAAACTGGACAAGTGGTCTGAGAAAAAAGATGATATGCAAAACACTGCATGTAGGCAGAAGTCAACACCAAAAATACTGAGTGGCTAAAGAGGAATTCCATGGAAAAAGAGAAGTTAGGTTCAATTTATGGACTGAGTTAACAGTATCATGCTGTAAAAATATAAACACAATACTGGGATATATGAATGTTTGTACAACCTGTGTTCAGCATTCATAAAGCCTCAGTTATAGTACTATAAAGTGAGCAGAGTTCTGGATATTGCTCTTCAAGATAGGTACGTGCAATAAAATGAACATAGTTTTGGAAAATACCATAGATGAATACAGACTGAAGAGACTGGGCGGGGAAAACAGCTGGGTGTGTCTCCAGCTATGAAAACAGGATGCTGCAAGGAATAATTTCTTAATCTCTTCAGCAGACACAACAAGTTTTAACTGCCTTAATTTAGATTAGATGATCTCAAGGTCTTTTTCAGCCTTGCGATTCTAGAGTATCTGCAGAGTCACTTACTCATCCCGAATAAAACAGCATTTAGAAACACATACCCAAATTAAAAATATATTTAAGTCTGCTTTTATTATGCCATGTACCTCTCTGCCCAACATCACCTACTTCATGGCTTCTCTCAACAGCAACAAACCATTGATCCTGGGGGGCTGCAATGCAAAAAGAGTCTCGAGACCTCGCTCCCTGGCAGCAGTATTCCAGCACTCTTGAGAGCTGGGAGGTGACAGCTTTCCCTGCCCGCACTAATCCCAGCCTGCATATTCCCACTGACGGAGCTGAACAGGAAGATTTACCTGCAGACCTTGGGAATGGCTCTGGCAGATCATGCCTGACCTGAATGCCATAGAATGGCCTTCCTCGTCTAGAAGATTAATTCTCCCCAAAGACAAGTACAGGGTCAATAAAATTCATTCTCTGAAGTAGGTATATTGTAGTTTACTTCCTTTTCATTTATCTCCCAAATCCTTGACTGCCCCTCACCCACACCCCACAACGCCTTCCGAAGTTTTATATATTGTGAGGACAGACTGACAGGCTTTTAATTGCTTGCTAATTCTTCCTTTCCCCCTCTTCATGTTGGCACTGCTTTCTCCAATGACTGGTATCACCCTGAAGGAAAAATTAGCTAAAATAGTTACAATCAGCACTAATTTTTTCCTAATTGTGAGATGGAAATTTTTCTTGGTCTCTGAGTATTTTACGATCCTTAAGTTCCCTCTGGTTGTAGTAATTTCCATTCTCTTATTCTCATACATCTAGTATTTTCCTCTATTTTTCATTATCCTTACTGAAAATTAAACCAAAAATATTTAATGGTTTAGTTCTGTGTTATTGTTATTCTCTATCCTTCTCACCATACAAAATCTTATTTTTATTTGCTTTCACAACATTTGCAAGATCAAATTTAATTTTTAGAAACGAACCTGTATTAAGTTGTCCTGCCCTCCTCCCCCCCTCCGCCTTTTCCCTCCCATTGCTTGCAGGATTCCTGCATTAGTCTTACTATATATTCTCAGGCTGACTCTTCATCCATTTTGAACTGCAGACCAGGATAACTCTTAACTGAGAATTCAGTTTCCAGGCAAGCTTTATATATCTGTAACTTCCAGAAACTGAGTCCTGAGGCTCCTTACACCTGTGACCAGTTTTGCTTATATAAATTTGCCCCTAAGGTTCAGAACCTAGATTTCCAAACCAACTTCTCTATATTTTTTTCACATATTTCAAACGGAATCAACCCATGATTACTAAGGGTGCGATTTTACGTTCCACTTCATCTGGTGAACTGTAAGCTGCCCCTGACTGGGAATGTCTGACTGCCTCACCAGCCACAAGCAGTGGCTCCAGCTCTCTGGCAGCCTGCTCCATCAGAGCTCACCCCCCATCCGACTGATTCATTCCCACTGGAGTCACCTTGCTGATGTAACTCATGCCTTGGCTGCGTGACTGCTCGGATCAGCTAGGCAGGGGCAGAGAGAGGGAAGCCAGCTCTTTGAGCAGATGATAAAGCATAAAGTGAAACTGAATCCTCAATCCAAAACTGTTTTCTAGAATATCCTTATTGCTTTTCAAAGTGAAGGCTAAAGTAACAGTGTCTTCCTGTTGGTTCAGTGACTAGTTTGAGGAAGAAACTTGCCAGCAATCAAATCCAGGAGTACCTTGGCCCTATCGCTTTTTCTCTTATCTCTACCTGGGAAAGTAAACCACCTGATAACAAGGCAGTATTTATCTAACAACACTACAAAGATCCCTGCCCCTATTCGAGTCTAACCCTGCGGCTAACACAGATTCTTTGCTCCTTCTGTCATCTTTTTCCAAAGTGATTTTCAGCCAAACTGATTTCAGTCTGACCTTTTTACACGAAAGCATTTTTTCTAGTCCACTGTATAATTACTACTGCACAACTTTTCCTTTCGTTCAGTTATTTCTGAGCAGCACAAAGCTTTTTAAACACCTCTAGTCCAGTTAGTAAGAGCATTATACCACCCTTCTGATACTTGGATGTTTTATATCCTGACCTCTATGAGAAGCTCAGATTTCTCCATTTTGTTGTCCAGACTCTCAGCATTTCAGTTATTTCTTAGTAATCACATACCATTATCCAGTGGAAATTTTTCCCTAGCTGCAACGCCTGACTATCATTTTCCTTAATCTTGGAGCTCTTTTCCTTCTCAGCTGGTACTAGTCTTCCACCCACTGCCACTTTTCCTTATGCCAAGAAGGAAACATTTACCCAACAGCTCTCTCCTAAAAACTGAGGTCTGAATGGGGGTTTCATTGTTGGTCAAAGCTTTTCCTTACACTGAAGTTCCCAGCCACTGCACTAGCCACCTTCTCCAAAGGCAGTTTTTCTAGGTACATGGGGTTAGAGCCCCTCCATAAGAGTTCTCTCCTGAGTGGTCTCTCCACCAGGTACCATACTTCCACTTAGGATTGTCAGAGCATCTACTCTGCCTTCCCTGGGATGGTATGCACATCTGTAATACACCACGGGAGAAAATTTACTGTCGTTTACCTATCATGAAGACTAATGGTGGAGTCTTTCCTTCCCACTCCCACTCAAATCCCTTCAGGATCTTTCTCAGCTTTCTCATTCCTCCTTATCTTCCCATTCAGCAACATCAAAAGTCCCACCAAGAAATCTGCAATTCCTCAGCCTTCCCTTAATTCTTGGATCTGGCTTAAGTTCCAGCCTCACTGCCAATTGCATCTTCAGCCTCCCTACTTTTCTGGCTTTTTTTCCTCTTCACTTTTGAACTGTATTAGTAATTTCATGCATACTATATTTAGTCATCTTTATTAAATCTGCCATTTTTCAGGTTTCCTCCACTGTTCCCTTGATTATTAACTCTCCTTTGTTCTGAGTCCTTGCCTTTATAAAGGACACAAACTAAACTCCCTTGATATACTCACCAGTTACGCAGCAACTACTTATCAGCTGCTTGACTTTTGAAACCTTTTGTCTAAAGGAATTTCAACCCTTCATTTAGATCAGCTGTGGGTAGCAGCAGGAACCAGTCTCACACTAAAGTTCAAATGCTGTCCATAAATTACATTCAAATCAAACACTTGTCACTGGTCCTCAAGAAACAAGATTTGCTTCCCAACCCCTCGGGAGAGGGTGCTGTGCTGGCTTTGCTGACCTCTGCTATAAGCTCAGTGCTTTATAACAAACTGGATGTGTCAGAGATGTCTGCTTTGGTTATTCCCATGGAAGTCTGTCCAAATTTGGCACGGTTGGGGGCCTCAAAAAAAAAAAAAAAAAAAGAGTTCACAGATGTCTGACCGAGAAATGGTTGCAAGCAAGGTCCTGTTTCCTTTCCTGACAATCACTGTTCCTGACTACTGAGGGTTGTGGCCTTAGAGATCAGCACAAAAAGTGCTCCCCATTGCTGGCACCCACCACTAAAGAAAAAGGGAGACAAAAGCAGAGGAGAAGGCACAGGTGGCAGGGAAAGAACCACAAGGAGAGTGAGAAAGAATGAACACACAAAACAGCTGGCAATGGATTAACAAGAATAGAAACAGTGTACTACCACCACACATCCCCCTTGGAAGCTGGAAACACACCTAGAAACCCCAGGCAACATTCCTCTGTTGTTTTACAAAGACAACTTACTGCTTCTTTTGTACCTGGGCCACAAAACCAAGCAGCCGACTGATGTGGAAAAAAATGCTTTGCTCTGCAAAATGCTTGTGTACTGAGAGGGATTAAGCTTCTCTCCACCTCACTCCCTTCTCTCCATCATTCAAAACAGATGTCCTTCTGGGACCCCCCACCCAAAATCGACTGGAAGGAGAAGCATTTTATTTTTATATGTACTACCTGCTCTCAACAGTGTTGAAGCAGAAATCATCCAGGCACTCCTCATGCACTGTTCTGCTCAACACCTTCCTCTCTTTCCTGGCCTGTGTCACTTCTGAGTACTTTTGCCACTTGCAAGACACTACCAATGTGAGGATGCCTTTCAACTGTATACATTAATTAATTTTTAAAATAATTCTCCTAATCATGTTCAATATTTTGTAACAGTATTTCACTTTACTATTTAAATTAAATTACTCTTTTTTTGGCCCAACTAGTCAGGCATAACTGATATAAAATTATCAATAAATCAGATAACAGCTTCAAATCTAGAAGCATCCAAAAGTTTGAGGGGCGGGGTTTACTCCTATTTAAGATATCCTCAAGTTGTGCTTAAAGACATAAGCAATGGATAGAAGTTTAAAAATAAAGCTTCCCTTTGGTCTTTATAGTCTCATACTTGTAAGATGTTTTTAAGAACTTTACTCTCTTACTCAACCCCAAAGTAACAAGAACAAGCTTTACATAAGGTACTGAGGGAACAGAAGAGTAGCTCTGACAGGTTTTTATTTTTCTCTGAATGAGAGCTATTTCAGACCAAGACTCACAAACAGAGCTAGACAATAGGGCAAGCACTAAATCTCTAGAACATTTCCTCCCTCCCTCCCCCAATTTCGTAGTGCTATAACACTGCACATTGAATTACTTCAGGAGAATCTATAAAATAAATGACCCCATTTCTGGTCAAAAATCCCAGCTGTGAATCACATAGCCATTTGGCCTATAAAAAGCAAAAAACATAACCTTTTCTGTGCCCCGCCATCCCCCCAACCCATTCTGGTACAGCAAAAAAAAAAAAAAGAAGAGTGATGTTTTCCAATGAATATAAAAGCAAAGAACTTTTTAAGAAAGAAGCAGTTACTTTTAGAACTACCTTCCTATATGACAAAATCGTTCTGGCATACCTGCAGAGAAATGCTTCATTTCTCTCTCTCAGTCATTATTCAGCCTCTGAAACTCTCTAGGTTTCTCTATAACTGAGTTATACCTGACTTTCTCTGTTACGATTACTAGTCCTAAAAAGAAAGGGGACAAGGAAAAATATATCCACAGGTTTGAGTCTGTTTCAGCAGAAGTAAAGATGCTTTGCATTAAGTGGCTCTAATAGCAGTTTTAATAATAGAAGAAACCCCCGTATTGGCAACTTTCTGTCTGCCTTCAAGCTAAACGATGACCTAAGTAACATTATCAATGGACTTCAGCAATGAACACCTCATCATAGTAATGAAAAAGGAATGGACCCCTAGTTGTCACAGCAGAATCTAAATTAGGTTTCTATATTTAGAAGTACCACCTTTCTTTTGAGGATAGTAATGTGCTTCAGTTGAAGGGCAAAAGAACTCATAGGAAGTTGGTGCAGAAGCTCCTGAACACGAGTATGAGTGGTAAAAGAGTGCAATCAAAGAAATTTATATGTAATGATGATGAGTATCAAATGTAATTATAACATCAACATTAAAACTAATTTGTAGAAGATGGGAGGCGTATGAAATTGGAAAGTGAAGTTTAACTAGCTGAGTTCTAGATCTTTAAAGAAATTAAAAGAACAAAGCTATTCATTCCATTAGCAGCTTTTTATTTATGACCTTTCCAAGAGAAATTAATTAAAACACTATAATGACACCAGATACTTGTTACAGTAGTAGTGTTGTAGTTATTAAGGTCTAAAGATGAAGACTGACACTTCTATTTCAGAACTGAAGAACTTGCATTATTAAAGACTAACAATTCAATTCCTTCTGTATCTGTCAATCCAATAAAATACATTAGCCCTTCCACAAGCCTTACCCCACCTACTATTTCACAAAAATATCGAGGATTTTTCCTCCACTGCATTTTTCCTTCCCTGAACTGTGTTGTACTTCAGTTATTCCTTTATTTTTGGCCATTGACACAGACTTTAGTGAGCTGATCATCTGTGGGTGAAACATGGTATTTTAAAGTACACTTTAGGAGTGAAAATTACTCCTACTTAATTTTTGTACTTTCATTCTGTCTCATTTTCTTTGTCACTGAAATGTTCCCAGTCTGAACTTATTAAAAATAGTCAAGGCGACACTCATTTATGTGATATTTAAAACATCCTGTAACTCCAGATGTTCCATTCCAAATACAACTAATTTATTTTCATTTTAATTTTAACTAGTCACCAGCTCCTCTAGGACAAATAAGCAGAAAAACATGCTGCAGTGCTCAAAAACCTGCACTACAGGAAGTGTGATGGACTTCATATTAGAAACTGCTTTGATTTATACACATGCAGTAGGAGGAGAAAAACATGATTAATGTAAAACATCTTGAATTAGCCACAAGACTGGAACATACCAATTAATTAGGCTGGAAAAATGTAATTGCCAGTGGTATACAACACACATGTAACCTTAACATTCAGCCATAAAACCATGAAGAGGAACTGACCTGTTACCTGTGTCCTTACACATTTAGCAGAACCTTGGCAAGTTACTTAAATACTTGTCTGCCTTCCTGCCAACTCCAGTTTCAGCACACATTCTTTCAGATATGATCATTTTTGAGAAAAAGGGAAAGCCATTCTTTTTGTTGTCTGGTCTGGTAATACCTTGCAGCCCTACTTCTCAGATGTAAAAACTTAAGATTTATTTTCAGATGTGTCTTCTCTGTGATGCACAGACACATCCCACTGAACTCTAGATTGTAATTGTTTTTATGATATAAAATGTGTACTTTATTGGAATTGACATTCTGCTGCACAATCTTAACTTTTCCAATCAGAGAACCCTTAACACTGGGCTAAAAACTACATTTTAAGGCTCAAAGTAGCTTGTAGCTTGATGAGAATGAGAAAAATACACGTGTGTAGATGCTTGTATTTTTTTTTCCATGCAGACTTTGCTGGGTAGGTATTGTGCCACAGAAGGAAGACTATAACCTGACTTGTGGCAGGAAGCAGAGGGCAGAGGCACAGCCGCTCTTCCACAAGCCTCTTTGTAGCAGTGTGGTGGAAAGCAGAAGCCAGTCAGACCACAGTAACTGTGGGATGTCAGCACCCCTCTCACCACTGCTCCTTACTGGAGCATGCCTTCCTGAATACTCACAGGATACCTCCACTGCAGTTGTCAAAGTGCAATAAATTAACTTTGTTTCGTTCCTCAGCAACATTTTTGAAATCAAACTCTTAGGCAAGAGGAGAATGCTACATGCGAAAGGTTGATGTTTCTGAATGCTTCCTAAGGGATGCAATTCAAATAAATATATTTTAATATATTTTGCCTATCACCAGGAATTAAAAAGCGTGGGCAATAATTGAATTTCTACTTGCTGACAGGTGAGTCCAATATAGAGATTATTAAGAGCACTCAAACCAGGTTTTGCATTATGTGCCAAAGAGCTCTTTAAGCATTTACTCCTGAGCTTCCCTCCATGGCCCCTGGCGTGGACTGGGGTGGGGAGTATTCCTGAACATTAATACGGTCTGGATTCCTTCAGGCTTTATGTATTAGCAAAAAGAGGTCTGCTAACATATTAACCAATTTCAGTCTGTTTCGTGACAACTTTTGTGTCTCTGCTGTTTACCAAATTGCCTGTTAAGTTTTTCTGCCTGTTGCCAAGCAGGCAGTGGAGGAGAGGCATGCCCGTGTTTGAAAAGGAAAGCCCAGTTCCAAGGCCCGGACCTTCCATCTGCTTCAGAGGAGTTTCTGTTACTCCTTCCCTCGGAACCAGGAAGATGAACCTCTCCCTCCTGCCTCCCCCATCAGCATCAAAACCACGCTTCAGCAGCAAAGAGACGGCTTGACCAAACTACTTCTCCCTGAAGGTTTCCATCAGACTTCGCTCTAGTTTAGGAACAGTTTGTTTTGTTAAAACGTGCATTTCTGTGTCTACCTCAAACATTTAACAATGATCGATAGTCTAATCCATCTACTCTGCTTTACTAATTTCAATGAACTTCTCAACTGGAAATTAAAGCTACTTCCATCTCTACCATGTTATTACAGCTGACTGTAATTATTGCATTAGAACAATGAGCATTATTTTCCACAGCACAAAGTACTGAATTTTAGAGGGTATCAGCCACCAGCCCTGAAGTCTGAACAGTCTTCAGTGGAGGGCAGCATTTAATCCAGAGAAAACAGATTTTTATACCAAGTTTTGCAAAAGGATTTCCCATGGGCAGTCTGTTTTGACAACAGTTACCACACTGGGACATGTGAAATGACTGTAGTATTTCCCACACTAAAAGCGGAGCCTGGATGACCATCAATTTCAGAAATATTCATGTTTGTTAACTGAATGCTCAAATTCTCATATTTATAAATAAAAGGAGTGAAATGGGGCCACCCAAAACTTACTAAATTAATAATTACATTTATTTTGAAAAATTAAATTATTCCATAATATGTTTTCTTCTAGGTAACACCAAGTTACAGTAAATAGTATTTTTTCAATGCTTAAAGTAAGAAAAAACTATGCAGAAGATCCATGCACTTAAAAAAATTTTTTTCTATTTTAATAAAAGGCTTATTGTGTTATAATGTCAATTTAGCTAGCTAAAACTCATGGATGGGAATGAGTGGCTCTTTTCTCCCCCATAACAGATAAGGAAAAAAAGATAGGTTACACTGAAGAATATTAAGCATGATGAGATGCTTCTCAGAAAATGATCTGCTCCTGTACTAAAAGCCAGACTGACACAGGTCTGGAAGGAAGCAACCAGATTCTTTTTTTTCCCCTCATACCCTTCACAATAAAGTTTACCATGTAAATATATTTGTATGAGAAGAAATTGGAAAGAAACTAACTTCTCTGTCTGATTTTCCTTAACTGTAGGTTATCTACTTTCTTACTCAAAAGTGATTTAAACCAGTGGTGATGAATTGGCAAGAGTCTGTCCATAAAATTCATCTCTTTGCATCAGAGTTGCTCATGATGCAAAGGTAGCAGCAGCAGCTGGCTCATGTAGCCAACATATTTACAATCCCCTAAAGCCAGCCTGGAGGAGCAGCAGCCAGGTCTGTGTGACCTTGCTAGTTTGGTGTCAGAGCATAGTCAGGAACAAAGCCCCACCCTTGACCCTGAGAACACAAACTGTGCACCCACGAGATATCCACACCAAGCTCCTGAGGAGTTCCCACTGCCACTGGGAGCTCCTGCCTGGAAGATGAAACAACAGCAAGTCCAGGGGAAATGCCCAGAGCATGCAGTGAGGACATCGCTGTGCTGCTCCACATCACCTGCTCCAGTGGGCACTCACTGCCTGTGTCACAGCTGGCCCCTGATGCTGTTGCTTATCCCTGCAGGGTCACAAGCTGCTCCAGGTTCCCAAAACTGTCTTAGCAAATGTTCCTCTCCTGCAGAAGCAGAGATGGCATCATGGGGCGCATGTTAAACACAGCAGCAGCCCTCCTTTGTCTGCAGGTAGCAAAAATTCACAGCCTTTTCACTAGCACATTTTTGATGTGAAGAAATCTTAACCTTATGACAAGGCCAGGAAGTCTTGGGCTGGACTGGTAAGCAACTGTACCCTTCTTTTCCCTGCAAGAAGTATTCTGTTGGACTGGTGCTGGCAGGGCTCCCTGAGAAGTCACGTGCTTTGGCATTTACTCTTTTAAGGCAGTATATGGTTCCTCTTATAGCTTCTCAGAAGCAGCAAGCAGATGTCCCTGTATTTGTTACATTCACACTACGTTTCAGGACTTCATTTCCAAACATGAAGTTTGAGTGGGCTTTTTCCAGATTATTAAAGAAAAAAAAAAATTCTGTCTTCCTCAGAACTGCAGGTGCAAGGTAGCAGGCCAAAGCACTACCTGCATCAGCCCTTCACATTTCTCTAGATCCAGAGTAACCTCTTCCAATCACACAAAGATAATCACCCCAGCTGAGAAACCTCAAACATGAGAACTGCTCCAACTGACAAAAGCAACCCGGGTGGGGCTGACAAAAAGCAGCATTTAATCACAAGTCTCAACATGCAGAGTTGCTATCACAGCATCCACACTACTATCGGAAATCACAGAGCACACCAGGTGGATGTTTACTTATTGTACATGTGAAATTCTAAGTGTCTGGTATAGTTTATCCAGTGCTGATCCCAGTGCACACACTGCAGTAGCCTGCAGATCCTCACAGGAATTGTACAGCCCAGCTTCTGGCACAGGAGACGGCTTGGGGCTCACTTCAGGAGCTCTATATAAACATCTCTGGATTTGTACCTTGTACCCACCTGAGACTGAAAAAGACTGCCAACAAGTTTATATGGAGAGATCATAGGCTACCATTCCTTAAAAACAGCTTACAAAAGCATTGTGGCAGTACCATGTACTAAGTTTAATTTTGCATTTTTTGCGAAAGGAGAAATTGCTGTCTCATATTAATTCTCTCAGCACTGAGATTTCAAACCTTCTTTTTGGGAAGGCTTTGTTGCAGCTGCTGTGGTAATGAGGTTAGCTGGTACCTCCTTTACCTGGAAGCTCTACTAATTCTTTTGCTTTTTTGATGGTTGCAAAACATATTATTGCATACGTCTATTAACTGATGGCAGGAACTTAACTTCAAGTAGCTCCATTTTTCTGTTCAAGGTGCACAGAGCAGCATTGAATAATTGCACATTCTAGCCAAAGACTCTTTCATAGGAAGTGCCCAGAGCTGATGAGGCTCTGGGTGTTCAAGGCCACCAGGGAGCTGGTGAAACACTGGCTTTACCTCTGTGCCTCACAAGATGTGCTGGTAGCCCTCAGCACTGGCTGAGAATGACAACTTGGAAGCGAAACCTCGGTAACGGCTTTATTGTTTGGGTTTGTTGGGTGGGGGGTGTTTTCCATAGACTAATACAGGCCAGAAAAGTTACCTCGCATTTCCAAAGCCCAAAATAAACCACATCCAAACATAAGGATTACATGGATTTCCTGCGAAAACCATGAAAATCACAAGCTGAAAACTACGGATTATGTTGTCTTGTTGTCTGGGTTTGTTATTTTTTCCTAGTAAAGTGTACTTCTAACTGGTCAGAGAAGATTTGGATGAGACTTTTATTTATCAGAAAGTCACTCTCAGATACATGCCATGCTTTAAAGTCTTAGGTATGAAATACTTTAGGCTGACAAATACCCATGGCCATGCGTGGCAGCTAATGCTATGGAATTAAAGCTGGGATGGTCCTGAGGGGGCTGGGAAGAGCAACGGCAGTTTACAACCCAGGCAGCTGGTGAAGCAATGCTAATTGACTTCTCATGCTAGTAAGGGGAAGGAAGGAAAACTGGGAAGGCAGAAAAATTTTACTTTATAGCTTCACTACTTTTTGCTGTTAGCATCATCTGTCCCATCTTCACTGAGGATGAAATCACTGCACAGAGTTGTTCACTTTAATGCAGGGGCACAAGAGGACATAAAGAGAAGCTTCCAAGAGGGCAGAAAGAGACTTGGAAAAGGCATATCGAAATGGAACAGCATAATTTCCCCTCTGACCACACACACAGCTAACTAGACCACATCAAAGGATGTTAAAAGGAAAAAGAAATCAAAAACCTAAAAGGGAAAAAAAGAAATATTTCCCAAAGAAACTAACTGACTAAATCTTGTCCAAGTGCTGCATCGTAGCAGACAAAACTACTAACTACTGTTATTCTCATCTCTTCTCTCACAAGACTGTGAGCAGTGAGATTAGGTCACACCAGATCACTACCTGGTTTCAGCAGTTCCCACACACACACACTCTTCCCCTCCTTGAAACTGGAAAGGGGCACCCAAAATGATCCAGCAGCTCCTGGCAAACAGCAGTTTGTGGACTGACTTCCTGAGCTGGAGTTCGCATCCTATTTCATCATCCTCTCCCTGAGTCAGCACAACCACTTGCCGTATCCGTGAACATTTTTTACCACCGTAGCACAGCATTCAGCAGCAAGGGCACCATGGCAATAACTTTATCGTTCCCTTTGCTGATAAAGTACTTCCTTTTCCTTCTTGTGAACCTGCTGCTCCCATGTTTCACCGCGCATCCATTGGTACTTCAAGGCAGTCATTTCTGACATGCTCCCTCATCAGCACTGATGGCCCTACAAAGGGCTGCCCCCACCACCAGCCCTCTTCCAAGCCAGAGAACACAAGCCCGTTTAAGAGTCCCGACAAGAACATTTTCTTCTGGCCCTCTTTACTTTTACAGTTCTACTATACAAGCCTTGAGATAACCTGCATTTGCTATGCCAGGTAAGACATGCACTGCTATTTTCTACTGGAGCATGATTTTTAGTTTTGCTTTGTCCTTACACTTAGTCTTTTTCCACTGTTTGCTGTTATTCAGCAGATCACTGGAGCTAAAACCAAGATGGAAAAGGCAAGCCATAGTTAAGGTCAACTGAGGGCATGTAACCACTACCTGCTCTTTAGAAAGATGCTAAAATGCTTGGTAAACTTCGAGGGAGAATTTAGACACCTCTTTTAGAGGGCTAGTTGTATTCTGTTATCTAAATAATTTTTTTTAAAATGGCACCAATGCATTTCTGAATGAAAGAGCTCCACAGAGAGGCTTACATAACACTGGAGAGTTTGACAAAGCAACTTCTTTGTTTCATGGAATTCTAAGACGATAAAACTTTGAAATTAGAAATAACGTTATTTTAGATTACCAGCTGATCTACGAGAACACTATATTTCCATTAGTGCTTGACACTGTCAACACCCGTACCAAATAAATGTCTGCCTCACTTGGGAGATGGGTATGAGCCAACATAACAAAACATTTTAAGTTGACAGTATTACTCCAGGGTCCTGAAACAAGCCTGCCTTTGTAAAAATCCGTATTTGAGAAAGAAGGCTGTAGTAATGGTTTTGATTCCTTTCTTACTGTCTTAACTGAAAAAGATGGCTGAGGTGAACACTTTTGATGCATTTATTTGATAATTCTCAAAAATACTGAAATTATTTTTGCCATTCAAAAACTTTATTTAAATTTGCTGTAAAATTTTCATAGTCTTACAGACAAAATATTAGGGGAAAGCCTCCAGCTTTAGCAAGACAAGCCTTATAGGGAGAGAGTATCAAAAAGTGAAACTATAAAAAGACAGTAGACCAAACCTGATGACTTAGAACAAGGAAATCTGCAAGAATACCTTTAGACCATCAGAAATCCATACCTCTTACAAGAGAAAGAGTCATACTTTTTCCATTTCCATTACTTTATTTCACAAAGCCTTTGTGGGTTGATAAATCTCACCTTGGTGTCCTGCACAAACACCAAAGCAGCATTTTGCATCATTGCCTTGGGTGAACTTTGCTTGAAAATATTTCCTGAGGCTATTCAAAAGGAGGTTTGCCAACAAAGCAGCTTGTAAAAATGCAGACTGAGCAGAAGAAAGATATACTGATATTATTTTCCAGATCATACAAAAGACCCCTATACACTTCAGCCAAGGAAGAGAAAGTTTCTCTTTGTATTTCCTGAACATTTAAAGACAGCCATTTATAAGGCTCTAGCTGTAAGAGTGCTTTCTTAATGGCAACCACATCCCATTGAGTATCTATCAACAAATCCCTTTTGGATCAGGAAGGGAATCATACATACTGTAGTTGATTCTCCAATAATGGCTTTTAGTATAAATAAAAACATTTTTTCTTTTCAGAGTTTAAAAATGTGCTTGAACTCTACTATACTGGCATAAAAAAGAATTCAATTAGCCTGATTTCAATTTCATCTGAATACAGCATTATTGATATGAAGTTTTATAAAGGATGAAAACAAGGTATAGCCATCTCCATAATTAATGCCTTTGAACCGGAAAACTATTTTGGGCATTGGAAAGTAGAGCAGAAATTATATTTGAGGAGTACTAGGAATAAGCCTTATATAACTCTTGACCTAAAGTAAACATTAAAAAAGTAATGCTTATATTAAAAAGATAACTTATCACTTCTATTTTTATAGCACCAGTGATGGAACAGAAGAATTCCATTCCTGAATAACATCTAACATATCATATATTAGGATACTATCTGCTCAGCTGCTTTTTTTTTTTTTTTTGAGTGCAAAAATATAGTCAAAATCCGTCCTCTGAATATTTTAATGTATTTAAAGTACTTTTATGCAGAACAACTATGAGGCACTCTAAATTCTATGATGTATGAAATACTTTGACTAACTATGTCTCAGCTACAGTTATTAAATTACAACTCATGTACTGCTCTCTGACAAATTCCACCATGGTATTTTGTAGAACTCCACAGAAATTATCTTTTTCATTTGTCTTTTACCCAGCCCAGCTATGAAGTAAACTTTTCAGTTTTTAGGAATAAGCATGTTCTGGGCAATTCCCAGAACCATAAGCAGGGTAATGGGCAGAAGGAAGAATACATCATCTGCATTATTTAAAATTTTAAAAATATTCAAGGGTTTGAAAATGATGGAAAATGCATAGGGAATCAGAAGGCCTCAGGTAAGGACCATCTTACACTGCTGACGGAAAAAATGGTGAATCATCTATCCACTAACTGGTGGATTTTGAGATGATCGAGAAAGAATAATAGGCATAGACACTGTCATCCTTTCATTACATATGCAGCTTTAATTATAATTTTACTCAGCTAAAATGAAACTAAATTCTGAAGTTCAGGAGCAGAGGATTGAAAATTTGCACAGACAATTTACACCTCTAGCTACATCCACACATAGGAAAAGACTGTCTTCCAGTTTTTCAATGGCTGACTTTGCAACCTGAGCAATGGCTTTAAAAGTACAAGTCTTTTGGTCTGTGATCTCCTAAACTCAAAATGGAAACTGGTATTACAGGAACTCCATCATGTGGGAGCATAGTGACCTCACAGAGCTCAAAACGCTAATTTGAACTTTCATATTTCATTTACTAGCCAAATTAAGTGAATGGAAGAACAGCAGGCGTGGGGGCCCCTGTCTGGAACTGCATGTATTCGCCTACTCTGAAACACTCTCTCTTCTAAAACAAAATGACAGCCTGAGATGAGGATCTTCATCTTCCACAACTCAGTACCAAGTGTTGTTCTTCTCAGAGCTCTGTTCCTCCCTGTAACAGAGGCACCAGAAATCCCTGGCAGGCTGCCACACAACACAAACCCACAAGACCTTGCTTAAAACCAACCTACGTCGTCAGATGTCTTTTGAGCTAAGGAGCCTGAAAACCTGTGCTGCAAGGCAACCACAGAAGCTGGAACAGCCTTTAAGAGAAGACTGTTCAGACCAGCCCCTAGAAGGAGATAAAAGACTATGTAAATGAGTGTCATAATTATCTGGTAGACAAGCTTTGGTACTCAGGATTCACAGGTTTTATTTTTAGTTCTGAAAGGAAGTATGCTTTTTATGGTCAATCCCAATTGGCCTCTTTCTGCTTTCACCGCTCTTACCACGTTAGCAGGAGAAATTACAGTACTTCTCGTTCAGCTGCTCAGAGGTTTTCCCGTAATGGTTATGTGAAATGGGGATGAACTGATACTTGCTTTGTTTTTCACAGATTTGTACAGGAGAGGTGGCTGCAACCAGAAATCATTTCATAATTAATTTCATACTTGAGCTTTCTACAAAATTCTGGCTTTATGTTTAACAACTATCTACCAAGCTCAAGCAGTAAGTTCAGATACAGTATTAGGGATCTATCATCCAGATTTGTTTTTATATAAAGAAAATGCAAGTTCTACAGAAATGGCTAGACCATGAGCACATTTAGGAAATCTTTCCACCTGCACACCCTCGATACCCAGAAATATGACTTACTTAAGATTATAGGGTTTTTCTTCCTCTGTATAACCAGAAATCTTTTTTCTTTTCAAGTAATCACACTTTCTTTTTAAAATTTTAAATCCCATTCTTACAATCACCCAGCGGTTTGCGCTAGAGCCGCGTGTCACCCTGCAGACTGGTGATGAGTGAAGAAGGCACCGCCGTGACTCACTGTCCCCTCAAATAACCTCCAGACTGTTCCGACCAGAGCTGCAGCAGAACGCGCTGGCTGCTGACTCAAACAGATGCAATACGGCCTCATTCCCTCGCCGAGCACGGTGCCTTCCCTGTGCCATTAAATATGATTCATACACAGCACCGTGCCAAAATCAAAAGAACAGATCAACATTAGCAGACAGTAAATTCTAAGTCTGCTCTTCTTTGAATATTACATGCAAATAACCTGGTATAATTCTGCGTATAGCAACCTGCCCTTCAACCTCAGTAAGGATGTTACAAATTTACTACCTTTAGTACAAGCACACAGTCGGTTTGACCATGTAAGCACCCAAAAGAAACATCAGAGATGCCTGACACCAAAGGTTAATATATGCCAGTGTTTTGCATTAGCTGGTTGTTAATTAGCAGACTGTGGAGAAAGCACTGACATCAAAAGTCATTAAAACCATGTCCAAAAAACACCTTCAGATTTCAGAGAATCTAACATTCATCTCTACGCTTCAGAAAAGGAGCCAGTGCCTTTGGAAGAAAGGAGGACATGTGACAGAAGAGCTTTTGAGCAATGCTGTCAGACAGCATGGCATGAAGCAGTTCCTGTCTTGACAAAAAAGTCACAGAGAGAGACAGACTTGGCTAATAATCCCATCCTTTTCAACCAGACAGGATGTGGTTCTACAATAAAAGAGACACTATTGACTCCATTAACCTACAGTGCTGGAAACAAGTCATGAAAAATGTATTAATTTCCACTGCTCATTACCACCCCAAAATAGCTGCTACAGGCTTACCTATCACTTGCAGTATTTTTCAAGAAAACACTGTAATCCAGGGAGAGCAGCATCTCCTAACTTAATATTTTTTTTCTTCAAGAAAGAACAAATCTGTGTGTTAAACCAAGTGTTTTCATCTGCTGATATTTTTATATATGATGAATTAGTCCCTCCCTATAGTATAATGCAGACTCTCAAACTAGAAGAATTGATCTTGCTGCCTAGACTTAAAATGTTTCACTAGCAAGGCGTTTAACTTCCAGTTTTCAGTGATGTAAGTTGGGGGGGGGGCGCAGTTCTAGTAAAGCAATAAAGAACTGGGTCAGGAAATACATTTTGAGATTGTTTTTAATATGGAAATCATCAGGTAATTGTGTGTACATTTTACGTGGCTACAATGATTTTGTCCAGTGATACTTGAGATCCGTGCCATAACCCATGAATATAAATCTAGAACTCTTTTTCCGCCCCCCACAAGAAGTCAGTCATCATTAAAGGATCTTGTCAACTGTATGACCAAGGCATATAGGTCTTTTGCACTCTATGACTTGATAAACAGAAATACCCATTTATTTACATATTTGTCTGTATACTTCTATTTTTTTGATCCTTTTCCCCAGCTTGGGCTCCATAAATTCAAGACGTGTTAAGTCATCGAGTGGTTTTGGCATTTAGCTCATGGCACCTTTTCATGCCTCTATCTGTTTTTACAATTAATGACAACTTTGCAAATTAAGACAGCCTGCATACCGTAATAAGTATCAATTTACAATGTTTTTGTCACTAAAAACACATAAACTGTCAATATTTCACCTTTATAATGTATTTGTGAGAGCTTTTTATACTCATCAAGTAACTTATTCCCCTCCCATCCAAATAATGATCCTTTCTCTCTCAAACCAAAGATGAACAAGAGGCTTGAGCGTTGTGCTCAGCATCACAGGAGCACAATAGGCCTTGTGGTAGTACTCAAGCTCTTAGAAGTTCCTGGGAATGCTCCTCTCGGAGATGTTATTCATTCCTGTGATGTGTCAGAGCACAGCATGCTGGAGATTGCACCACCAGCCCGGAATGGGATTTTGTGAGCAGTCAGCTCCCATCCTGGCAATACCCGAGAGCATCACAGCACAGCCACCTGTGACTCACAGCAAGTGAGAGTCTCTGCCAGCCTCTCCAGCTGCATAGAGACAGGGAGATCGACAGGAGAGTCGTTCAGCCAGCCACAACCCGCTTCCTTTCACTGAAGGCCCTGCAGCACCCTCCTTACCAGCCAGACAAAGCAGCGAAGGCACCTGAGCAGACATGGGAAAAGCCTGCATTTTAGCCATGGAGACTGCACCCTTGTCAGGTGACTGAACACGAGTTGTCTCATGCAAATGTGCCCTTCATCGCTCCAGAGACGCATTTTCTGGAGGCAGCTGCATCCTGTGTGCCCTGCTGTGACTGACCGTGTACAGACAATAATGGAACATGGCATTCAAGCTCCAAAAGCGAGCTGTGGAGAGGAACTGAACAAATCAAACATCCTGTCCTCTGAGAAAAACAAAGATACATAAAGGAGATTCTCATTAATAATCCTGTACTCCACAGAAAACGCAAAGCTCTCGTTCCACTGTCCTTGGACTGACTCACATGGAAAGCACAGCTATAAGAGAGACATGCATCCTATGCAGGAGGCAGGTACCAGCACCATGAAAACACAGCTGACAAGCACAAGAGGGGATCGAGGATCCAGGACCCAGGACAAGGAAGAAATACCAAATGGCTCTCAGGTTTTGTAAAGGGAATGAGAGAAAAGGAACAAATGGCACATTGACACATGTTGTGTCTGCATTTGTATGTCAACTTCTTTTGTTTTTTGTCTAGACTGTTATGGTTTCCAATTTCTTTACAAAATTAAGGTTACTGAACCTGAATTGTCAGCAAACTGCAGAACCAGAGATTCCACAAAGGGAGCACTTTTAGAAGGGAAGTTTTGAAACTAGTGAGAAATCTTTAACGAGGATGGTTCTGAGAAGAACTGTTTTTAAGACAAAGCTCTAGCAATCAGGACATGGCACAGGACAAGGTGTCTCTAACTCTGAGCCTTGGACCTAACCTCAAAGAGCATGTTCTGTACACTGCCCTGGCAAACCACACTATGGGCACAGGATTCAGAAGTGTGGTCCAGAAGACCTTTATCTGTTATGGCCACAGGAAGAAATTCATCACAAGGCTGTTAAACACATATGTGCATTTCCTCAGAAATCTGGTTAGCCTCTTCTAAAACCATTTCAGGAGAGGTTGTGTGGTTGGGAATGAAAAGCTTTCTCTGTGTTACATGGAGAATCATCATCAGTCTTGTTAAACAGATCCTTGCACAAGACCTGGCAAAATGAGGAAGAAAATGGAGGATGAAGAAGAGAATGGAGTTGATCATGTGTCCGAAGTGAGGAATTTGTAGGCATCACAGAAAAGGGATCGGTGATTCCTCAAACCTGGATTACAACGTGACGCATTTGTAAATGATAACACTGCTCTGCCTGGGACCATCACCGCAGTCTCTGTTATGCAGAAGTGGTGTGGGAGGTTTCCTGCTTTCAGTTTTTCTTCCCAGAGCTCTGATGAAAGCTGTACAAGTACATCACTGGTAATCTGGGGCTCTGCACAAACAAACATATGTACTCCTTTCAGTATCCACTCCTCCATTCAACACACCACCTGGAATCAAGGCAAGGGATTCTCTCCCATTCTTCCCTCCAAGAATGGCAAAAAAGACAGCATGAAAACACTACAAGGAAGCAAAAGGCAAAACCTACTGGACTTCATCCTGTTCTGTTCTGCAATCTTCTGTGGCAGCAGTAATTCTCCTTTCAAAGGTAAAATGGAGACAACTGCTACCACCAGATAATCTATGATTCTATTTATCTCAGCAAGTAGGCTCTGTGTGTTCCGGTGAAAGAGCAGAATCATTTGAACCACCTTCAGAGAAAAGAACAGGGAGAACAAAGACTCCCCCTTTTGACACCAAGGAGCTCCTGCAACAGCTCTGAATTTGGAAGATGATGACCTTATATTCTGGCAGTCACTTACCTGCAAAAGCTATGTTTTAGTTTATACCTCATTGTGGCTACTGTGGGAAAAGAGTAAATCAGCAATAGCTGGACACTGAGCCTTTCGTGTTAACAGGTTCAATCTAGACAAAAGCTGATGCTGAAACAGAATTTAAAAGTCCAAACAACCTGAAGAAGTGGGAAATAGCACAAATACAGAGCATTCTTTCCCCAGTTCCCCTCACACCCATGCTTGCTTTTTTTTTTTTTGATAATGAATTCCTAAATCCCTTTTATTCTCTGCCAGCAGCCTCCATCCCAGCACAAGCCCCTCAGAGAGCTCTACAAGCACCAACACTGCTTGCAATGTTATCAAATAGCAGCAGAGAACTAAACCAGGCTCCAGTCACAGCTTGGAACCAAAGACGAGCAGTTTAAGTAGACAACCCCACTGCTTTCACACCTATCCTGTTACTGGTGGTATCTCCTTTCAAACAGTGAGATACAACCTCCTGTCTCCAAACATGCAGCACGTCCTGGAGGCAAAGGAAGTATTGAATCCTTTCTCAGCTGAGAGGCAATCCCAGCAGACAAATAAAGTAATTACAGAACAACATATATCCAAAATTTTTGCATGACTGCTAAAATCTTACCAAAACTGCAAATCAGAAAATTGAGGGGAAAAGAATTCTTCTTTACTATCTCTATGCCTCTGAATCATAAGAAATCACAACTGAACTCACCTCTTCTCACACAACTACTCAAGAGAATGACTTCTCAATAATAAAATTATAATTCCAGACTTCATGGTTGAAAGCTAAGCCTAGAACTATGAACAGACTGCAAATCACTGCTGCACGAATCTGGAAAAATTAATCAGATCTGTAAACCGCCTTGTTAACCTCAAAGCAGAGCACTACTGAGTCCATGTCCATGTGATAGAACTCTGGCCTTTCTCCACATACAGCATGAAGAAGAAATTTTCGCTAATGAATTTCATCACTTGGTTTCAGACAGGAACTACATTATTTCCCCCACTCCACAACTGCTCCTAGTTGCAAACTCATTCCCTCAGAGGGTGACTAATGTGCAGGACAGTTCAATGAGCAGTAAAATGTAAAGAACAAAGAGAGCACAGGTTTTGTCTGCAAGGCAGAAGAGACAGAAATATGGTCTGGTGAACTCATCAAAGTCAATGAGGATGGGGGAGGGCGTCGGGAGATTCAGCGAAGGTGGATCCAAGCTACAGTCTCTGACACGGGACACCCAAAACCCTGCATTAAAAAAACCCAAACAACTCTGTACAAACAAATGACTTGAAGAGCATGATAAAACCAATGGCTAAGAATTACAACAGTTGAAAACATACAGGATTGAAAATCACTTTACGTAAGGATTTTTTTAAACTTCTTATCTTCACTACTCTAATGGGAAGGCTGTTTGAACACAACACTGCTTTAAAAAAGACCTCCAATCTTACTAGCCTTACTTATTACAGTTAATCTGTGGGTAGTTCATACCCACCTTCTCATGCCTATCTTGGAAATGGAAAATAAGGCTCAATTTCTGGCAAATAAAAATTATTGGGTTTACATGCATACATAGTTACCAATATTCTTTGGCTCCTCACAATTTTGGATCACGGTTGAAAACAGAATTTCAAGGGAGAAGCAAGTATCTGCTTTGGCCTAATGACTTTTTTCCATAAGAAATTTGATATAAACAGTTACTGGGTTTTCTCCATTTACTTTTTATAGTCAAAATGTTATTGCTGGCCAACATAACAACAGTATTCACAATTTATTGTGTTTTATAAATCTTGCAATGACTTTCCTGTTATCTCCCATCTTCATCTCTCATTTATGAAAATAAACAGATCTTTTAGTTCATTTCAAAGACAAACTCCAAAGGCAACCAACAAAAATCTGGACTACATTAGTGGAAAAATCTATACTGAAACTGTACCAAGAAGGCAAACTGAAGCTAAAGTTTTAAACTCACAATGGAGATGCTAAGACCCTGGTTAACACCAGTGAAAAAGGTACATATATGTTAAAGAGAATCACTTCCCTGATAGAAAATAACCAGCTATTAACTACCTTTCATAGTGTCACTGTCCAGAAACATCCGTGGCCAAGAAACAGACTTGTACTTTCTTTATACAGTTAAATTACATAGATTTAAAAAACCAAATCCATTGGTGTCTCACTATAAACACGTATATTAAAACGTATGTTACAGTACCATTAATATATAAAAAGGATTGGTTAGAATCCTTTAAAACCAGGGGGAAATCCAGTCTGTCTTCCCTACTACCCCAAATTTGATTAAAATAACACTAACAGAAAGACGTGGTACAGACACAAAACAGCTTAGAGCTTTCCAGTGTTCTGGGCAGGTGAGATATCATACACACTATCCCCAAAAGGCAGGCAAATACCAGAGCAGTCAAATGACACCCAATAGCACCAACTTCCCCTGCCTGGACGTGCAGAACGGTTGCCCTTCCTGCTTTCATTTGTACATGGCATGTGCTTTTGGAGCATTTAAGGATATGACATTGGTCGTTTTGTCACTGTGAGAGGAAGTTTAGGTTAGATATTCAGAGGAGGGTTTAAATGGCACAATAAAAAGTGCAGTGGTTATTCTAATAAATAATCTAGCATACAATCCTACATGTGCCAATAATGTAATTTGTATTGAAGGAACTCCAAGTACGCCTGTCATTAAAAGATTGTGCAACTGCAGCAGCCAAAGATGTTGAAATCTACATTCTACAGCAGTGGCAGTAATTTCAGAGCTGTGTGCCAAAATGTGATTAATCACAGTTTGCTGGGTATTTTGATAGTAACACAGGAAAATAGCTTGGCATAGCAAAACCATATGATCAATTAAGAATGCCATCAAGCCCCCCTGAAGCATAACCTTCTAGCAGTATGAATACCACTTACATTGGTTGATTAACTTCCAAGATACAGATTTCATATATATATAAAGGACAGAAAAATCAAAACTATTAATAAGAGACCATATGGAAAATTGTATAAATTCTTCCCTAACAAAAGCTCATCTGAGATTATCCAAGTCTAAAGGAAACACAAACTGCTGCATATTCAGACACACATCCGACTGCATTTCTGCCTGACCACGTTTTGGGGATGGAGGAAAAACAGCAGAGTCACAGCAGGTTCTCTGTATATTGCACATATTAGTCAGGCTTATAAAAACCACCCATGATCCCTCCACCTGCAAATCCAGCCAAACACATTACTCTGCTGCGAGCACACCAGAGTCCTGACTGATCAGACACTGCTGCTGCCTGCAGCAACCTTCACCAGCAAAGCTGATGGTGCTTGGTGGAGGCTCATACAATTCTGCCTGTCTAGGTGATGGCCTGACATCAGTTTGACAAGAAGTTCAACAAAAGTTCTGATGCAATCTCATACTCAGAACTGCTTTTTTCCACAAGACAGCATCTTGCTAGACAGTAGAAAAACATCGATAAATAAATGCACACAGTGATTCTATTTTAGTTTTATGTTATTTTCAAGATGACAAGAGTTCTAAAAGACATCTCTGACTTAATGTAATTCCTCCACAATTGTCCATAACTGCCCCCAGCACTGCTCCTGAATAAACTGGACCATGAGGCTTAGAAGATGACTGCACACAAATGCCTATCACTCTACTTGCCAATAAACAATCAATAGCTAATTCATTACCAGCTCTCAAACTACCTTGTAAATGTGTCTTACCCAGGAAGTAAAACAGAATCGATTAGGTCTGTCCTAAGTAATCTAACAGAAGGAGACAGTTCAAAGGGGGGGCGTGTGATGTCCATTCGTCAGGATTAAAAGGATTAGCATCTTGCCTCAAACTTCAGTAAAGCATCTGATCCCAGCAACATTACACAAGCACTTTACAGAGGTGTTGATGCCTCTTCATGTACTTTACAATCGTGTATAATTCACTACTAACAAGATTCCTGAAAGGAAATGTCTTATGGTGCATCTTCAAACTGTCCTCTCTGTAAGCTACAAAGATAAACCATGTCATTTCTGTAGCACTTTATGTAATCATGATGTGAAAAAAAGAAGTTGATTTTAAATTTAGAAGCAATAAAAAAGTCTAATGAATCATTTGGACTAAAATACAAGGACTAAAAGTACTGCAATTTAGAATAGTAGAAGTACTACTGCAAGCAAGAGCATGTGTGGACAAATAGAAATTCTGGAACCAAAACCAGCAGGCTTTAGCTTGGTAACAGAGCCTTACAGAACACTGAATCATAGGATCACAGAATATGCTGAGTTGGAAGGGATCTACAAAATCATCCTATTCCAGACAAATACATGAAAACAAATAGGAGCATAGCTCCCTAAAAGCCAGTTACACTCAAATGCAAAAAATGAATGCAAAAAATTCTGTAGAACACAAACAGATTTTGGCTGTATTTATATTAATATAAAGTTCTATTATTATACTTTCGAAATAACTAAATATATCAGCCAACGATAAGAAGTACTATTCAGTCATTTCAGGATGCAGCTAAATGTTTCAGTGATTCCAACAACATCTACCCATTCACAATCAGCCCTACTAATCAGTAGTTTATTCCTATTGTGATGGTACTAATACATTTGCAGCAATTCAGTATATGCATTTAAAATCTCAGCAAAGCCTCTCAAATTAAATATGTAAGAATTTTTCAAAGCCGTCTGAAACTACAGCCAAGAACAGAAATATAATTTTGCATCATTTATTAAAAGAAATGAGGTACTCACCCGATGTCCTAGACTCGAAATTGATGAGAAATTTCAAATTAAAATACTCAGGATTTTTTCAGAATGATGCATTAAGAATAGTTAATTTTTTTCTTATACAGTTCTATTCAAAAATTGGATAACTAATAGACCAAGTCTTTTCTGTAAAGCAGTCAAAATGGAACACAGTAGCAGCTAATAAAAGACAAAAAAGCTGAATAAAATACGGTTTTTTTACCCATGACTGGTGTAGACCCTCTGAGAGTTGGTAGATAAAAAATAAACACTATATCATTAATTGTGTTAATAATTCATCTATCTGCAAATAAGAAGTCAGACTTACTCAAGGTTAGATGAGGTCTGCCATATTTCTCTAGTAAAATATTAATTACTGCAAAAGGATATTATTTTCAAACAAAGATCAATTCCCTAATCAATAGGAGTCTATTTTGTTTGCTTACAAAACCAGCCTAATGAATACTTTTCAGAAATTGTTTTGGTTCCCCAAGACTTTATATAGCCCTAAATTTATAGTTCTTAACATTGATTCACTTTCTAGTACTGAAGACACTGTATGTAACAATGCTTTAAACATGCAATGCACATTAAATGAGACACAATACCTCAAAGAATTACCAATAACTACTGCTGAAGTAACCTCAGGCTTTACTGCAAGGAAGTGCAGATAAGTTGGGGGAAAAAACCCAATCACAAACCCAAGTTTCACTGTATGTCCTTCCCCCATTTATGTGAATATGTCACGCAGAAGATGCCTGAAAACCAGAAGTGTTCTAAACCCACAGAGATTACAAAGTGGTTTCTTGATACCTGATGAATTTTAAAAAATTAAATGGTTTCAGTGTTGTTCCATCATTTTTTCAGGACTGACATCATCTTAGCAGGACAGACTTTGCAAAGAGAAACACAAGCATCTTCAGTTTAAGTTTTTGCTTTTTCTTTCAAGAAGTCATTGAATGTGTCTTTGCCATTTCTAGCCCTTGACTCAACTTCCTGATTTGGCCAGCAGCTGGAAGGATGTTAATCCAAAGGTACGAGAAAGGAAGTGGTAAAACAATATGCTCCCAGCCCTGGCCTCTGCATGTGCACAGAGAATGGATTTTGAACCCACAGCATATAAATAAAACCTGTATTAAATGAGGACAAGAAAATTGCTCAGCAGAAGAAACCAACCCGTGCCTTCAGCAGCCTTCTCCTCTATCATTCTCTCCCCATCAATACTCCCTCACAATTCCAGGTAGTCTGTGATTAGGCAGAAGCTACATCTCAGCTGTCATCGTGAGTGGTAGGACCTGCAGCCAACCAACATTTCCATTCCTCCTGCCCAGCTGGGGCAAATGCAGAGCCACCAAATCCAAGAAGGGCTTCAGAAACACTGATCGTATCCATGCCAATGTAAATGGTGCAACACAAAGTTCAGAAGGTAACATGTTCCCATACAAAAGTGCACCTGGAAAGAACTGGCAAGTACTTCAGGAGACTGCTCTTGTGACAGTGAAGTCAGGAATAGAGGACATAGGGGGTTTACTATTTCAGGGTTTGTTTTTCCAAAAAAATGGGCACGGCAGTCACTTTGTCCCAAAATGAAGTTAGCAGAAAGTTTAGGATGTTAAAGATACAAAACACAGATTCCACTCAGCTGTTCTCCTCGTGCAAGTTAAATACCTCAAGCTGACGGTCCGTTTCTGAACTTTCCTATGTTCAGTTTTCTCCTCAGAAGTTAAGATAAATTTAAAAAGCAAACATACCAGATTTGTATACAACAACATCAAATTGTTGTAGTTGCTAGAACAACTTCAGCAGCGTATGAGGTTGCTGTGGAAATTTGACTTTTCCTGTCCTCAGGAAACCGCCATGTATGAAAAAGATTGCTCATGATAAATGTATCACAGACAGCCCATATATAATGCTTTTAGCACCTATGACTTTTTGCTCCAAGTACTTGATTTAGCCTGTTTTAGTGTAACTGAAGGCCTGCAAAATCTACCAGCAGAAGTTTCTGTTAATGGCAGGTAACTACCAACATCTCATTTCAAAATCTTTTTCAAATGCAGAGCCCTAGAAATGACAAAATGAAACAAAAAAAAATTATAATAAATCAGAAGTTATCAATACAATTGAAGTATAGGCAATGTATAATAGAAATAAACAACAGCACTTCGTTCTTACATATATGTCTGCTTAGTTCTCAAGCGCTTAGTGCAAACTAAAAATATTTTTGTGTAATGAGAGGGACAGAGGTTCTGGATCTAACTGAGACTGAGGTGGGTTTAAGCCACAATGCCAAAAAGGGGAGGTATTAGCACTTGCCCTTTCAGCAGCAGTGAGAGACCTTAGCAGCAACAGTTGCCTTGTTGCTGTGTCAGTAACCGAAATTCAGGGGGAGCTGAAGGATACACTTTCTTAGGACTACCAAAAAAGCCTCCTTCGTTTGCAAAATGCAGAACTTTCACCCTAAACTAGGAAAACCCAGTGTCTGGTCCTGACTGCAACATTTTTACTTTATTGAGACATGAATTTCACCTGAAGCTCCAGTGTCTCAGCTGTATGAGAATGGGGAGGAACAGGAATGCACCAGGCCCTATGTATCCACACAATCATGTGTAACCTACTGAAGTACCTTTTACAGAAAAAGTGCTTCACATTTTGGGTGGGTTTTCCACACTGCTACTACACACCTAAGTTGGATATTGAGACTTCATACAACACATCATGGTATTCACCATCAAGCACAGAAGAAACTGCTGGAATTCTGGGAAAGAAGAACAAGAAACTCATAAAAGTCTAATTATGCTTTCCATAACTCATCTTACTCAAGTGAGCATGGGGAGAGCAGTGTTTCAGTATTGCACAGCTGACAAGTTATTAATGCACAGAAGCAGCAGTGGAGATTTGAACAGCGGGTGGCTTTCGAAATTAGCTGCCAAGTGGATTTGACAGGTGTAAAGCCCAGCTGCTCCTCCTGCCATCACAAGAAAAACACTGAGCAGTAGCTGGGGATGGAGGTCTTCTGGCACAGCTTTCCTTAATCTGGACAGTCACCATTGGGAGGGAGGACAAGTACCATGCTGACATCTTTCCCTCATTGTAGAGACTACCAACAGGTATAGTTCCAAAGATAGTTTTCTGAAAATATTTTTAACATATAAAGAAAAATATTCTGTTTGTATGTATACATACGATCTATAAATATACACCCACACATATATTATAAATCTATACATTATATATAAGTAATAATTTATATAAACTTGCAGCAACAAGTAAGACTGCAAGTGATGAGTCTGATGGGGATACACAATCAGTCATCTTCCAAAGCTCAAGCTCTGGAAGCTGAATTTCCCCAATACTGTGCTGAAATAACCACCTGCATCCACCAGCCTCTATTCTGCTCACTGCGGTATCTCCAAAGTAGAGCTGATCTTTCTAATTCACTGAAAGAGTGCAGATGATCTAGACAGCTACAAAGCAATTTGCTTTCTTCAGCACAAGTGAAAATTTTTTCTCGTAAGTGCTGTTGAAAACAACAACAAAAAAAGAAATCAAACACTTAAGACTTTCCAGTGAATTCCAGAGAGTCCAGCATACCTCTTGGCTCTTCTACGCAAAGAAGCTGTGCAGTAGGTCAGAACTCAAGCCAAAATGTGAACACAGTTCAGATACACTAACTCCAGTCTAGCTGACTGGGCTATCAACAGGAGTATAACCCTATCCCAAACCAGTCTAGGTTTCAGCAACAGTTATAAATACCAATATGCAAGCAGTCACTCTGCACTCAGCTCCCGGCAGCTGTGGGTTCAACTGCTCTGCTTCAAGTGCTGAGCTTGAATATGGAACCTCAAGATGCTTTATGTCTGTCTTTTACAGAAAGACATGTAAATCACCACCAGCATTTCACTGCTATCTGACTTTGGAACAGGTGCAAGAGCCAGAGGCACACTCGACTGGGAGCATCGCTCAGTTACAGCTGGAGGACGCTGAACGGTATCTAGGGTGTTTTAACTGGCTCAACCCTTGGAGAACAAGAAGTGCTTTACTAACAGCAAAGAAACTGAGGTACAAAGACATCCAGGATGCTGTGATATACTAAAGCAGATTTCTCTAGATGAGCTGCCAGTATGGCAACTCCCAGGCCGGTATGATCAACATGAGTTGTGCTTACTGTTGAAGTCTAGAAAATACTCCATTTTGTTCGGAATTCTGTAACTTGTGTAAACGAAATTAACATTAAGAACTATTCTTAGCACAGCACTTAATTACAAAAAATATTTCATTTATTTTATATATGTAAGCACCCTTTTACAAAACTAAATCCTTCCAAACAAAAAAGCATCCTCATTGCTTACAAGTGCAAGTTTAACAAGAAGAAAGTAAAAAGGAAGCCTGCCATTAGCCAGCACCTCAAGAGAAAAAACTTTGGAACAAGCAATGCAGTAGTGTAAAGTGCACAGAAAGCACCAGGGCCACATAGAAAACAGCACTGCAGTGAGGCTTTCCATCCCATCACTCATTTCCAGAGTGAGAAGCCACAGGGCAACACCCGTATTTCACAACAAAGCATCTGGGGAGGCAGATTCCAGTTTATTGCTCTTCACTTGGGGCATGTCCTGGGAAGGTAATGGCCTCTCCCTAGAAGGCTGCATGGAGAGCAGTGACTCCCAGAAAGCAGTAGTTTAAAAGAAGCAAGTGCCAAAGTACACAGGCGGGATGTGGTACTGCTTGAGACGTTTATGTTCTGTGGGAATATTACTGTAATGTACTCTCCAACAAAGTAATCTTTGAACCATCTCCAAGTGCTGTTTCTGCATGTTACTGTCTTTCACAATGCAGCAAAAATCGGGTCATTTATGCTCTGCTGAGTCAGTTACTTAAATTTTCTCTTCCCCAAGCTCTAAAGTTTTCCAAGAAGCTGACAGCTTCCAAGCGTTTTCTCCTCTATTGCATATCTCATCTTTACCCCATATTATCAAGGCATACAAGCACTAGAATTTTGATGCAGAGAATGGAGAACCTGAAAAAAACCACTATTAGTTTCCCTGGAAGCTACAGCACTTCCTCCCCTCAAATTTGAAATATCCTCAAAGTTTCTACTTATTTTTAGGACTCAGGAGACCAACTCTTCTCTCTGCCTTACTTTCCATACACACAGTAATCCTTTGTGAATTAATTTCTTTTTACTGCTGGAGTATTTTGAGTGTCCGCTGAGGATTTAATCACAGTATCTGGCAGTGTATACCTCTATTTTTCATTGTGCAGAGAGAGAACAAGCTGCAATGAAGTAACTGAATATGCAAGGGGAACATCAGCAATATCTATAGAAGCTTCTCATTTTGACAGGGATCAATACGAGCCATGGGATCAACATATAAAAGAGAAACTTAGTCAGAAATGCTAAAATTAGATCATCAAGACAAAGAAGAAAACAAATACTTGAGAGGATGAAAAAGTGGTAGTGTGTCACAGTATAAACAGGAATGAACAAGGAACCTGTTCTACTTTCAATTACTGTGCCAAAAATAAAGAATTTGATTTGTCTCAAGAACCTCTGGAAGCACTGTAGAAGCTTGTCGCTCAGTCTGTACACTTTCTTCTTTAATCGTGACACAAATGCCAATAAACTGGCACTTTAAAAGTATTTGCTTCATAATCCTACACAATCAAGCCAGCTGAAGCAGAATGCAGTCAAGCAAAGGCATTCTGCAATTGACAGCTGGGACAGAGGGACAGGGAGGGAGGAGGGAAAAGGCTACATAAGGTCAGAGGACAAGTCTTCTTTTCCATGTATCCACGAATGCTTCTCCTCTTATACTTTACCACCAAGTGCCCTAACATGCAGTCAGCACATGAACATATTGGGCTCATTCACATCTCACCAGAACAAACACATCACTACCACCCAGAACAAACCTCATCTCGTTCTTCTGCAAGACAACCTCCTCATTAGCATGATGGTCAGACTGAAGGCCCACAGTCCCACATGTGCCACTGGCACTGGCCACTGTAAATCAGCTCCAGATTCTCACAATGGAAAAGGCTTTGTCATTGCCAGTGAAGATCCACTCTTTGTCCCTGTTTTTGCTATAAGCCTGGCTAAAGCTCTATGTTCTTGCAGAGCCCTGGACCGAGTCCCAGGAAAGACTGTTCTCAAGCCATTGGTTTAGGAATTACTTCACTTGTTCCAAGAAAGAGAGACAGGCAAACAAACATGCTCTTTTTTTTTTTCACTCGGGCAGAGGGGAGGTTAAGTTGTTCTTCCAGCTTTCCCACCTTAGGAGATATGCATATTCCGGATCTCCTCATGAAAAAGTACTTTAGCTTTTATCTATATATTCCTCAGAAACACAAAATTGCAGGAGAACCAGTTCTTGCTGTATACCAGCCCTGAAACTGGGAATGATAGAGTTACTGCAGACCTTTGAATTAGCTGAGACCAAAGGGCAAATCTGTTGGTTTGACAAGGTGAGTACTGTAAAGCTAATGAAGTACTGTCTTCATATTCAGAGCAACAAACTACTATGGTTTCTTCTGATTTATTATATATGGATTCATACTGAATTCACAGGCAGCACTGGTTTGTTTACAGGTATAAAAACACGTACTTCATAAAAAAAGCCATACCCAGTAGAACACATGAAACACCCTGACTCATCATCATCCCAGGTACCCTGCTCTGCCCTGCCAACTGAATGTACCATTCCCCAGTCCTGTTTTTCATCACAGTACACCGAGTCAAACCGTTTCCTCCTTTGACATCTACCCTGCATAAGACTGCCAGTTTCTACCAAAAGGAAAAGGTCAAAAATAAGATAATACTTTTCCTTTTCTGTTGTATAATAGCCTCTTCCTTTCTCATGTGTGCTCCCATTCAATGCATTCACTTTTCTCTATATCCAATTCCAATCCTTTTCTTTCCAGCCTCTTGTGTTCTCCTAGATCCTTCACCTTAAAGTACAAACTTGCCGTAACCTATCAATCGTAAACTCATTTAATCATAACTGCATTTCCATTATTCTTCTTTCCTTATTTTCTTTCCAAGATGATGGAACATGCTTCTTAAAATGCCCGTCTGAAATGTCTTTCATTTCTACCTGTAGACCTTCAATAATAAATTTTCATTTCAGCATATCATTCAAGTTCCCAAAACCCTCTTCCCAAACAAAATTATTAAGAAAAAGACACTCAGCCCACACCTTCCTATGCCTAAAACATGTACAGTTGATGCTGCGAAAAAAAGTGAACTGCTCTCTATGTTTCTACCATGGTGCCCTCTGCTAGTAAGTCTATCACCTTAAAACTTTTCTTGCACATTATTCTATTATTCTCTAAAATGTCTCTAGCTGCTTCTATCCTTTGTCATCTCTTTTTCTCTCTCTACACTTTATTTCTAGATATTTTAATGTGCAATTAGAGAGGCAGTAATTAAATTCAAACTGACAGCTCAGAGAAGCATTCTGTTCAGTCCACATTAAAACCTTGGCTCCAATTTGTCACCTTGCCCACACATGTACTTCCATCTCCCCTCTTGGCTGCTGAGGGTGTACCACCATATTCCTAAGACTTCAGACTGAATTATATCATATGTATGCTTTTATCACTGATCTCTAACATCATAGTACCCAAACTATTTCTACGTAGGTAAATTAATTTACTCCCCCTAAAATACAACTATTCTTTATCTACGTACAGGTCAAAAACTTTTATTCATCATGTCAATTGCTTCAAAGTTATTTCTGAGAAATTCAACACCCAATTCTGCCTCATTTTTGAGGTATTGGTGATTCTCCTAACCCATCACTTTCAGCCTATCACTCCTGTCTTTTTGTATCTTTGTGACATGCACCCCCCTTGTTTACCAACCTAAACTGATGCTTTCAGTTTCAACACCTTATCTTAGCTACTTTTTTAATCCCTTAATGTGGGAAGGCACACCACTCACTTCCACTACCTACACTTTTTTTTTTCCGAATCCATGCTTCCATTTTTTCCTATGCTAACCCTTTGGTCAACAAGTTTTCTCCTGCACTGACATCTGTAAAGCATCTCTATTATTTAAGATAAACAACAAGCACTGTTTACCAAACATCCTCTTCCCGAATATCCAGGCTACACATAAGCTGACATTGCTTATCACTATTGCCATCTCTTTAGGCTTCTTGACAGTCTTTTCTTCTGTGATTGCAAACACCTCACATCCAGGCTGATTTCCAATTATACCAGCTAGGCAGCCAAGTTCTCCAGTGCTCCCAGGAAATCATCTCACAAGAACAAAAAGCATTTGATTACAGTGGGGACAACCTGAGGCACTACAGCTCCTCCCTCCCCAGCCTTACACAGCAGCAGAGGTACCCAGTCAAAGCCATCACAAGGAAGCTGGGTACTGGCAGTAGGGCTCCAGCTTCATTTATGGCAAACTCTTCAGCTGAGGTAGGAACTCCACTTAAAAAAAATAATCTCATCATGAGAGAAACTGAACTCAGGTGATAGTCTATCCCTTTCCTGTTACTGAGTTTCTAAACAAGGAGAAAGAGAATATTTCCCACTTCCTCCCTTTCTCAGCCTGACTATAGAGCCTAAAATCTCAAAGCAGAGTTACACAAGGTCAGTGGATGCTGTGCTTTCAGGAAGAGCTACCCTCAAGCACTCAGGCATTTTAAAATAGCAACATTTGTGAACAATTTGCATTCTAGAAATTTCGTCTATAAAGTGGAGATTACATCATATCACACAACTGAGTGGTGAAAGCAATCAGTAATTATGAAGTACTCAGACACTAGACTGATAACTACCCACAGAAAGTCCCACAGCAACTGCAGACCTTGTCTTCTGATCAAGCTTGAATACCATACAGTAAATATAGAGTACGTTAATCAAAGAAGAACAGGAGGTGATAAGAACCATGTAAATAAGCAAGCACTTTTCATTCACTCCACTGAAGGCAAAGATCCTAGAGAAATACTACATAAAATTTTGTAAAATATTGCTTTCCTGCATTTACTTTAGCAGCCAAAATAAAGCTGTACCAAAAATTTTTATTTTAGTATGATTTTTTTTCAATGTAGTTCGCATGCATGGGAATGCTTGAGAGTTTTCCTTTAAAGGATACAGCAAGACTCAACTTTTTCAAAATGTGCATATTACCATGTCCGCATTTAGGATTTCACATAAAAGTGCAAATATTCCTACTGCTGTTTGGCAATTCAATTTTTTTACCACCTTTTTCATGTTTTTGTAAGTCTTGTTTTAGAAAATAAACAAACAAAAAAACTCCTCACCACCAAAACACACCACACAAACCTTCACAGAGCTCATCTGCTCCAATTCACCACAGTGTTTTGATAGTCTGGCAACAAAACCCAAAGGTTCCATGCCAGTTTGAGCACCCTCGCTGTTCCCCACACCACGGTGTGCTCAGAGTTGCTACTGATACAGAGCACAACCTTGGGAGGTCTCTGTGGAAGGAATCTGCTCTAACTACAGCCAATATCCTCTGTCTGCACTTTCCCTCAAATATGGTTTTTCTGGAATGGATGACTAGAGGGTTTGACTCAGAAAACAATTGCTAGAACATCTGTAGGCAGGCCAAGCACAAATGCTGAGAGCTTGTTATCTTTAACATCTGGAAACTGTGACCTGACAAGCTGTTTGAGCCTCACTTCAGAATATAAAATTTCAATTTTTTAACTGTAAAAGCAGGAGGCAGATCTTCTGCAAATCTTCCTTCTCATGCCTATCAGCTGCCTCAAGAATGCAAACATTTTAAAAAAATAAAGGAATTGATAAGACAGAGACATAAGAAGAAAAGTTTCTGCCTTTTACTGGACCAGCATAAGTTTGATAAAAGTGTCTGCTGTAAGAAAGGTTTGACTAAAACACTTTCACATGTTAGCAAATACATACTTTCAACTTGTGGACAGGATCAGCAGCCAGACTAGAATACTTTATAGAAATACATCCCATCTAAACCCAAGGAGGATCTCTATCCTAGAGGGTGAGATTACAAGCATGTAAAATAGCAGAGTACTTAGATACAAAGCGAAGTTTTTAACTGATTTTAAAATACCCATCTCAATCAAGGACAGATGGGTGGCTTCAAAGAGCAAATGACATGACTCCCTAAAACTAAAAATTCTTGCTCAAGGATATACTAACTTGCCTGTACAAGCAAGTATATGACTCTGCCTGTACATCCAGAAAGTTAGCTTGCTTTACTTGAGTACATTAGCACAAACATACAAGCTGAGTCAAGTAGGAATATTAACTGAAGAGGAGTAAGTTGATCCAAAATCGTCTATGGCTTTTTTGACCAGACTGCTTCATGACCTTCAGTGTGACTGTTCCCACCACAGCTTCAAAAAACTTTATCACACAAGAAATCCACCAGGTGCTCCGAGACAAGAATATGAAGAGTATATTGAAAGGGAACAGACACAGCAAAAGCCAGAGAAAAAAAAGCCATCATCTAAATTCATTATGACTATAAATATCTAAAAACCCAAGACTAAAGTTACAGATATTAAGCTTATTATCAAATATATCTAAGACTTCCCTTCACCATTTTGACAAATTTGTTGGAGCCCCCTTTCACCCACCAGTCTGTGAGGAATCTTCCCCAACTGCATGCAAAGCAAAGCCATCCAAAATAGTATGTTCCCAAAATCTCACATCTATCTGGCTCCTCTGAAGACTTTGATAGCACCACCAGCTTCTTTGGAGAAAAAAGGAATACGTGTTTATTGCTTATTAGATTATCTCATCAGATATATTTAAAGGCATGTCACAAATGCACGCAGCCTCCTAGCAGTTATCTCAACAGCTTTAAATGCTTGGGCAGCAATCCAGAAAGAATGAGAGTCACAAGTATCACCTCATAAACCAGGCAAACAATTACCACTTACTTTATTAATCTTTTCTCATCTTTCTGAACTCTGACCTGAATTCCAGATACCTTCTTTGTGGGAGCTGAGGGCATCACAAGCCTAAGGGTTTATTTTTCTCCTTAATTTCAATCCTCCCCAGAGCAGTAAGATGTGTTACTGGTAAGTTTATATTTGTAAGATGCTTTGACTATGGAAAGTGACATTAATCCTGTTATGTCACTCAGAGACCACTTTTGCAGTGCTTTAGGTTGACTCAAAAAGGAAGATGAGTGACTATTATCACATCATTCCACCCCTCCAACACAGCCATACTTCACTAGTATTTTCTTATCCTTTTCTTACCCTTCTCCCCCTCCACACTCATCACTTCCCACCTAGGTTACTGTGAGTAACCTAGACAGTTTCCTAAGGACAGAATTAAAGAGAATAAAATACTTCAGTAAATGCAATTGTTCAAGTATCTTACCAATGCAGGCCACTGAATTTGTTTGATCTTTGATCCCTGAGTCTGGCTTGGGTCCTTTCTTTTCGCCCAGACCAGCTGGTACTCCACCAAGAAGGCTGCAAAATCTTCATAAACTTTAACCCATTCTCGCTTTTCCCATTCAAGGTCATCAAATTCCACATACACCTGGGGAAATTTAAGAAAGGAAAGAACACACATTATTGCATATACACAGCACGTGTTCATCTACATGCACTTTTGGACACATAAACTTAAAAATTTAATGTAAGATTTTTTTATTACCGATTTTAATGCTATGGTTTTGAAATTATATAATCAGTCCCTGCACCACAGATGACAGTTTTCTTGGCAGCGCATTTGTGCTGAAGAGAGTTACATTTGCTAAAACACTAACATTGGATGTCTTATCACATGGACAAAAGGCATTACACAAAGTATTTAATAGCAGCATTCAAGTAATACATACAGCTATCTACATAATCAGTACATTTTAAGAATACTTCTCATTTTCAGTTGCATTATGAGTCATGTAATACAAACCAACCAACCAATCAATGAAATGGTTTTAAGGGAAAAAGAAATCGAAGTCAATTGGAACAGCACCAGAAAGGACATCCTGAGCCTGCAGACTTCGCTACTAGAAGCAAGTCCAACACACAGCACCTCACAGAAGCAGCTCAGTTTCTTGCCGTTTCTGTCCTCCTGCAATCCGTCTCAAAAAAGCCAAACCAAACAAAAAGCAATTCCGCCACGTTTTGTTTCCAGCTATATTAATGTGGAGCCAGTTCGTAACTATTTGATCTTGTGCTATCCCCATCCTTCCCCAACACAGAATAGCTGTACCTTCTCCACTCAGCTGCATTCACTAAACTACTAAGTTCGATACATCAAACCTTTTGTCTCCTCTTGTGCAGGGCAGAGGGACCTCAAAGCTACCAAAAAAGCTACCTGCATTACCAAACACAACTCTGCTAAATCCATTCCATTTCAAAATTACAGAATTTATTTTAAATTAAAAAGAAAATCAAGTAATCAAGTATTAAGTTGTTCTCTTTTCCAAATTATGAGAAATTTCATAAGAAAAATCAGCTGGTGATATACAAAAAAGTCACTGCTTGTTACACTAAGTGGAGAAGGAGGGAAGATGCTTTCCTACTCTTCTGAACTTCAGCTCTCAGCCACACCCAAGGCAATTTCTGAAACTCAAGTTTCTTCCTCTATCTGCTTCTGAGAACTTAAAATCACTGTCACAGAAATATTCTTCTAACTCTGGTTAATTTTAGGCCTGCAACATACTTCCTTGTCTAGACTTTCTGTCTCACACTTTCCAAACGTGTACTACACAGAGCTCCTTCTCATCTTGTCCTTCTCCCTTCAGAGTACACAACTTAAATTTCCACCAAGCCACTTCTCACTCCTGCATCCAAGTTCATCATCCCAGTTTTCCCCCCCAGATACTTTTAACCCATATTACTCTCACTTCATTCCCACACACTTTCTTTTTCCCTTCCCTCTTTAAAGCATCAGATCAAGAAGACTCTCACACCTCCACTGTTCATTACTACAGCTTTCGCCTCTTACCCTAACAGAGCAAGTAGAAAACAGCAGCAAAAACTGTTTTCACTAAAAAAACCCACTTTTTAATAACTTAATTTCTGGAAACTAATTCTAAAATAATTAATAAATTTGCAGAATATTAATTTTTTAATCAAAAGGTTTAACAGTAAGCAGAGTAAAACTTTAAAACACTGGCAGGAAAGCACATTGTATCTCAAATAATCTTAGCAGCATTCATTATCTTTTATTTGCAGCTACTTTGAACCCTTCTGGAGAAATATTTATTTCTAAATTTTGTTATTTGTTTAATTGTAAAGACAGCCTTCAGTGACAGTACAGTTAAAAATCATTCTCTAAATTAACCTTCCTCCTGGCCTCTCCTCCGGCAAATTCCACTCAATTATTTTGGACCGGTCAAATAATTTTGTTTTAGTATCTGGAAGGACACTTCACTTGGATAGTCTGTAGCAAGGTGTTAAGAGGTTAAGCACCAGACCTCACACAGCAGCAGATTTAAAAAAAAATAGGAGGCAAGGGGAATCAAGTGAATAAATATTTTTGAAAAGCACAGATAAGTCTAAAGCGGAGTTGGCAGTTTAGAAAGTGCCACACTAAAACATACTGTATCTTCTGGACACTGGCCAAAACTTGTGGATAGCTGTGATACAATCTAGTGTTTGTGTGCAAGTTTTGCACCCCAAATAAACCGAAATCCGGTGCAGCGACAGTGGGAGTTCTCGCTGAGCTATCTGCAGAGTCTCCTGGCACCGTATAATTAGATCTTCAAAGGAGCAGTTCCAAGAAAAGCGGAGAATGGAGCGTGGCGCAGAGCCAGGCTGCCATTGCCCAGGGCACCATATTCCGCCTCTAGTACGATACACGCACAACCTTACTTGGGAATTACTTCTGCCAGCTTCCACCACTTTCAGCTTTCCATGCCAAGACTATTAACTATCTGCTGGCTTTTTAAAGCTCATTTTTGAAAAGCAGAAGCAAGAGAGACAAAAGGCAGAGCCCAGTCATTGCCCATTCTCTGTTTGGCTGGGAAATTAATTTTTCTAAGGCAACAGTAAAGCCTCTGAAGAATAGAGGCTTCCCCTTTCTCTGAACGCTGACCTACCACACAGAGATGAGCACTATCTCAAGCAGCACAATTTATGAAAGGGAGTAAAAAGGGGAAAGGATGAGGAAAGTAAGCAATCCAGCAACCTACGCCAACAAAATAAAATGTAGAGCCAAAGTTAGACCCTCTAAGGAGTGCAAAGGCTAAAAATATTTAATCTTTTTTGCTCTACTGACAGAACTCTATACAGCAAGAAACTCTACAACATTTGCCTCCCTAAGAATGAATGTTGATTTTGAGATTTTTCAGCCAAATTTTGCTTCCTTGCCTTGTCAGCTATTTGTGAATAGTTGTTACATGTTTGTGTTCCCAGAGTAGCTGAAGTCTTCTCACCACGTATGCATTCTCTTGAATAAAAAGGAGAAATTCCCACTGGGATGATATTATATTTATAATTGGCATTAATGTGCTAATTTTGTAACTCACTGCTATTTTCCAACAGGAAGCAGCATAAGCTTTTAGCATGCTTTTCCAAGTAAAGCAAGACAACAAATTTATTTCCAATGGAGTCAGCCAAGCAATTGCAACAAAATACTGCTATTTCAAAGCCCAAACACAACAATCATGGTGAAATTCTCTACATGCAGCACTGTGATCTGGAGTTTTCCAGTCATTTCTGCTCCAAATAAATATGCCTGACCAAACAAATTCTGAAACCCTTTAGAACTGTCCTGAAAGCAATGTTGACTCCCAACAAATTTGACTTAAAATGTTAAAAAGCATAGTCCAGGCATAGACCACTTTCTCAAAACTACCCGAGTGCGTCGTTATACAAGTTCTGTTTGCTGTCCTAAGGGAAGAGAGTACAGTTACCCCTTTATCACCTAATAATTGTTACCAAAATGTTTATTTCAAGGAAGAAAAAAATCCAAGCAACCTTTGTGAAGATGTTTCAATAAGGCCAAGAAAACACTATTTCTGTACAATATTGAATAGTCTTTCATCAACACCAGTTTGGTTACTGACTTCAAGGTGAGTTTCAGAGTGCATCCCACTGGGGTTCGGTCATAACACTTTTATATTAAAACATATAGAATATTATGCCACATTCAATTATTACACATATATACTTTATAAGCAAATTACAACTGTTGAGAACTCCAGACTCAGATGCTAAAAATTATCCCTGCAATTCAAAATTCTTAAGATAGACCTAAACTTCTTAGCATAACATCAAGATTCAAAAACTACCTGTCAGTTTTCCAGCCTTGTGATATACGGCCAAGTGAATACACAAATGTAAACCTTGTATGTAATGTAACAGAAATTTACTTAAAAATACACAGGTGTAGACAAGCATGTTTCAATGGCAATAAATAGAGTCTTTTACAAGGGGAGGAGCATTTTGCTTTTAAAATTCATGGTACCATCACTGAAGGAAAACAAAAATTTTCTGTTTGACACCTCCAAATTATATATAGTAACTAAAAGAATCAGAAACTACATTACACCTTGCTCAGCATCAGTGTGCTTTCTCAGCATAGTACACAGTTGAAAACTAAAACAAAGTACACCAGACTCCAGAAAACTTCTCCATCTCCTGACTGAGATGCATGAGATTGCCAAACATCTAGGCGGTATAGACTTAGGCTAATTGTAAGTACACAGAGAAAGGACCCAATAAGGGTGCTTTTATAAAACTTAATCTTCCATCTTGTTCTCAATATCCTTGACTTCTCAGGTTTTTATAAATTGTTTCTTTGACAGAGATGGCATTACCCAGCAGTCAAGTCTTTCTAAATATATATTAAACTACTCAAATGCAATCAAAGCACAAGTTACTATAAAGCAAAACGGCTTAACACAGGAAAATTATTACTGTGTTATGCAAGTGCTACCCATTTCCACATGGAAAAGTAGTGAAAAGGCAACCAAAGACAGCAGTAGGGATTTCTCTTTAATAAAGGGCTTGCAATGTTGCTTTTTGCTACCAAAATTTCCTCAGTCTTTCACATTAGCATTTCACAGTCACTCTACAATAAAAAGAGCTCATAAAAAAAGCATTTTAAAATACATTGGCATTCCCCATATAGCCTAAAAGCAACTGAAACAGCTGAAATAATGGCAATAGATTGGTCTTAAACTATCCAATATTTCAGTATTAAAAGATGGGGTTTACTGTCTCCATGTATTCTTAAAAATAGCCAACATTTTCACTGCAGATGAGACATGTTCATTCACTTATATTTGCAGTCAAGGAAGTACCTATTTTTGACAAAAAGTACTAAACGTACTGTGTATTTCTCAGCCAGGATGAGTAGATACCCACAATACCACAGAAAGTCTCTAGAAGACCTGAAAATGTTCTTGACAAAACTGGTATTCCACAATTTAAGGAACATAGTAGCTTGTTTGTAAAATGCAAGAGCCCTGCCTCTAACTCTCAAGCACTAGAAAAAAAAAGCTGTAGAATTAGATAAATTCTCTTCTACACACATGAATACTGAAAGCTCCTTAGAAGATGGGACAAATTAGTACTGCAAGTTATTTTATGCTATTTCAGCTCTTAAAACACAAAATTGTTCGAACAAATATTCAATTCTGCACATCTGTTTTGATTATTTGTGGAGTTTGCATGAAGTAACAAATTTAATGGCAGAAAATGTAATTTTCTACTAAATGAGAAGAGAAAGTCCTGCTACTTTCAGATGAGCTGTGGAAATCAAAGGGACAATTCCTCAAAGATGAAATCCTGTTTGACATACCCTACTACCATGAAACATCATATTCATAATTCTGAAGACTTAAATTCTCTGTTTATTGAAAAGAAAATGGAATAGGTGTTGTATCCCAGAAGCAATCCTCAGTCATAAGCCGGAAAGTTGAAGTGTACAAAAAGAGAGGCTGGTTCATTACCTGCAGAGTATTAAGTCTCTGTTGCTTCAGGATTCACAACTGCTTGGAAACCTCCTTTTTTTTTTTTTGTGGTACAAAATGATTCTAGGTCTGTCCAGCAGGAAAGCACCAACACTTACTTCCTCCCACTGAGCAACCACACATAACAGCATCCAGCTACAGCTCCTCTGAACTGCAAGGAGACAATCCTTCCAAAACCACTATTCTCATTACTGAGGGAAGAATAAAATCTGTAGCCTCAGGATCATCTGCTCAAAATGTACAAAACTATCTAGAGGAGCCTGTGTCGTTGCTTCAGTCACACAGTGACAGACACATTCAAGCTGAGGCCACACTTTTACTGCCAGCATTGCTCAATACACTTCAGAGATGGCAGAATGAGGAAGAAAACCCTGCTCTCTCAACAGGCTTCTGAATAAACCAGAGGTACACACTCACTGAAAGACGTGTCAAATAGATGCCATGTGCAGGAGGGAAGAGGGCCAGATGCAGCAAATACATGCTCCAGTAAACATGGATTTTCCAGGTAGATTGATTCCTTATATTAAGCTTTAAAACACAAAAATCCTACACATACAGAGAGGCCTTGAAACAAAAACAATTCTTTATTTCCAGCAAACAGTAGTCTCAAGATACATTACAGGGTAAGAAACGATCAACATGTAGAGTTCATGATTAATTTTCAGACCCTAATTCTACATTTCCCAAAATGCATGCTTGAACACTGACAATAAAGTAGCTTCTGCAGAAGAAAAATGCAGGAAAATAACGGTTGCAAAACTGAAGAAAAATACCAGTACTATTGCAACAGCCTGCTGCAGTCTGTAGCTTGGATTGCTAAGCAACCAGCACATCACGTAGAGCACGAAGTAGAGATTGCAGAGAAGATGACAGAATAAAAAAGCATCCTACTTGCATGCCCCAATACCATCCTTGAAATAAAGAAAACCATCTAACACAGGTATGTGACTTTCATCCCTCAATTTAAAATGCATATTCTGAACAGAAAGTTGAAGGAAGAAAATATGATCTACACTGAAATGAAAGGAAAAAAAATCCCATACATCTTGTATGTGAGTTTTAAATTAATTCCTCAAAAAAATACTTCTCTGTGGAAAAAAAATAATCTACAGGAGTGCCAAATTTCACTTTACAAGCTATTTAGATCACTGTAAGTGTTTAAATTATTTGGCATACCTATTTTGCAAATCTTTTTCCAAATTCAGATCTTAACAGCAGTGATGTGACATGCAAACCAGAAATTATATCATAACTCTATTGGACTTTCAAAGAAACCAAAGTCAAGTAGCCCCATTTGAAACACGTTTTAGATTCCAGAAATTTACTGAATTACTTATCCCAAGACAGAAATAGAAGTGACTTACTATTTTAAGAAAGCACAACCTATTAAATCATAGCTAGGTAAAATATGCACATCATATAAAAACCTCCTGGCCCTTCAGGCTTGAAAAAAATCTTTCAAATTCTCTTCACCATTACACAACATAGGAAACTTTTACTATACCTAAATTTCTAAATGATCATGTCTAAAAACAATAGTTAAGAAGCACACATACTATAGAAAGCCTACACACTCAATTCAAAAATAGAGGGATTTTTGTTTTCAAATCAGATGTCATTTTAAAGAAGGTGAACTAAAAGCCAATTAAAGCAACTACTAAAAACTTTAATGATTTAGATGACTTGTTAAAAGCAATTTATCTGTGCTTATACACACATTTGTAATGTCACACTAAAAAGACCAACAGCTGTCATTTAATAAGGAACTACCATTGCTAAGTTTCAATTTCAAAAACATTATGCTGATTTAAATTTGTATATATCTGTCATCTGAAGATGTGACTAAAACCAACAAAAAAATAACTACCAGACTAAAATACTAAATATTAATGTATTTCAGTCAATTTTTACAATGTAATGGCTTATTAATGAAGACAAAGTTTGTCCACCAGGCTGTCAGCAATCACAATGCAGGAGGCTAAATTAAAGTGAATGGTGAAAGGAATAGGTCACTTCCTAGCCAGAATTCATCAACTGCTATTGCTCCTCATCCCCAGTCTGAGGTAGAAACTTAACCAAACCACCCTGGCTGCTGCTTTAGCTAGCAAGGCATGGCTGCAAAGCCACTCATGGGGAAACAGGACACCTTCAGTCCTACTGAGACAGTCAAAATGCACAAAGCTGGCACTTAAGGAGATGACCAGGACCTAAGCAGGGAGCTACAGTCACCTGAGTTTTTCTGATGTCCCACTCCAGCTGAATAGCCCAAACCTGAAGCACTGCTAAAGGGAATCAATAGAAGTACCCAAAAGCACAGGGCTTTCACTATTTCTACCAAGACAATCCAATTAACCATCTTCAGTAGGTGAGCAGCCAAAACAGTCATCTTTCCAAGGTTCAAAGTACTAACCCTGACTAAGGACCAAGACCTGAACCTAAAAGTGCCTATCAGTATCTACCCAGACAGAAGTTCAATCTGATTTATATGCTGGTAGGAAAAGTGGTGTCCTCCCAAATGCACAGCACAGACACTGATTAAATGCTGTACTTTGGAAGACTAAATCTTTATTTGAAGTGAAACAGAAGAGAGACTGTACAAGAAAAGCAAGGTTTTGAGATGAACTTTTGATACTCATACTTTGGAATCCAGGCTAGGAAAGACCAAGTGCCTCTCAGCTGCTCTGCATGCCCACATCATTCTCCAGACAGCAAGCCAAACAAAACAGGAGTGGGCTCACAAACAATTTCCTTTCTGTCAGATAAAGCCAGAGATACCAAAAAGACACCAGCAAATCCTTAGCATAGTGAGAAATCACCAGAGGAAGCTAGCCAGTAGATTTTGCTTGTAGTGAAGACATTTTCTCAAGGCCTAGCTCATATCAACAGCAGAAATTCCAGCAGACAAACTCACTCAATTCATTGCTTTCTTTGGTCATCTTACAGGAACTAAGAGAACTATGGAGGAATATTCCAAGAGTAACCAGGAAATCAAGAGAAAAATTCAGCTACCAAAAAGAGACAGTATACTGGAATTTTTATAAATTATTGTCAAATACAAAATGGTAATTTTCCATATTCTGACAACAACACAGTATTTGCTCTTGTAACCAAGCCTGTTAACCTTAAGCAACAAGGCAACCAAACAAATCTTAGTGAGCAGATGAGAAAATAGCAGTAATACTAATGATAATCATAATCTTCTGAAGCAAGACAAAATATTAGTGAAATATTTATCTACTTCATTGATCATCTGCTAAAATCTTTGGAGATATTTTCCAGGTGGTTTTTCCTCTATAAGAGGAGCAGAATATTTGAGTAGGGAAGTTAGTGTACCATATCAATTACTTTAAAGCTCTATCTCTTATCAGAGAAGAACATGTTACAGTTTTAACAGTAACTTCTGTCTTCTTTCCTCCACTTTACATGCTATCTACAACCACACTGCAAACTGTTTCTCCTGGTCCTGCCGAAACCAGCTCTAAGCAGAACAATAAAGACAAACAGTTTCTAAGTTCTTACTAACTAAGACGCAGAGATATTTCACTTCTGCTGTTTTGTTCAAGTTTTATTTTCTGGAAATCTGAATTCTTAAAGTCATCTCCTGTAGTGTTGTGACTGCATTCAGTCCTGTCTCACAAGCTGAATTACTGTTTTGTTGTTTAAGAGTCAACTTCATGTTACCATTCCAGCCTTTCAGTTTCAACCTCCCCTACAAGTCATCTTTCAATAGCACATCTCTATTCCCTTCACACTGCTGATACTTGTCTAGTTCTTCACACGGGAGAATCATCACTCACTCAAAAAGGCTCCCATATAATTTTTCTGATGTAACTAAAAACTTGAAGACACCTGCTAACAAAAGATTCATAAACAAAACTTACCCAGGTCGGCTTCTTTCCTATAGGCTAACTGCAGCATTAGACAGAAAAGTAAGAGCTGTACTCAAGAGGTTGAAGCTTCAAAGGATTAACATACATACTTGTAAGGTCTGTATGATCTTCCTTTATTTTTCCATCTGATACCAAACTGCAAGGCTAGACTTTACAGGGAAGAACTGGGTCATTACAGTTCATAGTTCACCAGGGCATAAATGTCCACAAACTGGGATCAAAGTTCATCCAACTCTGAACTGAGATATCTCCAACTATTACTAAAAGGCCAGGGGAGATTAAGAGTAGGGCTGGTGGCACATGTGAGCAAACATGATATCAGGAAACAGCCTGCCAAAGTTAAGCAACATTTTGGGAGCAGGAGAGGAAATGTAACCACAGCTTCCTGGGGTTTCAGACTGTCTTACTCCACATCCTCAATCTCGTCTTTGCCATAATGGCCACTCCTGAGTCACAGATATCGAAATGTCTAGGCAAAAAAATTACACCTCTATAAATAATAGGTAAACGATACAGAAATACAGCAGCACAGTAAGTAATTTAGGCAATCAACTTTTCTGTTTCACAATCTTAAGGAGATGGTTACATTGGAATGAAGACATTAGCAATGTGGACAGTTTGGTCCCAACTTAACAAAGCACTTATCTTTTGTCAATGTATTTCAAAAGTCTTCTAAGAGTTATTTGCCTGTGCTTGGCTTTTTTATTAAAAAAGAAACCAAACCAAAAACTTCAGTCACTGATACTGAGATGGGAGATTCTGCTCTCACTCCATGACAGCAGGCAAGTCACAATGTCTGTTCTTCATCTGCTAGACCAAGAGTGCAATCACTTCAGCTCAGTGTTGCCCTCCTTTGACCACAAATTCCTTGGGAACTGCGATTATGTTTACATGACACTGAATGTATCGCAGATTGAATGTCGGTGGGTTTTCAGGTGCAACTGAGGTGTTACAAGACAAATCGCGCTGGATCATAGAACTACAAAGACAACCAGCTCCTCTGAACAACTGCCCACTTTGTTGTTGCAGCTGCTAAGGCTACAGCACAGGAGGAATGGTTTCAAATAAACAGAATTACTGATGCGGAAAAGCTTCAGTAATTCAGAAAACACCGCTGAAAAGCACCTAAGGTTACAGAAATCACTCATGATACATACATGAAAATTCCCTTTCAATGTGTTTGTGTACAAGTGTTTTTCAGAAGAGAGAATTTTGCTCTGTCATCTAATATCACCTTTTGTCCTGCAACAAAATTTCTCAAAAATGGGAGGGAGATCATTTAACCTTTTACATCTTAGGTATTAACGAACTTATTTCAGTATCACAATTGTCCAAACTACAGAGAAATGTTTGATTTTTACTTTAATTGCATGATTTTTTTCAAGCTTACAGCATACCTTTTGTTAATTAGAAATTGTCCTAGAAAACTCCAATGTACTTCAACTCAAACAAAAAAGTGAAGGCAACGAAATGCTATGCATTTTCAGCTCCCCTAGTAATTCCTTTCAAAGACCTTTTCAAAGGAGCTACAATAGATCCATTGATAAGACCAACAGAACAACAGATCCAACAGATAACACAATCAAACCCTTAGTGCTTAAGGCCAGAAGTAAAGACTTAAGAACAAAATATTGGCAATGAGTATACATCAAAAGCTGCCTAATGAACCAAATTAATAACCTTAATTACTGCATTAGCCTTCTCTGGGTAGCTTACTAGTGAAAAAGTCAGACACTCCCTGTCACAACAGCAAGGATAATATTTTTGAATAAAAGGCATTTATAAATTTATCATTGTGATGATAAATTTAAAAAAAAAGATTTGCTTATGCACAATAGTTTATAGGCTGTAGCTATAAGGGCTGTGACTGGAATTTCAAAAAAAAGTCCTCCCTGCAAGTGAAAAGGCTGCAGAGAAGAGAATAAAAAAGCATTAATTCAGAACTGTACATAATTGCTCACCATCTGTGCAAGTTTCTGGAACAAAGCACAGTTTACTGTATGTCCAAGACAGCTTTTAATGCCAGAAATAATACACATAATAAATATACCACAAAATGAGGACTGGTACTCTTTGCCCCCTCTTTTCTCCCCTTTATTTCCCCATGATCGTCTTGCTTATTTAAAATTAAGATATAGTTTTTTGTATCCCCTGAATCAACCATCGCTATACACAAAAAATGCAGAACAACTTCCCCCAAGTTTTCAGCACTCATCTGCATTTGCAAGTTTATTTTCTGAGGAGCTCCTTGAATTCCAATAACCACTTACACCCAGAATCTTTAAAAAAATGTATGAATGTAACCAAGTCCTTTTTTGTAACAAATGTTAGCACAACTCCAAGCTCTCTGAACCAGAAAACATCTTGAAAACAAACAAAACCACCCCACAAACTGCAATTGATTGTGCACCTACAGTTACAGTTACACAGAATATAGACAATACTTTTGGAAAGACATCAAGAAATTAGGCAGGGCCTTCATGACCTCCAGAGGTAACTCAAGCAACCACAGCCTTCCTGCAGTGAAGAATTTGACAATTTGACTGTGTTATAATAAATCAGTGCAAGAGAAGATAGAGCACGGTCACATCACGTTTGTTCCCATTCCCTCAGGGAATGAGCAATAAAATTACTGTTCAAGTTAAGGGACACAAGTGTTCCCTTCAGGAAAATGAACACACTGTAAGATGATATTTTTGACTACAGTCATCAGCTTCAGCACTATTTGTGGTATCAGATAACTGCAGTTTTCATCAATAATGATAAAGAAGTGAATCTGTTTTCAAAACATATCAAGGAATGGCAACTGAGGTTTCTACCTTGCTTTACAAAATGCCTTCCGCTTCTCTCTATGAACTGTTTAAAATTTGGATGTTATTTCTAACAGTCAGTCTCATTTCCTTGTGAATTGTATGCAAAATATACCTTCTGCTGCAGTGAACTTACTGTGCATGAGAAAGGAACAATTACTCATGTGAAAAAGTCCATTTAGCATTCAAGACAAAAATGCTAGCCAGAGAGGTCTGTCTCCGACAGTCAAAAAACATGAATACTGTAATAAATTAAAGGAATATGCAATAAATACTTTTCGAAAGCAATGCTCATTATTGGATTCTTTACAGCTTTTTGGTTCAGTTATGTCACTGTGATACAAATAACTCACGTATTGTAATTATGAGGAGTTCCAAGTACAGCAGCACAGCCAAGACCTGCAATCTTGCAACTTTTATATACTTTGAGTAGACAACAGTTGCCAACATTTCAGACAAATACAAATCCCACTATTTTTATTCAGTGTATGTATGAAAGTTAACTGCATGGAGAGGGCCAAGGGGAGGAAAAGACATGTTTTTCTCCCATGCATTTCACTTCCCACAAAACCAGTAAGATCAAGAGCCTTTATTCCCCAGTCGCTGCATTAAAAAAAAATAAGGAAGGATGGAAAGCCACAGCTAAAACCTATTTTCTTAAGTCTCTCTCTCGGGGTGGGAAGGAGATCACCACTGATGAACCAGACAAACAAATATTTCACCCACTCAGGGAATCAGTTCAGTTCTACCATCTCCCACCACCGCATGTTTAGATCAGGAAATGAAGGCTGAATAAACAAGAGTCAGAAGCAACATTAAATGTGCTACATACAAGCAAGGACAGCTTTGCTAGTTTTGCTAGTAAAAAGGAATCAGAATATTAGTTATACCCCCAAAAACCTAAATCTGATTCGGTATATAGATTATTAGATACCAAAATGAGCTGCCAAGGAATTTTGGCACAAATTCATGGGAATAATAAAATAAAGAGACATACCTGACAAGTCCCATAGCATTGGAAAAATTAAGTGTTCTTGAGCACTGAGAGCAAAGGGCAAAGATTTCCGGGCTTTCTAATATGTGTAGCTTCTCTTACCATCACATCCCTTCCCTCCCAATATTCATGTGAAAAAAACCAAACCAAACCAAAACAAAAACCCAACATATTTTCACGGGATACATTTTGCCCAAGAGCGCACCATAGCAGGACTGGTTGTCAAGACTACCCCTTGCTCTCAGTACAGTCTATTTCCTTAACATGTTTTCTGCACCCAAAATGTAAAAAAAAAAGTTTAAAACTCCACCCAGCCAAAAGTTTTTTAAGAAACACACAGGTATGCAGGATATCTAATGCCAAGACAAGATCAATCCTCTCATAATTATTTGATTTTTAAATTTAGAACCAGAAATAGACAACTTAGTAATTGTATTGTTCTCATTTTAAACCTCTAATCCTTTAAATAATTATTCTTTCCACATGCATCACACTGAAAAACAATTGTAGAGGTCTGAGGAAAGCCAGCACCTGCAGGAAAGGGTTTAATCTGGCAACTGCTGGTGTTGTTGAGTTATGCAACACATAAATCTCTTATTAAGTCCCACCTCTTTCCTGTAGTTCTAACCGTTGGAGTTTGAGAAAACAGACCTCGTTTCATGCTAAACTCCCACCACCAAGCAGCTGAATCTCCTGCATTGCTTAGGATACTGTTCGTGAGAGCAGACTTCACATGGAGTCATGCAACATCCTGTTCCAAGCCAAATGCTCCAGATGGGATATGTTTCACTGCTGCCTCCCCCTCCCCAGCCCATTTAAGCTTGTTCTTTTTTCTTTGAAAGCGTTTATCCCAAACTGATGCTATAACAGCATGCTAAAACTGACCTTTTAAAGAAAAATACAGACAACTCAAAACTTACTTAAAATCTAAATGTCTTTACTACAAAAAGAAAAACCCCACTCCACTTACATTATCAAAATATTTCCATTAGCTAACCAATTAGCAAAATTATGCATATAAGAAAATAAATTACTTGATGCAGCTCTATACTGCAGGAAAACCTGCCTTGTTTCAAAAAGTTTACTAATCATTTAAAAGCTTAACATTGTCACGCACGTTACTAATCTAATGGAAGTTCTCATCGACATAACAAGGAAAAAACTGTCTAGTCTGCTGATCACTCTGAATGCTGGCAATTTCTCAAACATCTGCTAAAGGTCAGATTTCCACTGCATGGAACCAATCAATGAAGCTACACAACACTCTCAGCGCCATTGGAAGTGCCAAACAAAGACCACTGTTTTACATAAGCAAAGAAACTCAGCCTGAAATCTTCCAAAACACTACCAGCAAAGTCTTTGCTCCTGTCGCCACATAGTACTTGTCTACCTGGCAGTGGCTGTTAAGATTTATTCTAGTTTTGCTTTTTAGAGCAGAACCGAGTCACTTAATGCCAGCCCATTTTTCCACATTGTTAAAGAGTGGGTAGCTGATACCACATACAGAGAAACATTATAGAGGTAGAAAAAGAATGTATATTCAAACAAAAGGGGGCTTTATTTAAATGTTAATTAACATAAAAACAAAGTTTCAGAAAACTGAATATTGGCATAATTGGTGCCTTTGTTTCAACTCAGTGACTTCAACAACACCCCTGCCCGCCCCCCCCCCACCGAGTTCTAAAAAACATATCTCAAGAGTTAAAAAACAGCCTGAAATCATAAAATTCTGCTCTAAAATCCTTACTAAGCAACCTCAGAAATATAATCCCAGTATCCCAACAGATTAGGGAACTGTTGGCTCCTGCTAAAAACAACATGCTCTTTATTTCAACAGCTTATCACATGTCATAAAACCGGAGCTTTAGCAAGAGTCCACACAGAAGAAATAAGTGATCAATTCCAACACTGCTGAAAAGCTGAGCTTGTTCTATTTTTACACATAAAACGTTGTTTTTATATATAGATAATCTGGCATTGATTTACAAGAAAAGCCTTCTGCACACAGAAGAGAAGGGCCAGTAACAAAGCAATCTGACAGAATTCAGGGAATTATTTAGTGATTGTGTGTCACTAAGTAATCTCCAAACTACAATTTTAGGCTTCTTTTAAAAAATAAGCCCAGTGGTGCTCATTTAGCTCCTGACCCCGAGTCCTCCTTGCCACAGCTGGAACACAGCTACCAAATGGTCTAAAGTCCAGCACCCGAGGGGCACCACACTCCTCCTTACAGAGGGACCGCTCCCTTGGCAAATCCCAGCAGAAGCACCATGCCGGGAATCGGGCCCACCCGTGGGTCAGAGAAGGTGTGGTACTGTGTGAAAGGAGAGGGCTGCACAGCAGACACATACAGGGGGGCATGGGAGAAGGGACCAGCACTCCCACTGCAAACCCAGGCTCACTGGAAAGGGCTGTTTAATGGCAGAAATGGCAAAACAATGGAAGTACAGGCTGCTTGTACAGACATCTACCAGAAAGTTTTAATGGTATGATAAAACTTGGTGTTATCCAAGACACAAAAATGAAATTATTAAAATTGAATTTAAATACATCTCTCAAATAAGAGACTCTCTGTTAGTCAGCTTGGGGTTTTTTTTATTAGTGCCTTATTAAAACCAAACAGCAATAGGACATGGGGATATTTCAAGGAGACAGTTATTTCTCTGTATTAGTTCCACTTATTCTTTGAAAAATGCATTCAGCTCCTTTGAGCAACCTTTTTTCCTGATTGTTTCCCATCTGACCTAGCTGTTAGTGTCTGGGCTGATCCCATTTTTGTGGGACACTTTGGGGTACAGAGTTTTGTCACATTTCAAGAAATGGAAGGCAGCCCCAGAAGGCCTATCAGCATCCAACTGCCTCCTAACTTTCAACCATTCAACCAATTCTCCATTCAAGAGAAGCCAAGAAAATGAACAAACATCTGTATGAGATGCTTCAGGGAAGAGCACAAGGACCATAGAAGTTTTTGTCGTGCTCTGTTTCTTTAAGCAGGTCCGTACAAGTTGCCATTACAAAGGGGTTTCTTCAAATGATATTTAGAAGCAGCATTATTGCCCATAAGGGAAGATGCAGCAATACACATACCAATGGCAAATCATTGTAAGGATCACAGATCAATGACAGCTTGCAGAATTTGGGTGCTTTTATAAGTAAGCATTACCAACTGCATTGAGATACTTGAGTATAGATTTTATTTTAAAAATATTGTACTCAAGAAGCAGCCTGGCCACATGGGAACACAGAATATATACATATATGAACCCAAAGTAATTTCCTGAGTTCACATCTCCACGCACGTGTGTGTGTGTGTAAGAACACTGGTCTGGCATTCCTATTATTTACACTTCTACAGAAGGCAGGACAAGGCATGCTTAACTCCCACTTCTGAAATGGAACTGTATGAGTAACAGTCAGCAGAATTTACTTTTGGGAAAGATACTGGACAGGGTTAATTTCTCCAGCTTTCCAAGACATGTATGTCCACTTCCACCTCAGAGAGGATGCCAGTTTCCAGGGACTTTCTGTTTAATGGCAGAAACGGCAAAACAATGGAAGTACCGGCTGCTTCTACAGATGCCTAACAGAAAGTATTACCCCACAGAGCAGTAAATTAAGTGCCTGTAATGCCTGATAAACTTAAACTGCACATGCAGAGCGCACCTACACTACCTTTACTGAGTGAGTGTACAGCTTGGACATTATCCAGCAAAGGAGGAAGAGGGATGTTAGAGGAGAGCTAGAGGATCTGTAAAGACCAGTTTTACAAGTGCAGGCCAACTGCCAAAGCATTTACTTTGAACTCTGTGTTACCGTGGCTACGACAGCTTAAACCCAGCTCAAGTACATCTGCTCTGCACTGCAGTGCACACACAGAGACTTGTCAGCTTGCTCGGCCTTACTCTAATGCGACTCACTCATGCTGCTCCTAGAGAATCCACTGAGGAGCAAATTTTTTTAGTAGTCAGTAACAACCCTCAGTGACACACCTAAGTCACAATGTAACCTCGTACCTCAATTAAGTACAGAGAAAAGAGGGGAAAAAAGCTGCCTAAATGCTGCTTCCACAAGAGCTGTGTAGTGAATGACTAACCCAAGGAAAGCACAAGTAGGTCACCATCCACTATCCTGGATTCAAATAGCTGGGAAGGAGTTCGGTACTTAGATTTAAGATTTAAAGCTTCTAGTCATGCATAACTATGGCTATCCCCTACAGAATTACAGTACTTATTCATTCTGTACTGAATGGATTTTTTTAAAAGAATTTGCAAAAGTTCACTAGTTCAAAGGATGTAAAAAGTTCTTTAAAGATGTGCTACCAGAACTGCTCCTCAAACCATCTGCATGCATATATATTTAAGATTAGTACCTTACAGTTTATTTAGTGAAACAGAGAAAAATTTAGATTTAGCAGTAATTTTCTCCCATGGCTCTTCAGAGAATGAAGAATAATGCTCTCCAGAGAATCTTTTAAAACAACTGCCCTTTCTCCACAACAGCTGCCATTTACTTACACTCTCAGAAGGATGGAAGCCATAGGCTGCCTCTCAGCAAAGAATAACTTACCACGCTTTCATCCTTTCTCAAAGCCATCATCTATATCCCTACAGATAGGAAGCCACTTTCTCCCCTGGGGGCAATTGGCTTCATTCCCAATAGCAAAAACAGAAGGCAAGTAGTGACCATCTTTGTTCAGGCAGTTGTGGCTTCAGTCAGGCTGAAAAATGAGAAGTTGCAGGCACAATGGAGGGAAATGCCCTTTTAGGATCCTTTTGCTAAAAATTAATCTCAGTCCTAAACATCCTCAGAGCTGCTGCATCTGAACTGGCCAACAAGATGGACATGCAGAAAGAGGAAATAGATATGCATTTGAAGGGTGAGGGGAAAAAAAGGAAGAGAAAATTCAAAAGTTCATAAGGTATCAAGAATGAAAATAAACTGCAGGTCTTGTTGCCCTGAGTCAGTGAGGCAAAGCAGCTGTAAATCTGTCTGAACCAGCTCTGCATTCTCCAGTTGCTTTGTAGCTCCAGAATACATAAAATAGCTATCACATGCCAGTCAATCTGTCCCTCTGACTGCTAGAAATCTACTTTATTTAACACAGATTCACTCTTTAGGGATTTTCTTTTGTATGAACACTGGATAAGAACACTGCCTACATGAAGTGTGAAAGATGGGTCAAGCCAAAGAAACTGCCAGAAAAGAACTACATAAAGACTGAAGTCAAGTTACTAATTTAGAATCAAAGGCAGCATTTTACTGGGGGAAGACTGGGGGGTGGGGAAACACTGACACGTGGACGAAAGGACAAAGACTTACAAAACAACCTTTAGAAGTTTAAAATATCATTAATTGTGCTTACCATAATTAACTGCACAGTCAGGGAAATGCAGACTTTAACAACAGACACAGGCAATTCCACTTTTCTCAAAATTTCAGTTAAAAATTGCTATGCAATTGTCTATTTAAAACACTATTTGGAACACATGGTTTTACTACACCAGCTGTTTGTGTGACGAGTATGTTCTTCCCCCATCCTAAAATACCAATCACACTCTCTGTCTTAACTTAGCAGTCCTCAAGATTTCGCTGCAATGCATAGAACTACAAAGTATGGCAGGTAGGATTAGTCTGCTAAGTTGACAGAGCATTACCATTTCCTGACATCCTAGTGCTTCATTTTGTAGTCTTTATCATTAATCACATTCATATTGTTTTATATTCTTTGTTATTCCAGTGCAAAATCTAATGAAAGCTAAAGACTGAGACATGATACTCTTAACTAGAGCTGTCAAGATGCTTTTATCTCAGAGATACCTGCAGGACTTTTGCACTTTAGTTTCATACCTTCTTGAAAATTTTGAGAAGCATACTAGGCAGCCAGCTAATTTAATGGGTTTTATTTCATTAAATATTCTTGCATGTAGCACTTGCAATACTCCCTCCTCTCCCCACCTGCAAAGATGTGAATACTCAGTTATAAGAAAGCTTAATTGAAGTATCAAAAAGAAATCAATTTAGAAAGCATAATTACACTCTGATCTGTGAGCACACAAACACTTAGATTCCAACTTAAACTGTCAGCAAAGGCGGCAGTCTGTAAAGTTAATCAAGCATATCATACAAAATAACAATTAGACCAATTTATTCCTTCAGAAGACAAAAGAGCAGAATGGGAAAGAAAAAAGAAACAGAAGCCAAAGTTCCCAAACTACCAAGGGAACTGAGAGAAAGTCCACACTGCATGTCCTACAGCTGGGCAGAACCCAGAAAGCAGAACACGTGCCTGCAACACGAACACCAATAGGTAAAGCCAAAACTGCCATCATACACATGGTGCCTCTTATTTCACCGGAGATAAAACGGGATTAGTGTAACATCATCTGCTTACACTGATCAGGAAATTAAATTATCACTCTGTACGGCTCACATGGTACAAAGAATATATTTTTACAACAGATGTGCAAATGCAATAAATCCATGTTTACTGCAAGGAAAAAGTTTCACCATACCCAAGCTTGCAAATGCCAGATCTCATCACTGCTCTGGCATCATTATGTGACCAGTAATTCACAGACTATGCAGGGTCAATTAATCATGCAAGTGACAAGTTAAGCACCATCCAAGAGGTTCAGCACAGCTGATGTACACTCTAACTACAGCTGTGGTAGAACCTAAAAACAGTATCTTTTAAGACATTTTTTGAATGAGTGTATCTTATGCTTAATATAGCCAATTATATTCACAACCTATTCGTGACCAACTCCAAGAATTAGAGATCCACCGCTTGCAACCCAATGGTTGAAGGGTCTTACAGGTCTCTCACGCAGACTAAAAGAGCAAAATTCAAGACAGCAACAGCTACTTGTACAGCTGCCCTGCTTCTTCCACTTGAGTGCTTCATCCCCAGAAAACAAAGGGGAAGCACCCAAACAGCCCCAAGATACCCTGTTTGTATCTCTCTTCAGTTCACTGCTGTTCATCCTGTATGTGTGCAGTACCTCACCATTTTTGTTATGGTAACAATTCCCTTATTCTAGAAACACAAGCATATTCAGGATTGTTTGACAGACAGGCAAAAGTATTGCAATTACCAAATCTGACAGGAAGGCTTCCTTTACTCTTGCCTCCCAGAATTAGCATCTTTCCATATTTCTTTAAATACCCAGGCAGCATTTAATACCTTCTCAGAATAGTATCACATAAACCTATGAACTGTAATCATCAATTTCTTATTTAATCCATCTATCAGCTGGCCTGCCAGTACAATTTCACTGAAGAAATGAACCGAGACAAAGGAGCATCGTATGGTCAGCTAAATTTCAATGCATGGAGGGAAAGAAAGAAAAATGAAACAAGTCCCAATGATCATCACTTCAAGGCTTCTTCTAGAGAACTTCACTCTGATATTTCAAGCCTACTTACTGTCCCAAACAGCATTCAACACTAGACAGAAATCAAGACACAGATGCAAATACTAAGGTATACCATTGGCAACAATGAGTGCTGCATTGGAACATTTGCCTGGCTTGTGTTTGTGCATAGCTCAAGCCTGACAAGCAATACGGACAAATTCCAAGTCTTTAATTCTTACAGAAATTCAATTAAACATTTAAATCTCCCTTCCACCTGCAAGAGAAAGCATTGAAGATCTAACAAAAACAATACTCTATATAGAAGGGACTGTGCTCATTTGTTTAGTCTCCTCAGTTTATGCTACCATACATTGAAATATGATTTTGTCATCACCTGACAGCAAAGGCTTCAGAAAGGATGAACAGGTTTCACTAAGTCTTCAATTTTGATTTGTTATTACATACCCTGAAGTCTCTCATGATGTTTCAATAGCAATACTTGAGTTTCTACAACATTTTCATGCCAGAAATTATCAAGAAAAATCGTGGTACTGCAATTTTGAACCACGTTATCTGGGTGCAGATATTTAAAAAAAAAAATCTCAGTTACATTCTCCACATGACACAGATAAACTGCTTCAGGAATTCGATCCTGCTTCAATTGTTTATATTGAATAACAGTAGCTTATAAAAGACACATCTTTCACATCACTCACTGCTTTTTACGGTTTGGGTTTCATTTTTTTAAAACTTTTTTTTCCCCTAGAAGAAGAATACAACTGTGTGGTTTCTTATTTTCTCAAATATACTTTCATCATATTACTCTGAATTCCCTAGGAGTTGCAAAATTGAGTTTCCTCCCATAACACATTCCAATCTCTTACTACATCCCAAAGCTTCATCCTCTCACGCTGTGATCTTACCTCCACACCACTATCCTGTAGCTTTATCCAGCCTGAATGTTGGGGATGTGACAGCACACGCTGGGGCTTAAGCACATACATGACTGCACAACTGGTCTGTGACCAAATTAAATCATCACCTGCTGAGCTCCCTGTGCCTTTGTACGCAAAGTGTTAATTTGGACTCTCATCCACTTACTAAACATCAGTTTTCATTGAATTCTCTGTGTCTTTAGTTTCCATAGTTTCATGCACCACATCTGGCACTGTAAATGGTCAAGGGATTCAAACATCAGCAAAAAGGAGCAGAAAAACAAGGCAAAATTGTGGAAATTCTTAAGCTTCTACACTCGTCACAATTTCCTTTGCATCTGTCCTAATACCAGTCTGAAAGAAAAAAACCCAAACAACACATATCTGAAATAAACTTCATAAGGCAAACTGCTGGAGACCTTTGCCCTTGAAGGACATGGGTAGATGTGTCCACTAACACAGTCCTCCAAAACTACTGGTAAGAGAAGCTGGTAGGGCTGGAGCAGAGGGAGCAGGAATAGTGAATCTAAATGTCACAGAAAAGAGGAAATTCTTGTCTATCAAGACAGATGTGCACAGCAAACCAGATTCTCCAAGTATAGATGGTTTTTTTCCAATGAAGTCTAGAAATTTTTCCAATTTTCTAGTTTAATCATGGAGAGATGGAATGGTTTTTATTATACATAATAGCCTAAAAGTAGCAACACCAGACTACGTACACACTCTTAGACATTCAGTATCTACCACACTATGCAAGTCCTCACTTCAAACCATGCTACTACAAATTGAAATGCCTGTAAAAACAGATAAGGAAAAGTGAAAAACCTCAGCACTATAGGTCTAAATGCTTTCTTTTACTATATAACGATTTCTCAGGACAGTGTATCTACTACCTAGTAACTGCCTCCCACCTACCTATGTTAACATTTATAGAGCAGGAAAGAACAGGGTTTCTCTGCACTCTTGACAAACTCTTGGCCAGACACCCAAATACTTTTAGAGACCAGACCTTGAAAATTATGTTTCTGCCAACTGAAAGGGAAAAAAAAAAAAACCCTTTTCTTCTCCTCAAGTATGTGACTATGGTACATATAATTAATCTTTTTAAGGGGGATGCCTAAGCAGCAATAACATAAAAATACACTAGGAAAAGAAGCTCCTAGGTGAATGACTGGACTTAGCAGGGGACACACAAACTCACTTCAAACACCCTTCTTTTAGAGGAATCAAACCACTGTAAAACAGCAAAAATCTATACAAAGTCATACATATAAGCAGTATTTTGAGCATCTTCCCCAGTCCCTCACAGGCTCCACTACCCAATAAAATTCAAGTCTGACTTTCCAAGCAGGCAAGAGGTCTTGCCAAACCAACAGCAAGACTGATGGCACAAGGAACGTGAGCAACACAACATTCATCAGCACCATGGCACGTTGAGTTGACAGCTCCTAGGGGTCAGCTGGAACCAAGAGCCCCCGTGTGCTGCCCCATCACTGGTGACAGAGGCATTTCCGAAGTGATCACAGTCAGTTGTTCTGACACACTGCCAAGAAAAAAACTGAGCACAATAAAAGTAATGATTTAAACACTTTCTCAGGGAAGAAAAAACCTCAACAACAATAAACCCCAAAACTCGAACTCCCACACCTAAGTGTGGTTTTTTAGTCTTCTAGGAAAAAAAAATAAAAGACATCTTGTGAGAGCTAAAACATCAAACAGCTAGCTACTATCAGGTCACCTTCATGTATATATATACACACAAAACAAGTCATTTCCTTCTCCCTTCAGACACAGCATCCTAAAACATTTTTAAAAGGGTTAGCATGTTGTCTGGGAGAGCCAGAAACTCAAAAAGTAAGGAAAACCAGCAAGCCTGGTAACCTGGCAAGCTTCCTTCTGCAAAAGGAAACTTTATGTAGGAATACCGTACCCGTCCAGCAGTACTAGGTTAAAATACAACAGAGCTTGGTGATTTATCTGTGCACAAAGATATTCTCATACAACGGGCAAGTCAGGACCCGCAGTGTCATTTAGCCCTTCTGTGAGACTGCCAAAATGGCAAGAGCCAGGCATCAGATTTCTTCCAACAATTAAATGGGTCAGACAGAAACTGCCGATCAACTTTCTCCCAGAGAACAAAAAAATCCATAATAGCAATAGGTTTATGATGAAGAAATGGAATGTACTATTAGGAGAAGCTAGCATTTTAAAGGCAGATCATCATTGCATTAGTCTGCAAACCACCGGAAATGACAGCCAAAATCAAAGTCTAAAAAGAGACTCTCCTGATTAATTTCATTTTCCTGCTGCTAAGAATCAACACCGGCATACAACAGCAGTCAACAGGAACAAAATATATGCCTACATTAACAGGAAAATATTGATCAATTCTTTTTTCAAGTGGAAGGAATTAAACACACTTTGGAAAGCTCATACTAGAAGATGGAGTAAGCAAGCAGTAAAGACGAATAGGTTTTGCATGTGAAAGGCAAGGATTATTTAAGTCAGGGAAGCAAGTTAAACCCACCATACTTGAACGATATATTTGTGTAACACCACATATACAAATGTAACTGGAAAGAACTGGATCATGTAGACATCATAAAAAAAGACTCAATATAGTAACACTATTTTCTTTTGAAAATGCTTGCCAACATCGAGAAGGTGAGAAAATGCGGATCTATAAGTGAAGAGCAATAAAAACAACTATAGTTTAAGGTTCATTAGGTTTTTTACTTCCCTACCAATAGAACTTTGAAGATGTTTGCCACCAAATCTGTGAACAAAGCTGTCTACCAGGTCTACTAGATAACCTCTAGGGAGCAGACCATAATTCCTTCTCAAAGTGAGTTTAAACTTCTTGAATAACATAACAAAGACAGCAACAACATTATTTTATTGCAGTAAAGAATATCAGTTCCAAGATGCTTTTTCAGGTACACCTATACTGAATTCACATTCTAGAATTATATTTTTAAAATTACATTAAATCATAAGAACGATTCTGCAGTTTCAGTAAATCTATTTAAATACTAAATAAAAATTTGTATCTGCTTCATGTCTGCCAAAAGCATTTACATCACATTATAATCACCTCAAAGTTATGCTAAAGTAGTTACTACAATTCCAATTATTTTCTAACTATGGATCCTACACATAACATATGTATGCATTCAATGTGAGTTGAAGCAATCCTCCTCAGCAGCCTCCGTTAGGGGTCACACAAGCACTCTCCCTGCCCTCAGCTCCCAGGCTCAAGCACAGAAGGGTCATGGCAACCCACATGGGCCCCAGTGCAAATAAAACTGAGCTGCACGAGCAGAGGGCAAATTGCTGGATTGACAAGTACAGAACATTTCTAAGCACAATAGTTATATTAAGTAACAGCTTTTTGCTCAAGTATCCATGCATGTGACTCTTACTTAGCAGCTTGGTCGTGTAGGAGATGGAAGCTAGAAATTCATCTGAAAGATCAGAGAGGCAACTCTCACTGCATCTGTTCTCAGTGCTTCCATCAGCACATTGTTTGGTTAGCGCATACATGAAGACCACGTAGCCTCTCTCCAACCCCTCACCACAGGGACCTCACCAAAATAAGCGATGAAGACAGTCTGAGACCCAGCTGAACAACTTCCAATATACAGTGAAGCATTTGTTGATATCATTCCTTGTTATGCCTCAATCTGTAATCCACTTTAGTAGTGTGTGCCAAAAACTACTCCTTCTACAACCAAAAGAAACAAAACAATTTAGGCTTTAAGCAAACAGATCCTGCTCCACACAAACCCAGCATTTCAAAAAATCAGACTATATCACTCTGCTTCATCCTGACAAGCAAGAGGGAGGCACTTTGGACTGAAGAAAGAGAGGTTCAAAGACAGCTTGAGAAATCTGAAGCGTGATTGCTGCTCCATCAGAAAATAACACTGTAACCACAAATATCTTGCTGTACAAGGTCTGATAAACAGAACCAGCGAGGCTGTGCCAGAACTAGGGAGATTACCTGGGCGTTGAACAGACACGTAAGAGAAGTACACAACAGTTAAGCCAAGATCCACAACCAACACTGGGCTTTTCTGCTGCCAGAATACAGGCCTCGCTAGAAGCAGCTGACCTACTCAAGGAATTACTCATTTGAGGGGCAGCAGGCTCAGAATACACTGTCTATTTTATGAACCAGAGGTTCTGCCACAAAGAAGATTGGCTAATTTGTCAATCGCTCCAACCATAAAACGTTTCAGATTTACAACCAACCATTCCCACACCTGGACTGCTCTGGACAAGGTATTTGTCTCCCTGTTCATGTAACACTGACCTAACCCAGCTGTTTCTCACAACATCTCCGTTTTCCGCACAGAATCAGATAGAAGGATCCTCATGTTTACAAGTGGTTATTTTCAAAACAGCCCTCATGAAAGTTAGTAATCACTGATCGAATGACTGTCAGGCAATGAAAGAGTGAATATATTTCTGAGACAGATGTCTTCTCACTTTGTTCACCATTGAAAAACAACCTGTCTTATATTTGCCTTCTCAACAAAAGGCTGATGCACCAATGCAACCCTTGTGAGCAGTATCACATATACACGTAAATGAATGCATGAAACGACATCTATTTAGCTTTAGTTGTGTGTGGCTTTGTAAGCTTAACAACAAATAGATTTGCATTTGAAATGTGTCATGATGGAAATCTTTCACTTTCTGGAATCCCAAGACTGCTGGAGAAAATTATGGACCGGGACAGCTGGATTTTACCTCGTAACACTGACCTGCAGGTCTCTACAGAAAACAAATCACAAATTACTCTGTTTTCTGACTAAGGGTGTTTCAGGCATCCTTGTGTCAATGGATAACTACACCTCCAGACTTTGCTACCAAAAGACAGCCCATAAAATTTTGTGAGCTGCTTAACCACAAAGCCATGCAATAAGTGAAGTATCTGAGACTTTAAACCATATCAAAATTTTCCCTGTTTTTGCACTAAGTGAAAATTTCTTCAAAGGAGAGTTATTGCATTATCACCTAATACCCCTCAAGGAACAGCAAAGTATTGCGAATTGGAAATCTATCTTTATAGTAATACCAGTATCTGCAACACCAAGAGACTGAGGCATTGCTCTGGCAATTAACTGTTACCCAGAGCAATCTGGCAAAGTTTGCTATCAAGCTCCCTGTTGGTTTGACAAAAGAACTGGTGAATGTGTCCCCAGTGAATTTTGACAGCACAACTTAATAATAAGTTGTACTTAATAATAAACTGTTCTGCCTAGAAAATAAGAAGGGGGAGGAAAAGAGAAGAGGAAAAAAAAAATTATTGACATCCATCCGCCCACGAGATCAAACTTCTTACTCACTGTTGTTTTAATTTTTAATTGCCATGACTGCTAGAGAGAATTGGAGAGTACTGTAAAGATACTCAACCCTCTTGGAAGGTATCCAATTTATGTGGTTAGCATGGTGTGATGATGTGGAAACAGAAGATAATGTGGCCCACAGATCTTTGGCAGGCTTTAAAATATCATCTTTCATCGTAAAATTACTCTATTTTAAGCGGGTGATTGAAAGGTACTAATAAGGCATTTGGGTCGATGTCTACTGCTGTGGGGAGAATTGCTGCATTTCTAGAATAATTTAAAGATTCTTGGCTCTTTTTACTAGTTTTTCAAAGTCCTCTATTTAACATTACCTACCTAGTACAGCAGTTATCTGCATGTTGAGACCTCTGTCAGGGTAAGGCTAAGAAACAACTTGGATTAACCACCCGTTTTACTCCACTGATACCACTCCTCTTACTGGGGCCATAGCAGAGAACAAATTAACAGTCTTGGGTTACCAGTCAACCTTGAGGGAACCATAAAAATCCTGCTTTAGAAGCTACAGGCAGAAATCTGGTTTAAAACCTGTAAAAACAGGCATTTAAAGATCCTCCTCTCCTGAAAGAGCATCAAGGAAAATAAAGACATTGAACAAGGTATATTCTAACTTGAGTCACTTAGCTGCACAGCTATTGCTCAAGACAGCACTGCAAACTTGAAAATCAGCAGGCATTTCCCTCTCTTTTTTTTTTTCTTAATTTTCTTCAGTGCGGCTTCTTTCCCATCTCATCCCTATTACATCCAAAATGCATGAATAACAGTTTGCCCAGACTTTCTACTGCCACAGGTTCCCTCAAGCCACAACCCCTAAGTGAGGGAATACCATTAGCCTCACACTGCCTTGCCTGAAAGCTCACAAAAGCACTGATATAAGTAGAGGACTGCTATAGGTAAAGGCCAAGCTAAAAAAGCAAATTACTTTTTTGCCATACATCAAAATCTGAGGGATGGAGAGCTGTTGTACCAATTAAAGCTGCTCAAAGTAAAAAAGCAGCTGCATGTCCTGTTGCTGAATGAGGTCAGTTGAGATTAGGGCACAAGTCACAAGTTAATGCAGTGCAAATAAATAGTAGAGACTCTCTTGCTAGCAACTCCAAATACACAGTGACTGTAACCGATGTCTGCAACACCAAAGCACATACAATAGCACATGAGAGGATTTAATTTTCTTTGCCTTAGCCAATGCAAGATGCAATCTGCAACGAAGAGGCCTTTTATTCCTTTGTCCTTGGGACAAGATTCATAACATTGAAGGTTAGTTGTCTCTCCTTAAAGCAAAGAGAATCACTGATTGCAAAAACTGATCATGAATGGTATCCATTAAAGGCCTCAAATCACTGGTCACAACCCCCTTTCTACAGAACCTCTTGATGTTTCTGAAAGTCCCACTGATCCACTATGCTGGAATAGATATGCTGGTTATAGATATCCGGGTTCAAGTTAAATAGGCTTTCTGGAACAATCTGAATTCTTTCATTTGTATTCCCCTTTGAGGTACCTTACCACAGAAGGCTCCCTAGCCTTCTGCACATGTTCCCTTAGAAATCTGCCTCTGAACTTTGAGCATCCTAATAAAAAGATAGAGTCCTGCTCAGCAAGAGGAACAGTCTATAAAGTCTCACTAAGGGAAGTGGTTAGACCTTACTATTTTTTATCTATTTTAAGTGGCACCCAAATGTTCTGACCATGGACAGCATTCAGCGTATTGTCCACAGAACACTTTAATGAAATTTAAGTATTTTCAAATAGAGAGACAATGACGTTTTGCAGACATCTTGCTGCTTTCTTGGGGCCCATCAGTAATACAGATATCCCTTTTAAAGAGAAAATGCCGGACCAGCACACTGCCACACACCAGACAGTTGTTTCTTTCTAGCTGTTCACATAAAACTACATGAAACACCGCTCGCTGCAGCCACAGTTTATAGGAACAAACCTTCCTGATATAAGACACGAGTTCACTTCAACTCTGCCCAAGCACTGCAGAACATAATGACAGCTTAAAGTGCCCTCTATGCCCTTGTGAACAGCACAATGACATGAAGACTCCACATACAGTCCTTCATGGGTACTCTTAAAAACTTGCCACACCTCTCATGCACAGGGTGTCTGCCAGTATTTTGCATTGCTTCTGGGTATAAGAATGAAAATATTTTGAAAAAGAAAAATCGAAAGAAAATCTTTCCACTTGAATTAGTTTTCAAAATGCAAATAAGCAACTACATCAGTCACCTGAACACTAACATGAAAGTTATGACCAACTAGTTCCAAAGTTTTGGAAAGTCCTTCTCTTCACAAGTTGCTTTCCCTCATTTTACATTTTTAGTAGGAAAATCTTTTAACTGAAAATACAAACTAAGCTTGTAGAACTGTTGCTGTAACTGAAAACACAATGTCTTTTTTCTTCAATGTCTGTTTGCAGGACAAGCTATGAATAGTCACTTCCAAAGTCTCATTGATGGCTCAATTATAGTTTATGCTGTCATGAATTTGGCATGACAATATCGCCCATTCACTGCTATGTGAAGAGTTCACGCCTTCTCCGTCCCCAGGCCTTGAAAGAGATTGCTTACCAGTAAAAGCAGTAGCAAAGCTGAAGTTAATCTAAACTATCGAAACTGAAGAGATAACAGGCAAGCAGAGAGGTAACAAAAAAAAATGTACTAGCCAAGCAGTTTTGGTGACATTATTCAATCTGCAAAAAAGAAAAAAACGTGGCAAAATAAAACATTTTCCGAGCTCCAGTTCAGAATTTGTTGTTGTTTTACTTGCTTCGAAAGTACAAGACATGAAAATTGTGCTTTTTTCAGGGACGTAGTGTCTCCTTAAATTATCCTTAAAACAAAATCAGATCACTTCAACAGACTTTCTTTCGTGAAGAAAAGCCAAGCAGAACAAAAAAACATAACCCAAGAGGTAGTCTCAAATTTTGAATTTATTTGTATTTGTGATTTACAAATCTGAGATGAGGATTGCACTGGAAATTCAGATTTCTTCCCTGAAACAGTCCTTCCAAAGTCTTTTCTAAGTTACACAAATGATTTCTCTTCTTCCTGCCCTCTCCTCCCCCCACCATCTCTTGAGAACCGCCTGAAGGCAAATATAATTGGAACCTTGCACTCGCTGCAGACATGTCATGAACAAGAACATAATCCAGGGTCATCAGCAGGCTAAAGCCAGCGCACTGCACTGCCCTGCAAGACGATCAGTGTGTGGGTGATAAGCATGCCTACAGCCAAGGCAAGCCTAGCAGACCTGTGACAGGGCAGCTCGCATTGTTCTCCAGCAAGATCTGTCCAGACTGCCTGCAAACAGCCCAGATAGCTCTGAAAGCAAATGTACCCATTCCCCCACTCCAGCTAAGAGGACAAAACATAAGGTCCTAAGGATTGAGGGGGGAAGGGAAGGCTGAAAGCAAGGATCTGCTTACAGTCAGAGAGTATCATTAACTATTAATAACAAAAAGGCTGCAATGCAGACAGCTTGAAATCTGGTACAGCTTACTAAATCACAACTGCATATGAGACCATTATACTACAGTATACAAGTAATAGCTCCACAGTTCCCTTTCAGTGAGAAATTCATACATTTATACAAAGACCACACAGCACATGTTTTCAGCAATACTGCACTTCTAATACTGATAGCTGTTCGAAAATTCAAAAGGATTTCTTCTAGTTAAACATTTCATTTTAAAAGTAGGTCTTTCTAAAACAGGATGTTTTATGCCAAACAATTCACAGATGCTATTTAATAAAGCATAAGATCTTAGTGTGCAATAACACTGGGGAGGGAGATGAAATACACATTATACATACCTAACGAAGTTCCTTCACTAGGAAAAAATTATGATTAAGTTTCCCCTGGGAAGAGCCCTGTGAAAGCCAGCCTCTTACACCAAAACAGTAGTTCCAACTTCTTTGCGCCTCGCTTCAGAAAACTAGCAATCAACAAGCACTCCATACTATAACAATTCACAGCAGAGATACTGAGTGCCAGTTGGGGCTGGTTTGCTTTGGTTTTTTTTACTTTCAGTACACTAGGACTTAGGTGGAACCCTCTATTCACATCTAAACAAATCAATTTAGCTAATCCTACTTTTTTCCCCGTCCAGACATTTCAAAGAGTATTGATGTGACCTTTCAGGTGCACTCTTCCTTGGTGAAATACAGAGTCGCTGCTGTTTTCCAGACTGACAGGAGGACAAAGGGCTAAAGGAAAACGGGGAAGACTGTCTGCAGGGAGAAGGGTTGGATCACACTAGTGCTATTGTCAGAGTATAGGATAGGCAATGACAGGCATCTCAGAGCTGTGAGATGAGGAAAAAGCAAATTGGGATGAAAACAGTCTGTGCTGAAGCAAAGTGAGGATGCTCCAGGAAGGGGAGATGCAGCCATTTTAGTGCTCAAGTTCCCCTATTTTCCTCACCACGTCCTTCCTGCAGCTGGTTCACAGCACCGGAGCTGTGCAGTCCTGTACCCCTGCTGTCATCCCACTCAGGCTCCACAGGGCAAGAAGGAGCTAAGGAATCCAGCCCTAGTGCTGGACCTCACCAGTTACATGCTCTCCTTTCTCAACAGAGGTGGGTCTTGTAGCTCAGAATGTATTTTAGAAAAAGGCTCTATTTGATCACAGCTGGTCCTGGTCTGTCAAGCCTCTCAAACAGTGGAGAAAGCTGCCCACGCAAATGGGTGCTTCCACAAAGATGGAAAATAATGAGGTAAATAACCATTAACAGAAGATTTTTTTGTTAAGTTCTTAAATTCACAAATCATTCAGAAATTTAAAACATGGGTTCAAAGTAACCCACGCAAGAAATATGTTGAAGATACAGAAATAAAACACATGTAGAGAATTAATGATAAGAGTATCCAGAGCCACACCAAACAAAGTCAGGATGGACAGCCAACCAGGACAGTTCTTGGATAGTAGGAGGGTGGTCCACTTTTTAGAACTGAAGTAGATCAAGAAAGATAATAAATCTGGAGTCATAACCACATCAAAAAGATAGTAACAAGTGTTAGCTTGCTTCCTTCTGGTATTTGATTTTATTTGTGGATTTGAATGTAGAAATTCACTATCTCTGCGAATAAAAGTAAAAACTCCAGGAAAAAAGTAAATGTTAATATATAAAAAAAACCCAAAGCCCCAAACAAACCAAAAGCACTCACAAAAAAACCTTCTTTCTCAGGCCTGAGAAACCAGCAGAGCTTACTATCATTTCTTTTTCCAGAAGGAAAACTGGCAACTTCTCAAAGTGTTTACTAATACAGTACTGTTTTTTCCCTTACCCTTGGAGTTAAGCATGCTGGTAACATTCCCACTGAGTTTGGAACCCATCAGAAGCCCAAGGCCCAACTTTCAGAGACGCAGGAGACCAGCAGACATCAATGATTCACAGCACCTTGCCACAGTAAGAGACAGTGGACACCTACTCCTTCAGTGAAACTCTGGAGAACATCAGAGACCAAAACCAACAAAATCATTTTACCCAACATTTTCTGAGACTGAAGCTAAAGCACTGCATCTGTCTCAGATATTCACATTTTTAGAAGCATGCGGAAAAAAAATGGAGGAGCAGAAGAGTGCTGAAAAGCTACTGAAAATAGGCAGGAATCTCCATTTTGTGCCATATAATCAAATTACTAACAAAGACAGAAAAACCTCACTCTAACTTGCAAATATTACCAGGAAATACTTCCCAGAAAAACACTAGATAGTAATAGGCCACTATGACAAAGTCACAACCAGGGCTCCTTCAAAATTTTCTTTTTACTTCTATTTATTCTCTGCCTAAAATAATAAATAAATATTTCCTATCATCATTAAAATGTCTGCACAGTCAGGAGCTCCCAAGTTTTTTATATAGACAGGTAATGAAGTTTCATAGAAACTTCTTTGGTATGTGATTCTCTTCTCATTTGCCGTTTATGAAGGCAAAGTATATGTGCATAACCCAAACAAATCATCTGCAGAGAAGACAGTGATAAGGCTCTCTGTGCTGCCAGGATCTGACACTTTCTCACATGACAAAAACCTAATGCTACACCAGACAGCTTTTCATTAGCAGAACGCTAATAAATTTATATCCCAAGTAATTAATGATGCAGACTGGGCAACAGGAAGTTTCACAGCAAACATGTACATTCAATCTTCAAAAAGTTGTTTTGCCCCACGTATGAGCTCCAGTTTGGGGAAGACAGTGCCCAGATGAACTGAGGAACTGAGTTTCTTTCTAACAGGCTGCAGATCTCTCCCATTAGTTCTCAGCTATGCTAAGCACAATTGACTTTGAAAACCACACCAAGCATACTAGCAATGATCACTGATGCTTTGTATCTTTCAAAAAGCTCTGTACATAAACAAGTGCATCACATTATTCACTTGAAAATTCAGCTCTCTCTTTTGTATTCAAAGCTTGCCTCTGGACAGCACTGGAGGATTCCAAGATCTCATGGACTTTCCAATCTGTTAATCACAAGGCTCAAGAACTGAATGCAAGAATCACAAAAGCATCAGAAAATTTTGGTATCAGGCGGCAGAGCAGTGAGAGGGGAATCACAGGACTTGAAATTCACCCTGTTGTGCTTCTCAATAGGAAATTCAATAGTATTTTAACAACAATGATTAACCGCTAATGAAGGACAATGGATTCACTACTGAGAACCTTCAAATCAAGCCTAAACACCCTTTCTGGAAAATATGCTTGCCTTAAATGTACTTTGAAAACCCAGCTAGACAACCTACAATAAAGCTTCATAGGCTCAATTATTCAAGAGATGATTATTACTAGATTAACTAAATGGATTACTTTTATTGCCAAGAGTCCTGAACACTACGGCTCAGAATTCTGCTGTGCTGTATTCCGTACTGACAAGTAAACAGCCATTTCTAACATAAGAAACCTAGATTTTCCTTTCTGTGATTAGGTTCATCAATAAACCAGAACAGGATTCACCAGGAAGTGCCAATTATACAGGATCTGCAGCTGCCTTGCATCTGCAGTGCAGCAGTTCATTTGCCTAAGTAAACTCAAGAGTTTTGGTACTTAACTGGACACGGATTTATTAGCCCAGAGTGCCACGTTAGCAAAACCAACTCAGGAACAAAGGTGGGAAAAGACCAGCTAAGAAACCATTAGACACGAGTTGGTCAGAGCGATCTGTGATCACAAACACAAGCAATACCTGAGCATTCAAACCCACAAGTTAGTGCGACCTACGGTTTGTCAGGATTCATAGCCAACGCGCAACAACAGGTTAAACTGCGAGGAGGACTGACGGTGAATAAACAGATTATTATTTAGCACGGAAGATCATGAATCAGTTTACAGCTTTGTTTTAGAGGGCTCTCTTTCACACAAAATACTAAGCTGGCTTCTGTCCCAATGCTTAGCAGCTACATTAGCGCCAGACAATGACTTGCCAGCACATCTAATGCCACCACAGTAAACACATTCTGCAACACAGACATCAAAATCCTGGGATCTTGCACCTGCACTTTCCAGAATGTAACATTCCTCATCCAATGCACTACGTGCCTAATGGAAGCTAAGCAGCCGCAGTAATAGTAGAGCTCATTAAAGAGACATTTACAAAGGACAGAAATATCCAGCTGCCAGAGCAAGACATCATTCAGAAAATAACAATTTCTGCTCTCTCTGCCCTCATCCACAAGAGAAGCCTACGAAACTTATTTGGAAAAATGAGCCTAGGAACAAACTTCAATGAACACCAAAAACCATAAGCTCAGTAAAGTGCCATAAACCTAGTAATTTTACTCCTCTCTTCATGTTCCAAACAACGAACTTTTTTTTTTTCCTGGAAAATAAACTTATTTTAGCACTTCTTTCACTCCCTCCTCCCATCCCCTCAACCCCACTGCTTTCATTTCAAAGACTCAGATGTTGAAAAGCACATCGAGTTTTTACCCACCACCTACACCAAAACATTCAATAATGGTTTCTCTACCTTTGAAACTTGGTCTGCCTACATCCTAATGCAGTCACACAATAATGGCTATATTTCGAGAGCTCCTATTTTTTCTTAACACGTTTGCTAAATCTAGATGACCTCCCTTCTCAGTAGCCCTTTTAACTGACAGCCCATTATATATACACATACCATAAGCACAGGATACAAAAGCTGCAGGTTCACCAAGGTTTTACCCTACAAAGGCGGACTCCCTCCCATCATAAGGCACAAAAACTTCACCAATTCTCCGAGCAGGGAATTGAAGAAAAGTAGAAATTGGGTTTAGTTACAGAGCTAAGTTTTGCTGTTAATCATAGTTCAGCACATCTACCTCCGGAGTCCCAGATGCTGCAACAGAGCTTACTCATACACGCAGTTCCTCTGATCACGCTCTTTGACAAAGCCCTGTGACCCATTGTGAGGACTGTCCATCACCTACTGGCTCTGCCTTGTTACTGACTGATACTTCCGATTATTCATTTCGGAACCTGTAACCAAACTGATTTCCTATTTTTGTCAAAGCACAATGAGAGAAAGATTGAGAAAGAAGTCCAGAGACTGTCTATTTTAACATCCTGTGGTGGTACTTAAGGCTATGTTGATTTTTTCAGACACACCCATTTTCAGGACTCCTACATCTCAGTCCGAATGCCTGAATTATTACAACCCACACTTGTGAGTGGGAGCTGAAAATGTGGAAAAAATTTTTTTTCAAAAATCTTCTTTTACAACAGCAGTCCTGTAGGCTTAATTAAAAACAAAGAAGCCAAAAAAAAAGCAAAGAAAAAAACCCCAAAACACAAGGGATGACAGAGTCACTGGCTTAACAGCACTGAAATTCTTTGCCAAGACACAAAATTCTTTCTGTTCTTGCCTATTTTCCCTAGACACCTCCACCTCCTCCTTCCCATTAAACTAAACCAATATGTTCACACAGTTAAGCATTCCAATAACTTGATCAATATAAAATATTCATAGTAGTTCCAAATCTATCAAATTAGGATAAATACTCCCTCCCAATTCAAGAAGTATAAAGTCTCAGAGAACTGCAAGCACACCAATGCTGCTTCTTCTCCTAGCAACTCCCTATGGTTGTCCTCTTGTAGAAGAATCAAGAACTTAATTGTGAGGGCATTTAATAACAGCACGGTCCAGATTTCACCATGTTTTACCACTTTCACAGGTTGGAAATGTTAAAACAAGGAGGTGTCACAAACCCTACTTAACACCTAAAATTTTGTTAGGCAAAACTGAATGAATACAGATCAGAACATATGGAGCACTTCTTCTGTCTTTCTTGATGCAACCCACAGAAGTGATTAGCTTGGCTTGTGACCAATTTGACATCTTGACAAATCAAGTCAGTTCCTCACAGAAAAGGGATCTCAACTATTACATGTTTAGGCAATCCAGGTTAATTTGATTATTACTCAACTCCTCCATCACTCCCAATTATTAAAACCTCTACAATAAAGTTAAAACCAAGGGATCTTTGCTGCATCTATAACATAAAACACAACTAGAATCACAAGTGATATATGTAAAAGTCTGCTGTCAACTCAAGTTGCCACCAACCTCTGTCATCAAGACGTCAATGACGGCAGGCCCACTAAATCATCAGAAAAACATTCAAATAAAGCAATTCCAAGCCTTTAGGATCGAAAAGGTATTGCTAGCATTCAAACTTTGAGATCAGTATTCACTTAAACTTTCAATAGAAATACCTCGTTCCACTTACCACTTCGTCTCCTAGACCACAAATTATATGCACACAGTTCAAAAGTCACGAGTTTAATCCATTTCAAAAATTATTTCCTGAGTTGCTACCACAGAAACAAAACATTTGTGATAGAAATGAAAAATACATTTTCTGTGCTGGGGGGAAAAAAGTTCAGAATGTACTTATAACAGGAGCTGAATCAGGCTGCTTATTAGCACAATCCTACAGTTAGAGTCACAAAACCCATTAAAACTCCCCCAGTGATACTAACATGCATAGTTTGCACCTCAAGCATACCATGCTTAAGACAGAACTTTCAGTGCTCATCCCAATACTATTTGTGTCTATCAACTCCTTCAAGGTCCTTACCCTTACCTATCTTTAAGTCCCACCCTAGGTTTGTACTTCAGTTATTACATCATTTTTTCCCTTGGACTTCACAGAACTCTGCTCACACAGCACCTCACAATGCTTTTATACAGTAATTGTATAATGGTTCATAATGACAGTATCTGTCTTTTCTACATCATTTTGCCTCCTTCCTCTGTTAACATAACTTACTGGGATTTTGGTTTCAAAGTCTTCAAACTCAGCTACAAAATACAAGTACAAGTACAAGTACAATACTGTACAAATACTACAGCAGCAAGTCCCACTCCTGGTGTGTACTTAGAACCTGTCACTGGCTACATTTAAAAAAAAAAAAAAGGAAAGGAAAAAAAAGAAAAATCCATTCCAACCTGCCACCTTTGAGTTTTATCCCTGGCTATCCTTCATGTTTGACAGACAGCTCAGAAACACCAGTAGAACTACTTGGCTATACACCTCAAACATCTCTCCTACTCTCCTCTGTCAAAAGATTTCCCAAAGATTAGGCTGCTGGACACAAACAATACACCATTATAACCTCATTTCAGCTCCTTGTCATTCCGGACTTCAGAAACTCTGAGGCAGTGACAATTTTAGCTCTGTGTTTGCACAGCACCTACCACAGTGAGGTCTTGGTCAAAGAGTGTCCTACAAAGTAAACAGAGTTGCATGGACACAGAAACCGTAATCTCAGCAATTCCAGAACTGAGACTTGGCAAAAGTTTATCATGCGATTCACAGTCTATTTACCCTGGAACATCTCAGTCTTACCTTCAGACAAACAAAATCACATACATACAAGTCCATTTTTGAAGTTAACCACCCCCAATCCTTCAGATCATCTTCAGCAAAAAAACACCATTACTAAATCAATTTATTGCCCACAGAAGCAAAGAGCCAACAGATCTGTGTAACCATCTACCATTACCAGAAGCAACCTTTATGTCTTTTATTTTTACGTGAGAAATCAATAGTTTCAGCAGGTTTGATCTTCACAATAAAAATAAAAGTTATTAGTTAGCTAACTATTTCTTGTTTCCAGAGGGAAGGGAGGTTTACTGGAGTCTTCTGACTGAGGACAGGACAAGATGATTATAAGAATCCTTAAGTACTCTAACCATAGAAAGATGCAATAAAGATGTATGTTCTAAGGAGAAATTAAAATATAGCTCATCACTGGGGTTGGCAGGGTACATGAAATGCTAAACAGGACTTGGTAAACATCACATTGAGTGCTCTGCACAGGATGAGAGAAGATTAAAAGCAGTGTCAATAATTTTCTCTCATGTATTCAGAAAGATCTCAGTCTAATATGCTATTTTAAGACACCTTCTCCCTGCATAACACTTTCCATTGCCAATTTTCTCATGCTGGCTACCTTGGTTTGATATTTCTAAAATTAGAAGGTACGAAAAAACATAGAACACAGCAAGATGCACGGGGATAATATTTAACAGCACTCATTTCAAAGCATCTCAACAATGCCTTCTAGTTGCAATGACTGTGATATTAAGTGCTCTATGAAAGTGTTAAAGGATTTATTTGCAAATTACTTTTATACATTACAACCTGTAGAAAAGTTTTAATTGTCTTCTTTTCCCCAGGAGTGCATTTCCCATAATGCACATACCCTTTAAGTTACAGACCACTGCAAGCTCAAACCAATGGTATAGGACAACCACGCTTCAAAGTGTTAACCTGTTTGGCACAACTGCTAAAACAGGACTTCATTTTCTTCCAAATTATTAGTAAAATCTTTCATTAGAGTATCTGAGTAAGTACTTTCCATTTTAAATAATGTCAGTAGTGTTGGAAAACAGATAAAAGGATTACACAGAAGCAACCAATAGAGAAACAGAAAAAGACTTCAAACCACAACTTAACAACATCTACTGCCCCTAGTCCCTCGTTACTGCTCCCCATATCACCCTTCACCACTACTACAAGTGCCATAGACCACAAACCCAACCCCCTTAGCTCTCCTCTCCCAGTCAACAATGCCAATGAAACACAGCAGAGGTAAGTCCTGCACAAGCACTACAGCACATTGCACAAGCACTACAGCAGCAACTTGCAAGTTCTGTTGCAAAGTGGATATATCCATTTTCTTATGAAATATCTCTAGTTTTTATCACCATAAATGCCAATACTAGTAGGCAATATATCAATACCACACAATTTTTTTATTACTTTCTATTATTGTTTCAAGGTGTGTGTATATATATATATATATGCACACACATATATATAATTTTTAAGCATGTTTTCAACATTTTCCAGTCAAGATTTCCTTATTAACTTTCAGCTACTGACAAATTTCAGAGGATCTGGATGTTTCTGCCCACAAATGAATTTCTTATGAGGCTTGCAACAAATGACTTGCAAATCCGTACACTCTACCAATGGTGAGCTGGCTGCTTGCCTAATAGGGCAGGCCTGCAGTTCCAAACCTCATGCTGCCACTGCCCAGCTGACAGATCCAATAAAGAAAGGTATGGGATACTGATGTGGTGAGAAAAACCACCTGGCATTAATTAAAAGTAGCTTTCAGCAAAACACATATTTAAGTTAGACATCACTGTCTCCTAAGTTCCAAAGGGAAAAAACCCACCAACTTCTCCGCACTGAAGAAAAAGGTTAGCTCTGTAGCCTCACTTGTTCAAACAATAAGATCACACTTCAGTAGCCTGAGGGTGGATAAAGCTACAGAAAGAGTTTGTCCTTTACTAGACATCTGATAAACTAATCCCCTTCAAGGCTACCTGCCTGTTTTAGGTCTCATAACTGAAAAAAATTCAACAGCAGCCTTAGTTAAAATCTTAGATTAAAAACATCAGCTGAAAGGGAAGCCAACCAAGCAGCACAAATTAAGAGAAAATGTGAGTGCATTAGCACAGACATACTCAGAATCACTTTTCTGTGCACCACAGGTAGTCCAAATCTACCACAATACCAGGCACCATCTCCCTCCACCACAATATGTTTTAGGGAAGCAGTTTCCAAGACCTAACTTTCCAGAAACTTTCCTAACTCCCAGAATGATGCTGCTGTGTTATTATCCATGGCACTTCGATCCCCAGCCTGTAGTTACCTATCCCAGAAACCCTGCAACTCTAAGTAAGGTTTGAGCTCAGGCTCTCTGTCCTATATGCAGTCCCAAGGAAGAGCAGCACATGCCTGCAATGTTACAAGTGAGTCTCCCTTTGCAGCCAAGATCTGACAAATAACAAGCAGATACAGCTAAGTCCTGGGAAGAGAAGTAAACAAAGCAATTAAGAATAGCCACAAAAACCCCCTCAGTTCTACAACTGACATGAGAAATGCCAAACTGACAGCTTTAGGAATGAGAACTGCACATGGGCCAAGCTGTAATTAATTGCACAGCAATACCAGCTTCGTGTCCGTGCTCTCACCTTAAATAATCAATGCTTTTTGAGATTTCCTTTTTCCCTGAGTTTAAGAAACCACTAGGTTTGAGTAAAGCTATCAATTCAGGTACCGCACTTCAACATCTAGACTCTCCTTGTTCAGAAATTCTAAGTATTTCTTTGTGCTAGAGAATTGGACCCAGAGCACCCAGAAGCCTCCCAGGAAGGGATGCTGCCTTTTGTGCAGACAGAAGGAGCCTTCCTTTTGTCAATTTACATCAAACTATGTCTGGGTTTCTACATTCAAACCATCACAGTCCTCTCTTCTTTCCTTGCCTCCTCTGCTGATTAACCCATACCTTCTAGTTTCTGTATGTGCCTGCCCAGACTTTTCATAGGAAGTCCTGATTAAAGAAAACTCAAGAACTGATAAAAATTTTTCAGGGGGGGGAAAAATGGAAGAAAAAAGAAAAGTTCTTTTCCATTCTTTCCTGCCTCCAAACACTAGCTAATCCGAGGGCCATTCCGCATGTCCTTACGTTGTCCTCTTCTTAACTGAAGACATACTTCTTAGGGTGCAGACCAAGACCAAAACCAGACTCCTGTAAAAAAGGAAGGAAAAACACAGACCTAGAACTAATTGGTTACTTCAACTGAAGCATTAAACTCTTTCAAATATACCAGTAAATATTCCTGGAACACAAGTTCCAGGTACCTGGAAATGGGTGGTTACCGTAATACAAAACACATCTTAGAAAAGAACCTAAGAGGGTATTGAATGCAATCCTTTTACCTCAGCCAGCAAATCTAAGAACCCTCTGGAGATACAAACTTCCTCCATTTAAGAGGTACCAACTGAAGAGCCCTATTAAGTTCTGCCATTATGCTAGCAGAAAAGTAATATATGGGCAAACTTAACACTTGATTTGTATTCTGTGTATCACATTTGAAACTAAGCCAGTGAGCAGTGATCACTTTTGACATGTTATTGAAACATGAGCCATGCTCAAATGCATTTAAAAGTTAAAATTAAAAAAAAAATTAAAATCAGATACCAGTACATCTACTGTCAAAAAAATTTCAACAGGGAAAAATATGCCAAGGTATACACACACATCTCACTTTACCTGAACAAGGCAATATTACGGAACTCAAAAAAACCCCAAATTAAGCAGTATCAGCAAGCCATTTTTCTAAGCATCAACAGAAAGCCAAATCTTTTAATTTTAAATACAAAAATCTTTACAATCATTTACTAAAGTACTACATTCAATTTCAAAAGAAACCATCTGATGGAATTATGAAGTCAGTCAATGAATAATTTATTAAACAAGATTTTTCATTTTTCTATAGTCTTAGGCCTGACTCACTAAATTGAAATCTTGTAAAAAGCAATCAGTAACAAAAGAAACAGATTAATTTAGACTACAACCTTTTAAAGGAAAAAATACTACAAAGTAACAAAGCACTTGAAACATTTTCTATTTAAAAAAACAAATTGAAGTTTCTTTAAATGAGTCAAAATGTATTATCTCTTTTAAAAGCTCATGCAGAAGGAGGTAAGTACCCCCTTACACAGAAAAACTCCCTATTTAATTGAGAAGTGATCATGACATTATCTAAAAATATTCACATATCACATTCTGACCTATATATAAATTTTAAAATATGATAATATACAGGAGGATCAGGTGTATTTAGGACAGCACACCTGAATTAACAGTTAGTAAGCCAGAAATATTTCATTATCACCTCCACATTTTTTTGAAGCTTTACTCACTGCTTAACTGCTATTAAATAGATTACCACCAAGGTTTGACCAGCATCTGGGTATACTAAATGTAAATGCATCTGCAATAGACAATTTTGCTACCAAAACTGAAAAGAAAAATCAACTATATACACCAGTGAGGAAATAAATTATAATTTTTTAAATTTAAAACTCATTTATAATGTTACCTTATTTCCTGGGAAAAAAAAAAAACAAATTAACTCAACAGTATTAAATTAAATCTGTTCAAAACAACCTGCAGAAAGGAAATCGTGAAGATATACATCTTGGTGGAGATAGCCATTTAAGATAAGCAAACAAACTGCACTCCTTGGAATAATCTAGTTCAAAGAGACATTTATTTGGACAGGGTTGGTAGGGACTGACAGACAGAACAGATGTCCTTGTCTCTTGGGTTAAGAAACAGTAAAGGAAAATTGCCACATTTATAAGCTCCAAGAGACGAGTATGAAGTCTCAGAGCAGAGCTAATAAAATCCCGAGTGCCATGCAAAAATAATGAAAAACTCGTGAATGGCAAACAAGGGGTGACTGTGGACTTGTACCTCACAACACAAGAGACCAAAGCATATCTGAAACAACAGAAGGGAATCCTGAGTATGATGCACAGGTAAAGCCTGACCCTTCTTTGTCACAGGACATTGAAAAGTTCACAAAGATTCAAAAAGATTTCCTACTAATTCATTTATGAAAAATCCAGGAAGGGCTATGAAACTCAAAGACCTCTGCTGGATGAAGTCCCTGAGCTCCAAATCCCTGTAACAAAACACTGAGGAAGTGCAGCCGTATGCCAGAATTGTAGAGGTGTGACAGCAAAGCATCACAACAGGTCTGAAGGCCACAGTACATCATTCCATTCAGTCTTCAACTATACCAACTTTTGTATTTTTGACTAAAATGTTGGCAACTAGACCACTGTTAGTTCCTAACTCTTTAAATCTCACCATGGGTCTACAGCCCAAAACTCATCAACCTCCCCGCTAAAAGCTGCTCACACCATGTCTTGATTCCATGCACTTGCTCCTATTGTTGATGAAGACCAAGGCTGAAAAACTGAAGTCTTCAAGGTATGTTGTAGGAAGAATTAGGGTGCAAGAAAAAGTACAGATTAATGACAAACTCCAGTCTAAGACTTCAATACCATTTCCTGGCTCTCCTTCTCCAAGATTTTCTATATTGACTGAACAATTTAGATCACGTATTTTCTATTATTACCCCAACAAGTTTCTTTGTCTCCCTGACTTTGGCTTTTGGGCTGCTTTGTTTGTTTTTGAAAGGTAGTAAATTTACATTCCATGTTTCAGGAAAGAAGAGAAGCCAAGAAAAGCAACAAAATAAGGAAATCAGCTGGAGGAATGTTTCAAAATGAACTGTCTTTGCCAACACTCCTCCAAAATACAGCTTTTCCAGTCCCTCCTCACCAGACATGCAGAACTGAAGAGATTTGACTTGGACCACCTGGCAGTGACTCAGCAAATGCTCTCTTTTGCACAGAGCAATCCAAATTCAGATTTTAAACCATCATTTGATTGAAGAGCCCTGTTCCTTTAGCAAAAAACTAAAACCATAGTGAGACAACCCAAATAATAAGTCAGCAGCGTCTACTTGAGTTACCTGCAGTGAAGCCTCACTGCAATCATTTCAATATCTGCATCAGCTATAGTGCTGTTCAGAACACTCAAAAGGATCTTCACGTTGATGCAGAAGCATTATAGGCAATACTTTACTGAGTCATCAGAGGTTTATGCATTTTAACATAGAGACGCTTAGGTTTCCCTCAGAGCATTTAGTTTCACATCTATTCTTCCAAAACTTGCTTTTGTAAGTAAGTCTTGCATCAGCAGACATCAAATGATCGTGTGATGCGCTGTTGTGAACATTTATTTCTTTATTCAGCTGAAGAAATTACTCACACTATGTGAGTAAGTATCGTTAATTCAACTGCAATGTAGCTGAACACATCTACTGGTTCCAGGGACTGCATGCAGCCCTCAAAGGTATTCAAGTCAGATTTCAACTTCATTCAGGCCATGGTCCAGAGACATTCCTCCTGGACACAGTTCCACCTCAAGCTGCTCCTACCCTGAGATTGATCCCATACCACCTCCTCAGCCTCAGTACAACTGCTCGAAGTGCCATACTGTGAATGCTCAGGAAACTGCTCAGGGTTAAAAAAAATTAAGCCAGCAGTGCCACCAAGAGAAATGTCTGTGGAACCACAGTCTCCAAAACTTCTAAAAACGTTGCCACTGGAGGGTCAAGCTAGATGCTTTTAATGCTCACCCTGCATCTTTTGTGCCCATGAAGCTCCAAACAGGGTACATGAATTAGCTCAAAGCTAGTTGCTGTATGTACTTGAAAGTAACTTCCTCAGGAGCAAATCAGGTTGCTTCATTCCACTTAATTCTGAAACATAGCAACAGCTGTTTCAAGTAAAATAATAATATTTTAAAGAAAATTACTAGAAAGCAAAACACAGCAAAATCCTTGAGGCTTCTCTGGATCCCCTGCTCTCATTCTTTCTTATAACATGAAAAATCAGTGGTGCACAGGTATAACATCAACTAACAATAGTAACTTACTGGAGGAATCAATAGAATGAAACAACATGGCATTAGTTTAGCTTAGAACTCTCAACCAGTTTCCAAGAACAAGCTGGTTACAAGCAGAGCAGGCCTCAGTCCCTACCTAGCAGGGTGAGGAGGGAAACCCTCCCTGCAGCACCATGGGATGTCAGCGGCCAGAGCACCACAGTGGGCAGTAACGGCACACCACAGAGATGTCTCTTCCAAAACAAATGCTTGCTGCCAACTTCAGCTCAACTTCTTGGATGATGTGTAGTTACTTTTTTTCAGCAGAAGCAGCAGCAGTTTACCAAGTCCAACTGAAAGGGAAAATCAAGCCTAATCCCAGGAGAGATTCAAGATCACTGATGGAACTAAGCATCTCCACAGTTCACTGATGGTAGGATTAGAAGAGGGCTGAGTTGATTTTTGGCCATATTTCACAAGTACCACTTTTAAATTCATTCAATTTGACATTAAACAACAGTTCTGCTGTTCTCAAGCAGGTTTAGAGATCCTGGTAGGTGCACAAGAAGAATGGCTTCTTATAAAATAGTTATTCATTCTTTACAACTCTTTATGATGGCTATACCATGCTTTTTGAGACAGCTCCAAAGATTCACACAAAGTTCTAGAAAGAGAAAAATCTGAGGTAACCCAAATGTGGAATAATACAGTATTTATATGCACAACGTTTAAAAGGGAAAAGCAATTTTTTTTATTAAGAAAATATCTGATATATCTTTCTAAGAGCCTTCTGAAAGATTTAACTACAGGATAAAACCTTTCTTTTTCCATACTTTGTTCACTATTGCTTACTCTACAAGTAGGCAGCAAATTAATGAAATTATTTGTCCCTAGCTCAGGATACCTGAACTCTCTTTGCAATCTTGACATTCAAACAAACTTTACTCAAAATCCTCCAGTGCAAGTACATTTACTTATTGATCTACATCATACTCAGGTTTCTTTTAGTAAAACAAGTGAAGAGGGAAGGGCAGAGCATAAAGCACTGAATCCTTGCAGTCAATTTCATAGGAATACTCCTTTGTTTGATCTTTTTATCAAATTACTATGAAAGACATCCTCCTTCCTGAACTAACTCTGGAAGACAGATGAGGCGACATTCACAGGCACAGGATGACAAGCTCAACCTTTCTAGAAACACAAAAGGAAATAGGAAGTTTTCTTTACTCCTTAGCCAAGAAAAGATTGCCCAGCTGACATGCACCAAACTGACATGCACCAAACTTACAAGACTCTTGCTGGTATCACTACTGATACAGAACAGCAGAAACAACTGAAAATTCTCTAAATCCCTGTTGCATTTTGAGCTTCTCCCACTCCTTTTCAAACCAGATTCAAAACACACATAAAACACATCCTACAACAACATTCCTCCATTCAGAGGTAGCAGTGATGTGAAAAACTCTGGCATGTCTTTAGTGTCATCTCCAATACCTGAATTAAATAATGTGACAGGATCCTCACCAACAACTTGCTCTTCATCTTTAACCCAGATGCTAACCCAGTAGAGAAACATGCAGAATTCTTAAATTCCATTAACCACCAACAAGCTGTGCACAACTACTTTAAAGCATATTTATTTGTTTACTTCCTACAATAATTTCACTGAAGATTTTTCTGCGTCTTTCGGTTTATGTCAAGGTTAACAAGTCAAAGCTGCAGAGCACGTACTTCTAAAATAAGGAATGAAAAAGATATTTCATTTTTAAACAGACCAGCTCAAATACATTAAAAAAAGTAACATGCGCTTTCTCCTTATAACGCTTTCTCACCAAAAGGAGAACAGAGGACAACATGCAACACACTGCACTAAAATCAATATACGGCAGAAACCAAGTGTAACCTACGGAAGTGCAATTCTGTGCCTCTAAGACAAAGCCAGATGTAATTCAGAAATTTTGGGAATGCAGAAGCAAGAAGATGAAAACAATTACAGTTTGTAAAGACTAGGTAAGAGCAGCTCCACACACAGCAAAGGAAAATTTAACTTCATCATTTGGTGAGAAACTAATCAGCGTATGGAGTACTTGCCTAAAATATCTTTTATTTTCCAATTATCAAAAATAATTTAAAATTATTTTCATATTAACTCTAACACAGTTGTGGTAAGTTTTCATTACATTTCATGAACTTCCATTTTACTGTTAAGTGGAGGCAAATTCAGTTAAAACAGACACAATCTGCTGATATTCTCTTCAAATGGTTTTACCAGACTTACTGATTTTTTAACAATTCCCTGTTTGTAAAATACCAAATATGAGATACTAAAAAACTACAATTCACAAAAAGTGTTAGTATATTGTTTACACCACTACATCTTACTAACCTTACGGTAAATAAAAATCACACAGCTGCTTCAAACTATCATTAATATTTAGGCTCTTATGAAGAGTATCTAACATGGTGATTTGTTGCCACAATATATTTCCCTATGCACAATTATTTAATGTTAGTCTGCCTATCATAACACATTAAAGACTACCACCTCAATTTTTATGCTGTATTCCAAACCATGGGCATCATGGCAGAAAAATGTTTGCATCAATCAACATGACCTTACAAATTACTGAGATTTTTTTATTAAGAGTTGCACACTGCATGTTTAAAAGGTTACTTCCATTTTCTCTTTCATCACCATGTCAAAGGTTTGCAGTCTGCAACCTGTGGCCCAGAAAGCAATTCTTATGGGACAGTAAAGACCAGGGAGATCATATGGCATTGACTCCACCTCTTTCCTCCTGGCCATTTCTTTATTTGCCCAGAGTTATCACTGTAATCAGAGCAGCTCACAGGCTTTTCCAGGCATTTAGAAGGAAGGAAAAATAGAGTTCCCAGTTTCCTCTAACAACACTTGGTGTGAAGCTGAAAATAGTTATGAATTCTCTCAATGGCTATGAAACACATACAGGCACATACAAAGAAACACATATATCAAACTTCTGTCCTTGTTTTTATTTTTAAACAAATGCTTTGCATGCAACAACAATGTCTAAGAAAGAAAGATCAAGAGGCCTAACTTACAAAGCTGTGACTCAGACCATGAAAATCAGCAAGGAAACTCCTGGATTAGATTTTATACATTGCACACTCTATACCTGTATGGCAGGTGTTTACAACATCTGTAAACATTACAGGATGACTAAGAATGAGGCACAGCTTCCAAACCCCGGCATGGACGGTCTCGTGTAATGGCAAGAGCATTCATATTCCTGGAGACCAACAGCACTCATGACCAGTGCCAGTTGTTCTCACCATATTCCCCACTAGTGGTGAATTAATAGGAAAGCTGACGAAGGCAAAATGTCTATAAAGCAGTGGGAGAAAAGACACTTCAACAGTGTTCTCTTTCTTTGTAAATAAATACATTAAAAAAGAGATACTACATATCAGCTATATTGCAGTTGTGAAAAGTAGAAGGAAAGAGTCATTTAGTATACTTTCATGGAGTAGGAGAGACCTAGCAGGAAGAAAACACCAGACAACTGAGTTCTTACCTACCTTTTCTTACCAGGACATTAATTTCAACTATGAAAATAATCATTAATTTAGCTATAAAAATACAATCATGAAACAAATTTAGCAGCATACAAAACTGGCCTCTTGATTTCCCTGCTCAAAGGTGGAGAGCCTTCAGGTCTGGAGTTCCTGATTTAATGAGTAGTTCTGTTTACAGCAGAACTAATGAAGCTCAGTTTCCTCCGGATTTGCTTCTACAAGCCCTGTGGCCACTTAACATTAATTACATCAGTTGCCTCTAAACTTGCCCATGTCTCCTTGAGCTTCTGCACCCCATAAAACTCCCCCTTTGCTCATATATTCCCATACGCACACACTTTTGTTAATGCTCAGCTCTTTGTCATGCCCTTAAATCCACCTTCCCAGTCCATCAGTTCCATCACCTGTCTCTGAATGGTGCTAAGAAAGAGGCAGCATATGCTGTAGCTGGTTTGAAACTGTGTGCATGCTGGCTGGCCAGCTGGAGATCGCCTCTTCGCTTCCAGGAGAACACCAAATGCCACAACTTCCTTGCCTTCATGGTTTTTTTGGGGAGAGAGTTCTCAGATGTCAACTTTCACAGACTGGGGAAATGCAGTCTTTCTCAAACCTCTCCCTGTTCTTAAACTAGTTGAAATTGACTGGAGGGTTCACACTTACTCCAGAAGAAAAAGCACAAAGTCAATGCAATTGGTACTTCCTTCTAAAGCCAGGATTAAAAGGTAACTCAGTTCCAGCCAGTTGCAAATCACATTGAAAATGCCCACTGCTGCCCTCCTCCTGTCCTGCGCTTCAGGGCAGCTTCTGCATTTCTCATTCATCCATCCCACTCTTGAGGGACCAGGAAAACACAAAATTGACAAAAAGTCAATTTCAACATTTTTATGCTGCACCCTGTGGGCAGCAATGAAACTGTCAACAAGAATTACCGCTTCACTCCAGTGACGGGGAGCAGAAGGGTCTGGAGCTATTCACAAGGAAGGCCACCTCTAAACAAAAGCCATGGAAGGATAAGAGCAGTAGTTACTCCGGCTAGGATAGCACACATAGAACAGAGCTAACAGAAAAACATCCTTGTCCTTCGCTGGGGGCAGGGGGAGAGGATAATCACATTAGGAAATACCGACTAACAAGAAGTTTATGTTAATTATAAATGCAGAAAGAGAGTCTAACTGGCAGAAACTACCTGTTGCTAAAAGAAATTACCATTTTTTACCATTTTTTCCTCTATCCACTCCCTTCGTGATTTATACTTCTTTGTGCTTTGAGGCCAGAGAACACATAACCCAAACCCCAAATACTGCACTTTAAAGGGAACAATGATGTTCCCATAGTTAAGTACTACTGTGGGACTTGTTAGACCTAGAAAGTATTTTCAAAACCCTCCCAGGCTTCCAGCACTCGTCGGTGACTAGGAATGTATCTATATAGCATAATGCAGTGCTGTAGCTAGCTTGAACACCAGAAGGAACATGGCCACGTTAGCACTGCACTGCACCCAGGCTGAAGTGCAGCTGGAACATCCATCCTGCTTCTCAGGTAGTTTGGATCTATCCAAAAGGTGCTTCACTACAATACATAAGCACATCCTTAGTCATCCTGCCTCAGAAAACAGCTGTAACATGACAGTTCTTCCTTAAATTACCAAGAATTGTAACGAAAGAGCATCTGAAGAGAACAACACTCACGACACCTAAGTCAGGAAGAGGAGCAAGTTTTTACAATAGGCAGCATGCATCTTTCATTTAATAATAACAGACACAGCCCCTGAAATGCCTTTCTCTCTTTCTGTCAGCTCTGCCCCTAGAGTTTACAAATTATGGCTCTGACATGTAAATGTTAGTAAATACCTCCTTAAACCTTACTCAGTGTTTCCATAATTGTATATAGATTCTAGAAACTACCCTGCAAGAAAAACATCCAAAATAGGTTCTAAAAATAAAGCATTCTAGACGATTCTCACATATAGCCAAAGGTTGAAAACACAAGCCATTTCATAAAGAAGGGCATGAACAGAATGCTACTTGAATTACAGCTGGAGAATGGGAAAAAATTCAGAACAATATGCCAAAAAAACCCCCAACAAAACCAACCGAAAATACAGTAAAAAAGTAGCATCTGAAGTCCACTTTCTGTTTCTGAAACAAAGCTTGAAGTCTGGGATGAACGAAAACAAGAGTTCTTAATTCTGTGATTCACACTTCTTGAACTAAGCAATCGATAATCTCTAACACCAGGCAATTGTTTGCCTGATGAGTTTGTAAAAAAGGCAACATTCCATCCCGATCCGTGTCGGGCTGTGAGCGCCGCCCCCTTGCCAGCAGCAATATGGATTGCCCAGCGCAGTCCGGTGATTCCTTTTTTCAGCCTACGTAATGCCCATTTACATAGTCGTGATATTTTTAAATGTGCTTTCAGAAGCACTAAATAACATAAAAAACATGGAAGGATTGACAACCACAGCGGTAACACAGCACTCCTGTGACTGCGGAATTCACGAACAAAATAACGACCAAGTCCGGGGAGCACAATAAAACTCCATTTTACAGATTATGCATTCAGAACACCAACCCAAGGAAATCCTGGCGGTGTTTCCCCCCCACAGCGAGAGTGTGTCTGAGCACAACAGAGCATATCCTGGCTCCTTCGCTAACCTCCACGCACATTCCTACACCCCTTAGGAAAACAGTGACAGCGGACATGAAAGGAAGGGAAACAATGACATTCTTTTAATAACAACGTTCACCAGAGCGTTGGACCCAGTCGGACAGTGCTACGCGGCGGCAGTTTCTGCATTCCCCCGGATCAGCCGCATTCTCCCCTGCTGCTCCAGGGGCAGCCCGATTGTCCCTCGGTGGCCAGCCCAGGCACCGGCCCTCTCTCACCGCGGCTGCACGGCCCGGGCACGGAGGGGCCGCACACGCCGTGAGGAACCG
>VXBT01002173.1:658989-856866 GCA_013400235.1 Oriolus oriolus | reverse complement strand
AGCGAGGGGCGGGGGCGGGCCGGGGGCGCGCGCTCCCTCCCTCACCGCCTCCCTCCCTCCCTCCCGCGCGCGCCCGCCCGCCGCGCTGCGGCCCCGACCACTCCGCCCACGCAGCCCCACTGCCATGGAGACCGCCGCCGCGCGACGTCTCCCTCCGCCGGGCAGCGCGGGGCGAGCGGCCGTAGCGCGGCAAAGAGTCCGCGGCCGCTGGGGTGGCACCGCGACCCCGCGGGGGTTCGTCCCGCCGCCGCCTGCCCAGTCCCGGCCGGGGCAGCACGGCCCTCACCTGCCGCCCCGGCACCCCCTGAGAGCAGCCCCGCGGTGATCTGGCACTGGCGGGGACCCGCTCCCTGCCTCCGGTGCCACGGCGGGAGCTCGGGCACAGCCTCTCCGGGGTATTTCCCCTCGGTGGAAGAAGCGGCTGTCCGCCCTCCGCGGGCTCGCCCACACCCTACTCAAGGCGCACCACACCGAGAACTCATTAATGAATATAAATATCTGAAGGCTGGGTACCAGGAACCAGGATCTTTCCGGTGGCACCAAGCAATAGGACACGAAACAACAGGCACGGTCTTGTTGTGATGCACTTGAAGTTCCACCAGAACAGGAGGAAGAACTTCTTCAACGTGCAAGTAACACTGGAACAAATTGTCCAGAGAGGGTGTGGAGTCTTCCTCGCTGGAGATATTCAAGAACTGTCTGGACACAACCCTGTGCCATGTCCTCTAGGACAACCCTGCTAACCAGTGGTCCCTTCGAGCCTGACCCATTCTGTGATTCTGTGAGAGTCCAGGCTGGCAAGGGTATCCTAAGAGCCAGGCACCAGCACGCTGATGTCCCAGCCCTCTAGGGTTTAGGAGAGCCAGGACCAGGTCTGCCATCTGCAGCACCTTCTTCCTCAAAATCAGTTTGTCGGGGAGTTCAACAAAGACACCTCCAATCCATCCACCTTTCCCTACTGCAAAGACTACAGAACTCCTGGGAATGTAATGTCAGTTTAGTCCCTCAGAGGCTTTTAGAGACAGAACACTTCAGACCTAGAAGACAGTGTTGAATTTTGCTGAATGCCAGCAGAGAGAGGATATCCAAGAAGTCAGCTCAGAGACTCACAAGGGCTTCAGCTGGGAGCTTGGGCTCTAACACCCGAGGACGCCATGCAGCCACGTTCTGTAGCAGTTGCTATCGGTTTGTTGTTCTTTCCATGGATCCCGTAGTCATGCTGTAGCAACACCATGTTTGCATTTTAAGAGTTTTTCCTTCACGTTATCTGGAGGTGTAGCTTTCCTGAACTTCTGCCTGCCTTTACCGGTACGCTTGCCCTCAAGAGAGCAGGTTAATGATCTCTCATCTAGCACTAAAAGCAAATTTGAATAGTGCATTTTTGAAAAATAGATTATGAGGCAAAAGCCATAAATCAAGAGTGCCAGCTTCCCACATTCCTGTATATTTTAGTGGAACAAATAACTTTTGGTACAAGAGAAGTTAATTAACAGAAAACAAACAAAAAAGAGAAATCAATACATCTTTCACCATGACAAGTTTGTTCACAGGATTAGAATAACTTACTAGACATAACATTTATACCAGAACCTATAGATGCCTGGCATCCCAGGCTGTAATGCATGGAGGTGTGCTCTTTAGAAGCTGCAGAAGCAACAATAGTGCGTTTGAGCTAAATGAGATCTTCATTCACATTCCAAGGTAATTCTACAACCAACAAAAGAGTACTGCAGCCTTGCAGAAGGAACAAAAACTATGTAAGTATAAGGCAGTTATTCATAAAGACTATACAGAGAAGTTACAAAACTGACTAAATAAATATTAATCATAAACTTCTTGTATTCATTCCCTCTTGTTTAATCAAAGAGTAATTTGAGATATTATTGAACTCTACAATTAAGTAAATTACATTAATGTTCAACAAAACATAAAATATACCCAAAAAAAACCCAATTCACACAATTCTAATAGACTGAACTTGTGAATTTATGACAGAATACCAAACTATTAAGAATCAAGTATTTTTAATTAGTTCCAAAAATTCATTATCAAGGCACTGACACTAGAATTATGTTTTAGGATAGATTAGAATTCACTAAAGACTATTGTTCAATGCTGAACCATTTTATAGTTGTTAATCACCCAAAAGTATCAGTAAGATCAAGTAACATCAACATTTAGGTGTCAATTCCCATGGTTAGCTGTCAGTTCCCAGATGCCAGGTGAGATGGGCAGGACTTTGCCCTGCTCCCCACGACACCACTGAGCTAGACCAGGAGGAGACACCTCAAGGGAGAGCCTTGACACATCACAGGGCAGCTTCACTCCCCAGTAACTCAACTCTCAGCTCTTCCCTCTTCCACTTATTCATCTTGGAACAGCTTTTGTTACCCATAGGTACATTAGGAAGGTCAAAATGACTATGTTCAGGTGGATCAGCATACACGACCCACAGGTTGCTGGACATTTTCCACCTTCAGCAACTTATTTGCTTGGCCTCTGTTCACTTATCCATTTCCTCTTTGGTGCTTCCTTCTCTCCTTGTTTGTCTGTGTAGTGGTAGAAATTGGAAGAGCACTAAATGCTCAGGATGTGGATAAGTCAACTCAAAACCTCTGTCTTCAACAGAACAAAGTCACAGTGCTGTAGCCCAAGGCGTGAAAATAGCTTAGACACTAACTTTTAAACAGTCTGTGTCATATCACACTCCAGTAGGATTTCTTCCTTTCTCAGAAGCCTTTGCAGGCATCAAACCAATATATTAATTCCCCTTTTAAAGGAACACCTCCCTTATTTCTTTGATAAATATTAAGAAATATTTGAACTGAAAATTCAAATCACCAAAATTCACAGGATTGAAAGGATTAGGGATGATATGAACTGGTGCATCTTCTGAAGAAAGTGGCATAAGGAAGCCTCTTCTTGTACATTACTCTGAAAAGACCAGAGGAATCATCCTCTTGGAGCTCAGGAGCAACACTCAGAGCCAAATGCCCACAGGCAACAGCAAAATAGAGCTGACACCTCCAGGCTGGAGAAGTCCACAAAAAAATAAAGCAAAACAGCTCTAGGCTGAGCCCCAGGGAAGGACAGCTTCTCTTAGGAAACTGACTGTGGACAAACTCCTCTGTTACTCCCTGAAAGTATGCACACTGCTTAGGTGCAAAATCAAGATATTTACTGAGAGCTTTTTCTAGCTTCCCGATTGAAATGCAGCACAGCCTGTACTGGTAGTAATTGCACCTTCTCCATACAGACAAATGCCACATTTAGAAATGATTATTTCCATTTTACAGGAAGAAAAATTGAGAGAGAAAGTCAAAATGACTTGTCACTGTCACAACTCTTAAGCAGAATTAATATTGAACTAATTCTTCCTAAAATATGTGCTGTATGCCTCTAGATCTCTTACCTTCCCTTGGAAGGTAGCAAGCATAGCTTTACCCTGAATTCATAATTCCTTGGAAATTTGGAAAGTCGCATTTAATGTTTTCCAGTGTTCAGCATCAGAAAATTAAGAATCTATATTTAATAGGTTGGTTTAGAAGTTTCATAACTTTAAAATTCATAGCCAAGAGAAAACAACTTTTTTTCCTCGAACATCAGTTATTTCTGCTGCAAAGCCAACTTTTGATTTCCAATTGTCTTACCTTCTACAGAGTCCAAGGGCTTTTCTTAATGCACCCTCCTTAAAAGCATAATTATTTGAGTGGTGAGGCAGTCCTTGAACACTGAATGGGACATAGAATCAGTGGGAAAGTATGATTTTTTTAAAGACAGCTATTTAATGTAGGTGCAAAGGCTGCATTAAACACCTGGGGGTGCAAAGGTGCATGAGAGTAAAAGTTGTGGTTCGTGGCATTACCTCCCTAGCTCCACCACTAACATCCTGCGTGGTGATTCACTGTCTGCACTCTCCATCTGGGTCTGCCAACTGACCACTCCTAATCTTGTATCTTGGCTTTCTCACTTGTAAGAAGGCTGCAAATTTACTGCTGTATTTACATTGCAGGTGAATACAGCACCCCACTGTGTCAAGGTATCATCCTCAGGACTTCTTGGATACCATCCTGGCTGTTGCTACAGCACACAAAGAAGGAAGTTTATACTGCATTCGTGAATCGCTCCAATCATATCTGCACAAGAAAACATTGTAGTTCACAGGGTGCCACTCCATCAATGCTGACAACAGCAAGGAGCACTACTGAGCCTCCACGTGATGTTTCATAGCCAATTTGTAGCCTAGAACAGATAAATACAGCACATTCCAATTGCAACATTTCTTTCTGTTCCAGCTAACGACATAGCACCAAAAAACGGTTGAACAAATGGAATAAATACAGCCTTCAATACATCCTCTTCCTCAGAAGTTTGCTGACATCTTAAGGTATTAACCTATCCCTGTACAACCCCTGGCCCCTACTTCCTGCCACCCTTAACCACTGCCTTACACTTGAGTCAGCAAACAGAACTGCTGCGTACCCCACATCTGTTTTAAATACACAGTCGGCCAGCTCAGCCCAGTGAAGCTGCAGGGGTGGGTTCCGCTGAGCCGTGGGGCTGCTGAGACGCGCTCACCCCTTGACCCTGCCCTGGGCTTGGCCACCTCCCTCCAGCTGGGGATGGCACCACCTTCAACAGCTGCCACTGTTTTCTGCACTAAGTGTTTAAGTGCAGCCCGAGGGCAAAGCGTCATTAGACCAGCACTAGACCTTGGTACCAAACAGCTCCTCCCACTCCTGATGAGTTTACACCCTGTAGAGGTAAAATGCAGAATAGAGATAACAAGGCTTTCAGTCTCCACCTTTCCTTGAATACCTACAGGCTTAATTCCTCAGGTGAAACTGCAGAGCCCTGCTTTGGCCTTATCAGATAATGTCTCCATCTGAAACAACTTCTTTGAATTTGTTCGGAGGAAAATGCTCTCAGTTTCTTCAAGGCACAGATGGAAGATGCCATTTCTACTGCTCACTCAACCCCGGTGCAAGCATTAAGAGCAAGGATGATGCACAGCAGCAATGGTGTAACGCTTTTGTGGCAATTCTAGCAATGTTAGACCTCCATTCAAGTTTCTTCCCTGCCTTTTGTCTTGCTGCTGATGCCAGCTTGAGGCTTGGTACTTCTCAAGAACCAGACTGAACTTTAGGCATATCTGTCAGCCCCTAACAGCTCTCCCACAATATGCACTGTAATGCCCAGAAGACAGCACGAGAACTGAGAATAAGTTCTTATTTAGCTGAGAGGATCTGCCTACAGAACAAAACTCTAGAAGAGATCGAGCCTACTCAGAGCCTGAGCAGCCTCAGCAGTGCTGATGGCGCTCCTGAAAGGGCCTGCCTTACCTTGGGCTGCTCCCAGCAGCAATGTTCCTTTCTCCTGTCAATCACTCACACATAAAACCTGAAACCAGTCACCCTTAAAATTAATGAATCACCTTCCTAATAACCTTTACTTCCAGTGGTGCTTCTTCCTACTCGCACCTAAGCTGTGTAAAGGCTAGTCTGAGATTTTCTGCTGCTGGGACAGCATTAACTAGAAAGATAGCTGGATGTATGCAAATGTAGGCTTCTCTCACGTGGGCTCCTGGAGCACCAGCTTTGTGGATTATCCAGCGTGTGAGCATTTTTACTTAATGTTAAGTGCTCGGCTGTTGCTATCTCTGTGATTTTACTATTAGGGGCTTTTTAAGGTTAGCAGATTGTTAACAGAAAAAAGAAAATCCTTGAAAACACAAACTGCCATGTGAAGGTAGTTATTGCTTCTATGTCAGACTTCTATCTCAGTTTTAAGACGTACTAAAGTTTCTCAGAATATTGTAGAGGAATTCTTTCTGTGTTGGATGAAAGGCGTTTAAGTAGATCGTTTTTTGGGTAGATACTGTTACTGATAAAAAGAGCAGGATATATTAAACAGTGAAATAAACTTACAGATCTTCCTTGAATTAACTGGGAGGTGGCTTGAGCTCTTATCCTCACTGGAGATCACTAGTATATTGCGTCATAAAGATAAAAAGAGGGAGAATGTACAACTGTATCTGGCTATCTGGCAGAGTCTTCTGCCTCCTGAATTATTAAAGGTTCTCATGGCACCCCACACATAGTGCACTGAAGTACTTGGAACAGAAGTTTTACAATCTGATTAATACTCTGTATATGAATTTCTTAATGTTTATTTTGAAACTTCTTATGTATCTTAAAAAAAATAGTATTAAGAGCTGTGCTGCTGCTGCAGTGCAGAAACTTCCTCTCTTCTGAGCCTCCAGCTTCTCTATGACTTTTGTTGGGTGGTGCCCCTTCCAGAAGCAGAGGCTCTTGCTAACAGCAGCTTTGGACTGAAATGATTTGGACTTTGGTATTGCTTATCCTGACATAACTAAAACAGGTAATGGTTATGGTAAGGAAATGGTTTACAATGCTGCTCTACGATATGCACAATAAAAAGCAAATGGGAGGCTTTGGGGTTTAGGAAAGGTCTAAAGCTGAGGTAAGAAACAGCTGTTTTCAGCTACCATCAAACTGTGCACTAGATGGGGAACATGACAACGTTACTTATGCTTGTCTGGGGAAGAAAAAATAATAGCAGAAGGATGGTTGGGCCTTTCTGAAACTGAGGCAGAAAGAAAAGCTCTTAATGGCTTAGAAATAAAACAGTTAGCTTTTCTTTTTGAAATTTCTATAACATCATTTCTCAGCCTCACTTGCTACTCTGCTATCCAAATTCCTTTGCATTTTCTTAATGCAGCTGTAGTATTTCCCTATATCTTTATCTCACCAAGTATAATTGTTTGCAAGTTTTGTCTAAAACAGTAACAGTGCTTATCACATGTGGTAAGCACTCTTTAACGAACTTGTCTGATGAATATTTTTGTGTGATGCTAATTCTTCTGTCTTCTGCCAGCCAATTGTCTGCCAGTTGGCTTAAAACTGATACACAGGTTTCTTTCCTGTATTCCAGCTGCCTGTCTTGTTGAGTTCCTGTATCAGGAAAGGCTAACAAACTAGTGTTAATTGTGTGCTGCAATTCAGTAATAGCTATTATATAACAATATTTATCTCTTTGGTAAGGGTTAGGTCTTAATATTTCATAGTGTTGTCTGGCACAGGGTGGAAACAAATTATGTTACTGATTCTGTGCTCATCAAGCAGTGGTACTTTTGTATTTTTCCTGGCACTGTTATCCCAATTAAAACTATCACAAATTTTCTATTCAGCCAGTAACTTCTTCGATTAATTTACTGTTCTCATTAGAAGTGTTCCACGGTCTGTCTGTTACATTTGCTCAGGCTACATTCAAAATTGGCCCTAGACAGGGAACTGATTTAAGTCTGCCCTCACTGCAAGAGCTGTAATGAAACATTACATCTTATAATGACAATCTGAAAAGGCACAGACCTACATGAGCATAGAGATGAGAAGGGACTTGCATGTCTTCTTGGATTTAAGAGCAGTAGATTGTGTTTGGCTGTTGCTGTGTCATTTAATTGAATGAAAAGGTTTTCTTGGAGTCACGAACTAGTTGAGGCTGGAGGGAACCTCTGGAGACTGTCTAGCCTGACCCCTCCCTGCTCAGAGCAGGGCTACCTACAGCAGGCTGCTCAGGGCCGGGTCCAGCCAAGTTTTAAATATCTCTTCAAGGCTGGAGACTTGAGTCTCCCTGGGCAATCTATCACAGTGGAAAAAGTATTTTCTTAAGTTCAAATGGAATTTCCTGTATTTCAGCTTCTGCTCATTGCTTCTTGTCCTTTCCCTGGGCACCACTGCGAAAAGGTGGCTCCTCTATTTTGTCTTCAAAAAAAGATTCTGGCAACCACTGCTTATACTTATTTGCATAAATAACACCCTGATTAGTATCAAGTCTGTATTACACATTCGTTACTGAATTTGTGGCACCGAAGGAATCCAATTCTCTGTCCTCCATCTCCCTGAGTTATCTTCCATGGATTCCCATGCCAGAAGTGCTGGGACCTGCTTCCTACATTTGTATCCTTGCTGTTGCTCCTGTAGTGCCTGCTGGCAAAGGTAGAAGCAGAAATTGGTTATTCTTGCCTAGTTGGCTGAAGTTCAGCCAGCAGAAAACTCTTTTGTCTTCAGTAAATAAGCTCTGCATGCAGGCACCAGCTACTTTAGTGTACAAACCAGGGAGAAGTTTTCTCACTCAGGCAAGTCCTAATTACAGGTAAAACCTGGAAAAGCATGAACTCTGCAGCTGAAGCACCACTGACAGTAAACATGACTGAATTAGGAAGAATAGTTTTGGAAAGGATTAGTGGAGAAAGGTGCTTAGTCCTCAGTAGTTGCGATATCTGCATTGCTCTTGTTCCTGGTGTAACAAATGCTCAATCAGATTTTGTATCATTATTTTCCTGTTGCATATGACTTTTGAACCTGAAGTTTCTACTCAGAGAAATTAGTATTTTCAGATCTTTATCTATACAGGGACTTATATGGTCCTGTAGCATACTATTTTTTTGTAGGATGATATGCAGGAATCTGAAGGAACAATCTGCTTTAGCATGTGCAGAGTTTTAATATTAAAAAATGCTCATAATAAAAGACCTGCTGAAGAAATTCTAGCAAGGTTTGTTCAGGTGGTTCCATGCACTATGAACACACTGTACAGGTCTGCAGAAGACCTGCCTCCTTTCAGTGAGTGGTCTGAAGAGGGGCTTGCTCTTGCTGTTGAGTTCTAAACCAAGAACCTACTGGGTCCCAGCAGGAGTACTGTGCTACCCTTTCTATGGTTAGCTACTGATCCTACTTTCATATTAGACCAAAATACTTGTTAGCTTAAATATTAGACGTAGCTTAAGTGAAGCAAAATGAATAGTAACTATTATTATATCCTTACTATTAAGAATTAATAGTAAGAGATAAATCTTCTTGTGTCGGTCCTCTACTTCCCCCCTCCCTTTCATCTTTTCCCTTTTAATCAAAACGATGTTCCCAGAACTTTGTTTTGGTATTACTAAGTTGCACCAGTAGCTGCCTGCGAATATTCATTATTTGACCGTATCTTAAAAAGATGACCCCAAATTACAAAACATCAGGTTGCAATTGTAATTGGAATGAGAGAATACAGTATGCAGAATATTCCTCAGCGTGGTCTGGTCTGTGTTTAAAAGCACTGCATTAACCTGGATTTCAGAAAAGGCCATCAAGCCACGTCTGATGGCTTTGTAACCCCAGTGGTTATTTACCTGAAGCAGACTTGACTGCACACAGCTTTATTTGGCATGATTCAGAGAGGTCAAGGTCCAAGGCAGGTGGTGAGCCAGCCTGCGTGGCTGGGCTGGGGTGAGATGTTCCCTTTCCAGGAGGAGGCCTTAAATGACTCTTATTAAATCTGCAATTTGTGTCTCTCATATGCCCAAATGTAATGCAAATCCACTGTCTTTCATGTTTGCAATTAATGTCAACAGAAGGATGGAATGGAAGTTCAAGGAAATGGTTGCAGTAAGCACCACCTCAGAGCCTTGTGTTGACTGCAATTTTCTTATGTCACAAACTGCTTTGAGCCCTCTAAGTTACAACTGAGCAATTTAAGACTTGTGTTTCATGTTGCTTAAATTAACTTTCTTTAGCCAAAAAAGGGGTCTGAAAGCACATGTTTGAGAACAGCTGAACCAACTGAAGACTGAACTAATTGATACAAGAGAAATTTAGTGGTGCTCACAGTTGTGCTGCAACTCACCTACAAGGAAATAAAGTGAGGGAAGGTATTAGTGTCTTCCTGCCAGCATCTGCATAAGCTGCAAGACTTGTTCCACGCTAAGGGTGGTGAAACTTGAGTACTTGTTTTATGCCTACGAACCCAGTGGGTCAACCACAAACATTAAAGCCATTCAAAACCATAAAGGTGACTTTATTTTTTAATTCAGCTGATCAACAATTGGCGCTGAATTAATTGAGGGGCATCCATCATTTGTGGAATTCGTGGTCCTAAATACTCCAGAGATCAGCTGCTGAGGTTCCTGAGTTTTAGGTTGCACTTTAGTTTTGTCAGGGTTTTTTTTTTAAATTCAGGTTTCATGTATCTTGATGGATTATTTTGCAAAATGTGTGAGAGAGGATGAAAAAAGAGTATGTGGAAGAACTGTGTCCTTACATGAATATTGTGTGAAAGGAAGCCAAAACAAACCAGCTGCTGATTCTCATTTTTGACTTGCTGGACAGTGCCTTTTGTGTAAATTTTGATGCCTAACATTTATTTCTAGCAACTTCTGGGAGACAAGGGATATGCAAAAAAGGTAAAGCTCTGTGGGAAGAAGTTCTGATTTGTCTAGACAGAGGTTCCTTGACATGAAGTGGATGATTGTTTCCCAGCCTTCTGCAGGCTACCAGCTCAGACACAGTGTATTTATGCCTGTTAAACCAGAAGTTCTGCCTATTGTTTTTCCTGCCTTCATCACTTTCCACTGCTATAGTCCAGCTATGCTATACCAGGCTATTAAACATGCAGCATCCAGAATGTCTAGACAGGCTGAAAGACTGTCTGTGCTCTTTTTCTAAGAGTCAACTTTCCTAAGAACTGAAAGGCTATTTGGAAAGCAAAGGTGGCAGAGTTTTGAGTATGAGAGACACTTCTTCAGGCTGCCTTCTGAGTGGGTAGTAACACACAGTGATAGGGATTTCTAGCAGTGCACAAAATTCCTGTGCAAACCTCCTGCAGCTCCCCAGAGAGCCTTCAAACCTCTGACAATTATTGCTAATGTATTAAACAGCTCGCACTTGTATTGTAAGGATACCAGACTACATAGAAATGTATCCTGTTAGCTGGCAATACTCTACTCAAATAACAGAGGGAAAAATCTAAAGGGTGACTTCCTTGCCACAGAAGATGGGGAAGATCTTTTTAAGGCAGAAACAAATTATTTCTGTATGGGGACCTGTGGACCAAGAGACACACTTTGCTATGTATATCTGCTGGTTTTGGCAGTGTTGAACAAGAAAGCAAACAGAAGTGCCAACTTTTTTTTTTAATGTAATCTTTATTTTCTTCAGTGCTGACTTGAGTCACTCTACAGCAAGAAGCAAGTACTTGTTTCTTGCAGGGTGGAAATGAATGTTGCCTCTGGAAGCTTTGCAAATCGGAAGTTAGATGCAATATAAGGCCTGCTGATCCTACTGCTGCTGATCTACTGCACACTCTGTATGAGTGTGACATATATTATAGAAACATTATGCTTTGATTTTGCACCTCAGGACAAGCCTGGGAGGCTTTGTCAGAGGTGGGAAGAAAGGGAGGGTAGTCAGCTGGCACAGCAGGAGTTGTCCTTGTTGTGTTGCAGGAGTGAGGAGACATGGGTGCTCCTATCCAGCCATGCCTTTGGGGTCCATCCCACTTCCCCTTTGCCTGAAGAATCCTGGGAAACCTTGTGCTAACTCTCTTAACTTCCAGCAAGAGAGAACAGCATCCTTGTGGAAGTGCTTAATAATCTGGGCTCTTTGAAAGGAAAGTAATTTTTCCTGTGTTAGGTGAGCCCTCCAAGAACAGACATCAACAAAGCATTCAGACTGACAGCCAGGAGTTTGAGAAGCAGCATGCAAGGAAGATGCCTGGATCCAAGAGGACAAACAACAGAATATGAGCACCCAAGAACATTTTGTTTTCTCTATTAATGGGAACAAAAGTAGGTGGCAGATTTATCTTACGCCACTCGAACAGAAAGTTTGTAAAGTTAACAGAAATCTGCTTACAAAATTCAGTATATGAAAATGATGGACAAATGTGGGGTTAGAGCTAGGAATCTACCATAAAGCATTTAGGGACTAAAAGAAAACATTTAAAGAAACTTGTAGTTTAATTTATCAAGAGATTGAAAGGTGACTTATGCATGCATAAATCCTTGTGGAGAGCTAATGAGTGTGAAAGACCTCTTTAATCTATCACTTAAAGCATAGCAGGAACCTAAAATGGAAACTAAAGGCAAATTCAAAGTTTAAAAGCATGGGCCTAGTTTTCTAGAGGGAAAAACAATTCACTGATGAAAATTAAAAAAAAAAAAATCAATGTTCTGATGCCTTCGAATCAATATTCTTTGTCGGCAGCACTGCTTCTAGAAAGCAAAGGTTATCTGATGTGACACATGAATTAATGATTCTGTGCCTTGCGTTTAACTTTGATGAAATGATTTGATATTACCTTCCAGTTTTAAAATCTAGAGAGACCTTTTCCCCAATTCAGGGGAGAATGCAGAGAGAGGGCAATTCTTGGGAGGAAAGGAACCCAAGTAATGAGAAGACAGAAACCATTGCTCCAAGGGAAAAACAAATCAGGATATTGTTTAATAAAACAGCTTCCTTAAGTGCATTTGTTGGTCAGCAGTTTTGACTCGACCTGCCTTGGAATGAGAGAGGAAGGCATAGTGGGGTCAGCTGGCTAAGGGCTAGCTTGGGGTTGTACATAGGGATTGCTGTGCCTGAGTATCTCTGCCAGCTAATCGTGCTGTGCTGCCCTGAGAGGGTGGGAAAGAAGAAAAGGGAAACCTGATAGCCCAGTGTCCTTTGCTGGCAGCCTTTTGAGTTGCTGGATAATGTACAATGTAGTCCTCCAGCTCCTGGTGATGATTACGCTCCTCTCAAGCTCTTTGTATGGGTTTGGGCTTTGCATTTCAAGAAAGTTGGGTGTTAGAAAAGGAATCAAAAAGACTAGAAAATATCCCATAAGGAATTATTTATTCAAAGGAAGGTTTAATAGCTTAAGTACTGGTTTTGGTTTTTTGAAGTTGCTGCAAAGGAAATTAACACTTTTCCTTCCATACTTGGGGGAGACAGGGTAAAAACTCCTGAACTCCTTGACTCAGCTTAACTTTGATGCAAGGAGAAGCTTCCCAGTAGGCTAATGAAGGACTAGCAAACATAGCTAAGAAAAGGTGTGTAATTGCTGTTGAAAGGCTTCAGAACAGGTAGGATGAGACATCTGTCCAAATGACATTGGGTGATCCTGGTTTTGTTATGCAGCAGATAAACTAGGGGTCCTTTCTGTTTTGAAGATATGTTTTTTCCACCTCTTTCGGGCTGGTGGCAATGCTGAACAAGCACTGTTTAGCTGGAGACTATGACATTCTGCAAATAGATATTGTGTTGAACAACATTCTAAGTGTTGCCAAAGAATGTGTATCTCCTCTTCGTTTTAAATAAAATCTATCAGCCGGTTCAAAAGGCAAACATTGTTCCCTGATAAAATGCAGCTGGTATGCACATGAGCTTACTCAGCAGACTGTAAAATAACATAAGCTTTCCATAGGGATCAGAAACATCAAAAGCAGAAAGTGTATTTTAAAAAAATCTCCAACAGATTGCTATAATTATTAAATGTGACGCATCACAAGTGTGATGGAATATAGCTGAGATGATACTACCCAGACAGGAAGGAATAATATGGCTTTGGTCTGCGTCTCTGTATACAGATTTCAAATCCCAGAGAGTGGATCATCAGATGCCAGAGTATGTGTAGCCCATCATTTAAAATGGGTTTGCTCTCATGAGGGAGGCGTATATTTACTGAAACATTCAGCTGCAGCTTTTGAACAAGTTAACAGCTTTAATGCCTCTCTACTTGGGAACATGGGAGAAATAACTATACAGATCTCTCCACTGGACTGCCCTACTGGGATGTACTGGTGTGGTTACACTCATCTACAGAGTAATGTTTGAAGGTCTACATGCAATACATGTCAGACCTTTCTGTCTGTAGCTTATCAACACAGAAGCAGGGAAGTGACAGGTACAGCAGAGTGGCTTTGTGAGAGCCTCTTGGGCTGGAAATTAGCTCCTCTGTTGCCGCAGCTTGCCCTTGTGGGGGCTGCATTTTATATGCTTTCAACTCCAAATGGAAGCAATAAGGTAGGATGGACATATGACTGCTGCCAGGAGAAAGTCTCAGATGGAGCTGTTCTGAACTTTCCCCTTCCTCTTCAGATCACATTTCCCTTAAGAAAAAAAATCCTAATGGGTGCTTTAATGTTTCTGGTAAGAAGGAACTGGAGGCACTTAACCCATTGCAACCCATTAAAAATTGATAAAACCAATCAGCAGTTGCATGAAAAACCTTTTTAGAGCATGGTGATTTTTCTTTAAAATAGTAAATAGAGTACCCTTTTAATATTTGTACTTATAAGATTAATTGGATCCTGTCTGAATTGACTGCTGCAGTCAAAACAGGCTGCTGCTGGAGTGATGAAAATGCTTTGGCTTTATATTGACAGGGCCGTTCTGAATTTTTTTCAGTGTTCTGTCTCAGCCTTATCTGCTTTTCCTGACCTACAACTGACAGAATTAACAGTGCTAGACATCATTCTTTCATAGTCTTGAAAAAAAGTCTCTAGGCCTCCTGCATTTGCTAACTCCTCAGCTTGCAAGGATTCCCCTCTACTACATAGTGCGGTCATCCTACAACTCTAGCCAGATGACTTTTTTAATTCCAAATTCTGTTTTGCTTAAAATTCACTACTAACTGGAATTGTCATGGCCCTGAAAATCAGGAAACTGACTTCAAGAAATGCCTTAAACCATGAATTTTACATCATGTTGCTGTTTGTGTTTTCAGGTTTTGCATTTGCAGGTGTATCTGTGAACATGAGGGAAAGAAATTATTCAAAACCTAAGGATTTTACTTACTCATATAGAAGCAAGAGTTTTAAAAGGAATGTCAGACTGGAATAAAACTGAGAACAATAGTGAAACGAAAGACGCAGAAACATCCAATTGAAACTTTGTTTTTTCATTAAGTTGGGTGCTTTACATTCCTAATTTGGAATGTTAATAAATTTCACACAAACGTTTCTGAAAGAAATAAACTTATGGCCTCTTAGCATTCTGTCTGCATGCTGGAATAAAAAAAATTAAGACACAGCTGTGTTAGACACAAACTGGCTTTGCCATGTTCCTCTGCAAGATGCTGTGCTGGGAGGCTGAAACACATGTGAGCAAGAAGTGGCACATCCAGAATTCTGTGCAAAAGCTTCAGCTGCTTTGATTTCATAAAACATCCATAGCATTGCCCAACACTCACTTTCAAATTAAACCTCATTAAGGCACAAGGGCTTTTTATCTATAGATCAGAGCCTACCTTTCCTGTTGCTTCATGCATAGGAAAGGTAAATGCAGAGTTAAATACTTGAAGGTAGCATAAACCATAAATTTCAACCATATTAATTAATCAGTTATGGTAACAACATCAGCTTAGAGTATTCTAAGAAATAGTCATCTTCACCCATTCTGTATTGCTGTTTTAACAAATAAACTGGCATCACCTATGCTGTGCCCTGATCCCAAAATTACACAAGTATGTGGTATAATTCAGGACTGAAAGAATTCTCTATTTTTTTCAAATTGTTCTGGGTTTGAGACTCGTCTAGGATAGATGAATATAAAATAGTGAAGCTAAGAAAAACCCATGCCTGGGATTAACCTATGTGTATTTTTAACATATGTGATGCAAGTGGTGCTGTCTTTGGGGAGCATATCCTTGTAATGCATGGAACGGAATCCCTCTGTCAGAAACTAGCTTGTGTCTTCCTAAATGTTGCTCAATTACTGTTTGCACAACTGCAATGTAATTAAAATGTTTGTTTACCTGTAAAAGAGGTGAAAGCTAAACATTGATGTTAGTATACATACATTGTATTATATCAAAGAAGTCAGGTGGCCTTTACAAATGATTTTCCAAACATTGTTAAAATTATTTAAAGCAACTTTTAACTATATTAAGTGGCTTTTGGAAGGGGTGTTAAAAATATCATATAATGAGGTATCTGTAAGTCTCTTCCTTACACAGAAATAGACAGACATATGAGTAAGACACGCCGAGTTTGAGTAAGTACATGGCATGGATTTAATTGCCATGCTGCTCCCTGTGTTCCTGCCACGCAGGAGCACGGATTATCATTATGTGTCAACTGGAATACAGGGAAGTTCATGGGGCATCCCTGTGCCTGTCTGCTGAGGGCCCAGCAACCACCACCCAGCTTGTTGCACCGAATTAAGTTTCAAAACATTCTGTGAAATAAAGTGTAATCTTCTGAGCAACATAAATTACTCTCAGGAGCCATCTGCCTTTACCCTTTAAAAAAAAAAAGCCTCTTTAAATGTAAATTTAGCTTTCCACCAGAGACAGTATTGCCATGGTAACAAAAGCAAGAAAAATAAATGTCTCTTAGAGGAAAACCACTTTTTATTTTGTATAAACATATTCCATATGAAATAAAATATGCAGCTATGGAATTATTGTATATACAATCTCAGACAGTAAAAAAGAGTGTCAGTCTTTTCCTGGAATGGTTCTCTGAGCTAGTACCAAACACAATTGCTTGCAGTACAGAAATGTATTGTATACTTAATTTCATATGCTATGAACTAGAGCTCTCATCTTACAGTTTGCTCTAGATGGACTGGAATGCTACAAACTTCAGTGGAGCGTCAGGCAGGCAGCAGGAGTTTACAGAACTGGAGTCTAAAATGTAATCTCTGCCAGGTAATTTATATAACAAATGCTTTGCTGTGTGAATTTGCTCTGCACAGTCTACCACTGGAGAGGTTTGTTATTCAAAGAGCATAGAAGCTGTGGCTCAGATTTCTCCTTTCATTGAATGGAAGGAAGAATGCTTTCAGGTTAGGCCTGTTTCAAAAGTAAGATTGATGAGTGGTGTACTTTAAATTGCTCGCAAACAAATTCCTCTCTACCTCTTCCTGCATCAGTAACCCCCCACAAAGGTCAGTGTGAGGAGACACCCAAGATGGGCCGTATCATTATTTGCAAGACCAGAATTTCTGCATGGTTAAAAAGAATTTCTTTTTACATTGTATACTTTCTCATTTCAGGCTTCAAATTTCACAGTATACAACTATAACAACAGTTTTCAAACACTGTCATTGTTGAAATGTTCCACAATTGATTATTTACCCTCTTTCTCTCCCTTCTTTTGACTGTGTGTGCTGTGTTTGAAGGCTGCAGGGGAGTGGAGATGCCCATGGCTGGGTTTTACTGGTGGGAGGAAGTGAGGAATTCTGGTGCTTGCCTGTGGAACGGAAACCATCCTGCATTCACCTGGCACCTCTCATCTGAATAACACAGTAGCTTACAAAGATTAAGCTCTTTCTTCTTGCTGTATGGCAGGCAGGGAAACTGCATATTATCCCCACTTAAAGGTATGTTAAAGAACTAATTTCTTCTAGAGATTGTGATGCTGACTTTGGCATGTCATTTACTGGGAGAGGCAGCAGGAATGGTGCTGAAACTGTAATCTGCTCTTTCCCTATCTTAGCTGCTGAGTGGCATGTTCAGTAGCATCGACATCTATCACTTTGGATATTGTTCTGTTACACTTCTTGAAATCAGAAGAGTAAAATGGAATGTTTCCAGCGACGGCTTAGGCAGAACTTCATACAACCTAGTCTTCTGAGAAAAGATGAAGCAGCCAGTTTCAGCAAAACATTGTCCTTTTATATGTGCAAGCAGTTCTGCAGGAAGTGTAAAACTGGTAGGCAGAGATGGATTGCAATGGATTAATTAAGGTATCAGGCAGCCGTCAGCTTCTCCTGCATGTCACAACCTGCCAGACCATGACCTTGGCAAGAGTACCTGGGCTGGGTTACACTGCGGACAGTCCTGCTTGCTGTCCTGCCTTGGACAGCAGCTGGTAACAAGATGTGTAGGGGATGAAACAAAAGTAATAAGGCAGACATGCACTAATCCTTCCACGTGTATCTTCCTGATCATCTGCAGTTTTGGATTAACTGCATGTCGCAGTTTGTGTGGCCCACCTAAGGACGTGACCTTAAACAGCCTTTGGGTCTGAGCGCTTGTCAGCAAGTATGGAGGAGAAGCACCTTCTCGTAGTGCTTCAGAGGGGTGTAGGAGCCCAGGGAGCGGGCTGGCCCCACACTCTGCTCAGAAGGCAGGGCTCCAGCCTGTGTTCCCGGTGTCCCCACAGCACCCTTATCTAATCCCTCCAGCACACGAGTGGCTCAGCACGCTCCGGGGCAGCAGGCCAACCTGAAGTGACTTCAGTGTGTGACACGGATGTTTTGGCTTACCAAACATTCTACAGCACTGCGAGCACAGGGGGGAGCACAGGGCAAAGACCGAGGTAAGGAGTGAGCATCCGACCCTTCTTCTTGCTAGAGTTGGTCACTGTGTTTCAAATGGAGGAGGCGAGAAGGGGAGAAAAGTGCCTTACTGCAATCTTAACGACTTCTATCCGTTGCTCTCTCTGCCGGGTGCTGTGCAAAGGCTGTCTCCGTGTGGGGGTCTAGGACCGACGCCACTGCTGCGCAGACAGGTTCTGGGTGAAGAACCAGGAGGAGGCAGCTTCCCCAGGCCTGCCTGCCCCGGTCCCCTCACACGCGCCGGGGTCCCCGCGCCCCTCCTCGCTCCCCCCACACCTCGCCGGGGNGACGCGCTGCTGGCGCCGCCGCCGCGATGGTGTCCTGGATGATCTCCCGAGCGGTCGTGTGAGTGCCGGGCTGGGGCTGCCGGAGGCGGCTTATTTCCCGGGGCGGGGGTAATCCCGATGAGCGGCGGGAGGGAAGCAGCGCCCCTTTTCTCCTTCCCCTGCCTCCTGAGCCGGGTACCCGGCGCTCCCCTTGGGGGTCTGTGTGCCTCAGAGAGTCCTTGTGCTCCCAGAAACTCCCCCAAAACCTGCACCGGGCTCATGGCTGCTCCGTGTGCTCCTGCTCTAAGTGCGCGTTTCCCGGGGCTGCGGAGCCAGCGAACTCGGGCTGCTTGTGCCCGTCACGCTCAAATCGCAACCGTTGCTTGTAAATTGATCCAAAGTAACCTATAAAATCTGGTAACTTCTCCTGTTTAACTTGTAGCAGACTTGAGAGGACTAGAAGAAAGCTTGCGAGTGTGAGCTGGGGGTCTGTGCTGAGTATAGTTTATCAGCTGAAGAGGTAGACTAGCAGTTCTGTTGTGTACTGGACTTCATAAACTTGAGCTTTTGAAAGCCAAAGAGGCAAACTTTCTTAGGTGAGAAGCATCATGTTACATATTGTGTAAGTTATGTTCGAGAAAGAGTAAACTGCAGTGCAACCTGTGATCTTTTTTATGGGCATTGTAGTGTTCCTTCCTGAAACTGATGGGTTATTGTGCTCATTTGAATAATATTCCCTCACACAGGTTGAGTAATATTTAGGCAGCAGAGTCTTCCTCATGCTCTTTGCTGAGTAGTGCTGTGACTCTGGGGCCCCCAGTGCTTATTGGGTCGCTTGAGCTGAGATTTGCTGTGTGTGAGTTTTTGCCAGGCAAATGAAGTGAATCTGCTCGCAAAGCAGTCCAACAAACATCCGAATTAGCATAAAGTATGTAGCAGGAGTGTGTGATCCAAAGCAGGGCATAATAGGATGTTCCTGTTTTACTGGTGACAGATATCCCCCTTAAGCCGTCTGGTGTAATTTAATCTGAAAACTTTGTCAGGAAGCTTTCTCATACTGCCACGTACATTTTCCTGCTGCAGTCCAGTCACCTAGATAAGTAGTAGTCCTTCTCCCTCTCGCTGCCCTCCCTGAGACTTGTCACATAATTGCAAAGTAGAACATCGTGTTCCAGAATTGACAAAGGACGACAGAGATTTGGAAGAGAGGCTGTGGGAGGAATTGCTGTTGGTGCACTTTGTCAGTGTGGTCTTCCCATGGGCAATACACGGTGCTAGAGGCAAGAGGCATACGTTTGCTTTCTGTACATCAGATGGAGCTGCTCAACCTGTTTCTGCTTTGTTATGTAAGAACACCAACCAGAGAATTCTTATTTTAAATAGTTAGGCTGTGTTGGTTTCGAGGGAAATGGCAGCAATGCTGAGTACCTTAATTTCTGATGACCAAATTCTTGTGAAGTTAGTTGGGTTTTTTCCCCCTGAATTGCTAAGGGTTGTATTTGCATAAGAATAAAGTCCTCTCTGAGCCTAACCCAGTAGGACAGGGAATGAAGAGAACAGCTAATGTTCTCCACAGATTTATTGCAAAAGGTAATAAAAGATAATGTACCGTGCAGTTCTATGTACTTTGGTTTCCTGGTTGCCATTGGTCACTCATCTGTGTGCCCTAATTATTTTTGCTAAAAAGGGAGTCCTAAATATTATTTATAAATCCTTTCCACCTTCTTGTGTCCTTGTTTCCTAGCTGTGGGACTTAATTGTTTGCCAGTGTTCAATTTCCCAGGAAGGTGAAAGTGTTCAATGAGAACTTTTTGGCAGCTTTGAGACTGTTGTTTAATTTCATTAATAAAGCAAAATTCATGTGGAAATGGAAGGTGAGAAGTAGCACAGAAGTAGATATGGTGTGACACAAGAGGTCTTCAGTCGTCTTGAGAATGTCCTTCTAGTCCTGTTTTCTCAGTGTCCATTGTCTTTCTATTTTGATCTGTTTTCCTTCCTGGTCTCTTCTCAGATGTACCTATTTCAGTGACTTTGGGTCTCTGAATTGTGTATTTGGAGTTTGGAAGGTGTATACTACCTTTCCCTTAGATGCCTAGGAAACATATTTTTAAACATTATGTAGCTGTGAAGACCTGAGGCTCTTTCTTACATAGCATTTTGATTCTGGTGTGGTGACTTCCTGGTGCATAGGTCCATAGCAGGTCCATGCAGCCCTGCTGTGTGTGGGCAGCCATCAAGAATGCCTGTCAGCTTGGCTGGTGATGGGAAGGAGCAGCAGTTTTTCTGTCTATGGCAGAGTTCTCCACTCCTGACTGACTTCCTATGTTTCAGGGCCAAAAGAGCAGCAAATATTAATTTGTAAGTGTGTCGCAGTGCCCTCTCCTGACTTCTGAGGTGTTGGACTTGTCCTGACGCGTGGGTCCCAAGCCTTCTGATTCAGTTTGAGACTTTGCAATTTGGGATTCATTAACTCTGCTAAAATAGTTTGGTTAAAGCTTTAAGGAGCTAGGGAATGGAGCTAGTAGAGAATTTGAATTCTTAATTGCATGTGAATTGTCTTGAGGAGTCATGCACAGGAAACAGGGAGTGGTTCAAATTCACTGTTCCACATAATAATCTTCAGCAAAACTTTGTTTTAATGAAATCTTTTCCCTTTGCTCTATCAATGCTATTATTCTTAAGCATCTAAACTTGTGAAATACGTTGTACTAATAGCATGTTGTCTTTATGTCAAGAAGCAGAAGATTTGAAATGCGTAATTAAAATATAATTTTTTTTTAATTTTCAAATTCTGTGTCAATTGGGTGCTGCTCTGGTAAGCTGCTCGCTATTATTTCTGAAACACACTGGCGGTTGCAACAGTTTTTGGAATGTTTACTTCAGGGTTTTTCCTTTTTTTTCAGTTACAAAACCAACAAGAAGATAAATATTTCATTCAGAGTCTCAGGAAACTTCTCAGAGTGGTACATATTGTCAAGTTCTTAGTCTTTAATGGTGGAAATAAATTTTTAAATTTGTGACTGACCATCTTGTTAACTTCAAATAAAGCTTGTGCCTGATTTTTAGTCTGTTTAGATTGCTCATTCTTCTCATTTGTAAGGTCTGAGCAATTGTGTACACATCAGTTGCTGAGACAGTATTTAATAGTAAACACACTGAGTACTTGTCAGTCACAGCCTGGTATGGATGAGATCAGACCATCCTCTTGTGCCAAGCAAAGATGTGAAGCATCCTAAGTACAAAGTAGATGGCCATTTTGTTCGTGCAATCTGTTAAAGCAGACTGTCTGCTGTAATCTGTTAACTTTTTCCCCTCCTCACTTAGAAATGAAAGTTCCCCCATCTGTGTTGCTTTGCAACACACTCTCTCCCTTCATGTTTGAGTACATAATTTGTTTCCAGTTAAGTTGGTCAGCATCCATGAATGTTGGAAGGGAGAGTTGCAGTGCTCCACAGGAGGTTGTATTTGTCTTGGGTACTAGTAGTTAGCTTTCTGTTTGCTTGTATTTATAATGTCTGTCTTCCCCACCCCCATTTTAGAGCCTTGCAAATACTCCTTGGTTCTGATGTTAGATTATAACGAAATATGTTAAGCTGGACAAAGAGTGTCTGGGGGACACAGGAGGTGACCTGAAGATAGGTAGTAGTATTAGTCTCTTTCAGCCTTTGTTGCTTTACCAATTTGAGCTGTTTCTTTAATAGTAGTTTCCAAGGCATTATCTTACTCTACTTTTAATGTTTATGTTGTTTGACATTTCCAGATGTCCAGCTGCCCCTAGAATTACTACATATCTGAGAATAGGTGGTTGAAGCCGTAGCTTCTGTGTTGATTGGACTGTTGTCAGGAATACCTCGGCTTAGCATGTAGGTGATGTTTTATATAACTGTGTATGCTTTGACTGTAACCTAGATCATGTCTTGTTCTTGGAATTCCATTTTTTAAATTAAAAGCATGAAGTACAAAAATATTTACCCTCTTGTTTGCTAATCAACATGCTGTCAAACATGTCTTGAAGCAATCGCAGCTGCTCAGATGGAGTTAAGTAACAAGACCATCACGTGTTGTGCGGAAGGAATAGCCATAGCTTGATAGCCTAATCTTCAAGTCAGAAGGGCCATTTGTGGGAGAGTTTCTTTGACTGTTTGTAGCCTGGTCTCTGGCAGAATGGTTGCAGCTGAAGTATGATGGATGTTGACTGCTGCTGGATGCTGAATTTCTGCCGGTATCCTTCCAGTTTAAAGGCCTATAAATTGCTGCTGCACCTGTGGGGTAAAAGGAGTTGCTGTCATTGTATGAGTGAGGGAGATGTGCTGCAATGTCTGTCTCATCACAGAACTCAATCCGTGACCATGTATCAGTTATCCTTGGCATTTCATGCTGTGCTTAAATAGATCTCACTGTCCCTTTGCTGGGAGGGGCCATCCTGCCCTTCACCCTCTCCTCATTCACTTTCCACGGGATCCAAATGTCACTCTGTGACCACTGTGTAAGTCTGGTTGTTTTGTCAACTGGAATGAAAATTAGCATTGATAGAAGTTAATCTGTTGTTAGTTGCAATGAACTGCACCAGCTCACGCTGCTGTTGTGTAGTTGCTAGGTAAGTGCTGTGTTGAGAATGAAAGGTTGCAGGACAAAACCAGCATTATTTTAGGCTTTAGCCTATGACCAGACTGGTTAAAGCGTACTCTGAAACCACACTCTTCGCTCTCACATTGCTGCTATTCTTTTGTCTTGTGAATCTAGTTCCAGTAATAACAGTGCAGCTGTTCTAATTAAACAAGGTGTCAGATTTTTTGAAGTGTATTCAGTTTTATGGGTTGAAATCTGTAAGCATATGTAAGTCTAGGGATTAAGTGTATTGTCCTGGCTGTGTGAAAGTTTAAAATCATTTACATAATTGAGCAATGAAATCATCAGCACACTTCTCTCCAAGAGCTCAGCTTCTCAGTGAGGCAATCCTAATATGTACAATGAGAAGTTTCTGCTTACTTGTATGTGACTTGTAACACCTCTTGAGTTAGTACAATGCAAAGTGACGCTATCTGTGACAGCTTGTAAGAAAGAAATGTCCCTACTGCCTGCTTGGCACACCTTGCCCTAAGTCAGCATTTGCTCTGTAGCCTAGCTGCTCTTTTCTCTCCCATGTTTACAGGCCGGTGTAGGTGCAGCACATGCGTGGTCAGTGTGCCCAGCCTATAGCAGGCGGGTGGGCTGAAGCTTGCTCAAAACAGATGGAGCATGGCTTGAGGTGTCCTGTGGAGTCTGACGTTCTGACTTAATGGCCTTGGCATGTACTCCCTTACAAAACGTGCTGAAACTCACATCTGTGTCCCACGCATTATAGATAAAGAAATACCGAGAACTGCACGATCTGGCACGAAAGGATGTTTCTAATTAAAACAAACAACCTCCACTCTTGCATGTTCCACAAACCAATGTCTGCTTTGTAGGCTATTGAGCGTTTCTGCAGCCTGGATGGAATGGCTTGTCTTTCCTGGGTTTGTACGTGGAGACAGCTCCTGATAGGCTTGTGTAAGGCTGAGGAAGATCCTGAGGCAAATTTTGATTTGGAAAAAAAAAAATAGTGGCTTTTGCTCAATAATTTTAATATTTGATAAGAAATTATCTTAAAAATGTGTGCAAAAACATGTCTGGCAAAGCCCTCTCTTCCATTGTTCCGTGTGTAAAGGAGCTTTCTCTAAGCTTTTTGGTCCTTTTTATGCTGCTTTTGAAATTCCAAAATTTTAAAACCTGTGAAAGTTCTAGATTTTGACAGAAGAAAATATTACACCTGCCAACAGTATGATCCCTCTGTTGTCAATCTCACTTTTTTAAAACCTGCCAGACTAGATTGTAACAATTCACTACAGGTGAAATGAGATGAGGTGTGTAGAGTCTAGGTAGGAAAGGTGATTGCAGGATTTTTGCTGACCAGTATGACTTCAGACATGACTGGCCTCAGTGGCACAGAATAATCTGACAAGATGCTTTTGGACACGAGGGAAATAAAACACCCCGCAGAGGCTATCTCTGCATTGAGCTTTTTGTCAGCCATTGCTGTTACCTTGCTGCTCAGTTTATCACTGACAAAATAATAGGGTGTTACTTCTGTTTCTATTGTGTTTCATAGCAGTCTGCAAGCATCAACACGGAGGTGGGTTTAACTAGATGAATGTTTGCCCTGTGTTTATCATCTTTGGAACATTGCTCATGCACCCTGAAGACAGTTGGAACTTGCATTTGATGTTGAAAACTAGGTGCAATTTATTTCAAAAGCCTGCAACCTGGCTATAAGTGCAAGGATTTCCCAAGCAAAATTTTTCCTGGTGTGAGAAGCCTGACATAATGCTGTACTATTTTGTGTTAAAGCTGTTGGAACTTGCAGTGCTCAAAGGGGAAGATCACAAAACAGTTTGTGCTTGTGCCTTCGCACCACTGTCTGGTTTTGTTATTTCCTCCCCCCACCCTGTTTTTTTTGTAACTCCTTGATCAAAACTATGGAAAGGGGAGTGAGGAAGATGGTCACTAGCTTAAAGATATCCTGATTAGTTTTTATAGTATGGTAACATTACCTTAAACTAATACAAAAACCCCAAATATTAATTATTTGGGTTTGTGCTATTATTACTCACTTCTGCCTGCTAATCTTTCCCCCCCCCCATCAGGATTTTGTTCTAGAACACATAATTTCCTTTATGTCTAAAGGCATGTCTAAGATTATTCAGTTGCCGTGTATTTAGTATTAGACTGTTTTAGAAGCTGACCTATTCAAAATTTTCAGCAGTGAACAGCTTATGGTTCACTTGGAAGACAATACAACCACAGAAACATACAATGTGTGTTTTACATGACTGCTTCAGCACTCATTAATTTGCTGTAGTTGCAATGTAAGCAGTGCTGGTTTTACTATTCTACTTACAGAACTTTGAGGGGTAGTTTCTCTTGTCTAAAAGTTACCCTTGAATGGTTGAGACAAAATGGAATTTACATTTGTATAAAGAGGATAATGTGAATTGGGCAAATTATCCTTCATTTGCATTTGGAAAATAAAATTTCTGAAAAGGCACACATTTCTTTTGTATCTTATGGTTTCTTAGCCCATTTGAATAAAACCAGCCAAACATATTTATGTTAACAGAATTCTTCTCTCAAAAATTATTTTTGGTTAATCAGCATAGTGTGCTTTATTTGTTTTTGGGAGCAAAACCTACCCCTCTAATTAATTAATTAATGCATGGGTCTCTAAAGAAAAACCCATGAATGATTTGGGTTCAAAAGAGAGGAAATTAAGGTATCTTTTAGCATTGCATTTTTGACAATAAGGTTAAGTTACTGACAGAACTGCGTGAATAAGGCTGGTAGAGATTCTGAATGCTTGTCAGTCTTGACTCGGTATCTAACAGAATCTTCACTGAGTTCTCTAAGTACCAGGTATAATTGAGGAAACACATATACTTGGGAATGACAAGTCCGGATGCTGCCTCGACAGCGTCTGCCAAATGCAAAGTTCGTAGAAACCTTTTCCTGTGTACAATCGAGAAGTTTGGGGTTTTTTTTTGAATGCTCTAAGAAGCTTCCGAAGTACATTTCTGGGTTTTAAGATTAACAGAATTGTTTGAAAATCAAGGACCTTAAGGCAAAAAATTAAAATGTCAGTAACTTTGGATAATTAAAAGCAAAACCACCAGCTGTCTGGGGTAGAGATAAGACACGATTACTCTTACTTCAAGAGTTAGTGTTACATGGTTCCACTTACCACTTTGCTTAGATTGTGGCATTTTTGTAGCATTTTTTTGAGAGAGGCAAGACATTCAGGCTGGTCTGTGATGATGCCCTTGGGTTCAAGAATGTGTAATGATTAAGTAGGTCCTTTCTGAGCCTTTGGGTTATGAACTTCACTTTTCTCTCTGGAGTCGCCCAGACAGATTAATGTTCCACATAGTGTGACCTACAGAAGTGTGGACACTTTTTTTTTCTTTTTTTTTTTTAACGCAACCCATATGAATGTGTGGTTACATGCAGTGTGATTTGCCTTATACTAGCAGACAGGACAAAAATAAAATGTGGTTTCCCTTGGAATAAGTAGAAACAATTTTTAGTTGGGACCACCCCTATTTTAAATGTTAGTTTCCTATAGCCAGTTATTTTGATGTTGATTAATACTCCAAAAATACAGAAGATACTCTTAGAGCAGCGAGCTATGACTGTGGATTTTAACTTGTGAAATTTGCTCAAGTCTCTAGCAGACTTGATATAGGGTGAAAACCAAAGTTGAAAAGGTAAGAATTCAAGTGGAAATCCATTTTTTGACTATGGCATTCGGAGGTGTTAGAGGGAATGAGCTTAGGCTGTAAGTGATGGCCAAGTCTGGAAGGGGAACTCCAGTGCAGTAGCTAGCTTTGAAGCCACTTGTCAAAGCTGAATAAAGCTTTAGACTTGAAAAATAGTTGAGAATGGGCATGACTTCAGAGTCTTGAGAGAATATAAACTGGATTTCCTCTAATACTGAAAATAGTATTAAAGTACTGGATTCCTGAACCTGCAGCTCAAGCGTTGGGTACATCAGGACACTTTGTCCTTAGGCAGCTGCTGAGACAACAGAGGAAATACGCTTAAACGCAAAGAATTTCTGCCCATCTCCTGCAGTTGTGACTTGGATGTCTATAGTCTGTGTTTATACATGGGTTTCCCACTGTGACTTCTGTAGTTTGATTGAAAGTAATGTAACTTAGGGTAAATATGCCCAAATTAACTTTAATAAATAAAATACTGGCCTTGGATCCTTTCAGACAACCAATTTTTTTTCCCCCCACAGCAGAGAAAGAGATTACTGCCACTTAAAACACTGAGTTATCTTGCCTTGAGATTTGCATACATTAAATGAGTGAGGCTGCTTTAAACATTAAGTACAGTTGCTGTAATGAGAATGTATTCTGTTGGGCTTTTTTGGCTTTTACACTAGGGATGTGGTGTTTGTGTATTTTTGGCAGAGTTTGTTTTAGTTTGCTATCACCTGCAGAACTTCTGTCACTTAGTATCGCTGCTCTTCAGCTATGCTGCATTACTGCTTCTGTTCCAATTTTGTGCTTGATCATTGTATGCAAATCTGATTGTTACCTAGTCATTTCACCAGGACTGGGATCTCTGAGCCTTCCAAGAGCTGAAGCTTTAAGACTTAAATATGTTTGAAAATGTGCAGGACTTGGCAGTACTGAGATGACTTTGCTTTGTTTTCTTTATGCTAGCTTTGGCTCTCCAAACATCCATCTAACTTTCATTGTTTCAAAATTTACTGTGGCACAGAGCAGAGAAACCTTTAAGAGGAAGTGGCTGCTGACTTGACATGAGTTAGCTGAAGTTACTGTAATGAACAATTTTCCAATATACCAGTTAAATTACAAAGGAAAGTGTTTTAAGGCATCTTCTGGATTCTTCTGAAGTATCCTTGATATGAAGGATATCATGTTCTTACACAGAAAGAAAGACTTAAAAATTTGTAGAAGCTTCCTACATAATTTTGAAGACACTGGGCACAAAGCTCTGTACGTAGTATAAATAAGAGAGCTGGTAGTTTTTTACTTGAATTTGTGGAAGCCAAGAAACTAACAAGTGTATATGTAACTTTAAACCTCATAACAAAATGAAACACCTCATTCCAGATCTGTAATGTTCCTGTTAATCTTGTTCAGCACATCATCTGCATTAAATTAGCCATGTCTTTTAGGAGCTCTCAGAAGTATCCTAAATGGAGAGGATCATGTTGCTCATTAAAACTACATGTGTAGGTTGTAGTACCTCCAAGAGCAGTAAGTGTAAAGAACTTTTTCCAAAGCAAGGAAGCTCATAAGTGTGTTTCTCTGTCATCTGTCAATTACCTTTATTATGTAAACTCGTTATGTGACAGTTTCTTTGAACATGCATATAGGTATCAGCTTTCATCTTTAAACTTTAAAAAATTGTGGTCTTAATTGTATTTTGCTCACCTGCTTTATGAAATAAGCTTATTCATGCATATACTAAGTAAAAATAGAGACTATCTACTGAAAACTAGGTTTGGTTTGATGTTTTTTAAAAAAATGTAAAACAGCAAATTAGTCAATTTGTTTCTTCTGACATCTTTAATCCAGCTGTCAGTCCTTGCTGATCATTAGAAGAAAAGCGCAGTTCAGTACAAGGACACATCTTTTTCTTGAACAAAGTCATATGCAAGGCTGTCTTCAGACCTGTCTGAGAAGTACCTGCAGTTGTTCCTACTTGTTGGCTAGTTCCCAGTGTTCAGTTGTGCTCCTGCCTGATACCACAGCTGGCTAATGTAGGGCCACAAATACTTTGCTTCCAGTGGTAAGCAGTCATAGCAACAGAGAAATCAGAGATGATTTCAGGTATTTGAAGGAAAATAACTTACTTGAGATTTAAGTAAGTGTGAGCAGCTTTGAAAATGAATACTTCTCCAGCAGGGATGAAATTTTGCTATTGAGTTTGTGGTGAGAGCTAAGGGAAAGATTTAAGTTCTCTAAGAAGTGTTGTTCTGTATTGAAGGCATTCCATGTTTGCCCTTTATCACGAGGAAGTGTTACAGATGATCTGGTTTCAGTTCCTCGTGTGAGTGCTTGGAAGGTGTGAGCTCGCTTGACTGCCCTGCACGTAGGTGAGCTCTGTAAGACTGTAAACAGGAAGGAGTGCAGGGATGGGCAGGACGCTGTTACAGCAAGAGTCAAACATGTATCGTAAAAGCAAGAGGTGAATAGGTAGTCCTGAGAGAAGTGACTAAGAGTTTTATAACAATTTCTGTTTGCCTTCCAGTACTACCTTTTTGGAATTTTCGGTACAATTGAGTTTGTTGGGCCTTCTGACTATGTTTTGAACAGGATTTGTCCGCTGGTGGGGTTTTTGATTTTTTGTTTTGTTTTGTTTTTTAATGACATGGTGATGCTATCTCCAGACTTACGCCCTTCTATTAAAGTATGCCTAGGCTATCCAGCAACACAAGAAAAATTGCTCAGTTGTGGACACAAGTTTTGGGCACTATCTCCAGGTACAGGCCTATGCCTGGAGTTTCTATAGATTCTTTGAGTTAGAATGGTATGCAGATAGCTTCTCCCCAAGTACTTCTGCGCTGTATGGGATCTGTCTGTGAACAGGAAGTGAGTTGATTCACAGGTTTTGCGTACCAGTAATGCCCTGTCAACTCATGAGAAGAGTGACTGGGAGAACTGTGTTAGAGCACTGATGCAGCTTGACCATGTGACAGAATTGCCAGGCTGACTCATTAGAGAGGGTAGCCTGGATTTTGCTTCGGGAGTTGTTTTTTAGCAGTCTCTTGTTCCAGACTGCCAGAGGCCCCTGAGAGAGGGCTGTTAGAGCCCATAAGTACATCAGCACTTGCACACAGATTCCAGTGCAGAGCATCCCTTACAGAAGAGAAGTTTTTCTAATTTTTTTGTTGTGCTCTTTTTAGACTTCTTTCAAGGTTCAGGCAGGGATGTTTCCATGTCAAGACAACTTGAAGAGTTATCTGGAAACAGGTTCTCTAATTTGGGGTAGATCAATAATTAGTCTATAGACACAAATGGATAGGATACTCGTAACGGAGCCTGGAGGTCTGCATTGGAAGAAAGGCTTAATTGTCTCCTATCAGGCTGCTCGCGATTATTATACTTGCAACCCATTAAATAAATGTTCCTGGCATAGAAAAGTCCCACATTTTAGAGGAATCAGTGGGGATGTCACCTTTCCTCTTAAAATTCTAAGGTGGTTTCTGACTGTTGGAGTAATTGCCTTAGTATTGGTTGTGCTGTGCTTTGGAAGAATCTGGCAGTTGCTTTGGAGGATTCCAGCTTTCTAAGCTGGAAAGTTAATAGTTGCCTTGCTCTGTTCAAGAATGTGCTTTATTCAGATCTGTCAGTGCTTCTGGGTATATTCTTTCACTGTTAAGACTTTTTTTTCTCTGGCTTTTGGGGATATTCTTGTCATAAGAGTGCTATGAAGATTTTAACAGACTTGTTTCTGATTGCATTCCTGCATTTTGGTAACTGTAATCTGCTAAAGGAGTTGCTGAACTTTAAGTTCACTACTGTTAGCAGACATGTTCTTTTAATAGGATTTACATTATTATCCCTGCTCCTTGCCCAAGGCAGGGGAGTTGGAAGAAAAAGTAGGATACAATTTTGTGTGGGGTTCAGGAGCTGATCCTCATGCTCCCCTGTCCTTGTAACAGACTAGCATTTTGATCAAAGTGTAGTTTTTGTAATTAATTGAATATGAAATCTTTTACTGTAGACTGCGTGGTTAGTATTGTGTATCTGAATAGCAAAATGGAACTAAATTCTCTCAGGTGCTAGACAGAAGGACTTTGTTTAGTGTAATGCTTTTCAAAAACATTCAGGACAAAAATGCTAGGGCGAGCTTTTGTTTGTCAGGACATGTGGAAACATAGCTGGTAGCTGGCGTAGTCTAGAAATTACTACCCAGCTGTAGCACTTGGTGGTGGGGTCAAGCAGGACTTCAGGGTCTTGCTTTTTTGGCAGTGTATTGGGTTTGTGTGTCAAGGTTTTAGTCTTCTCATTATCCTAGTCTGGTTTGATTGGTAATAGATTACCCTTGGCAGTTACTGGTGAGTGATTTCTGTCCGTATCTCTCCCCACAGCCTTTGACTTTTTGTTGTATTTTCTCTCCCCTGCCCAGCTGAGGAGGGGAGTGATAGAGTGGCTTTGGTGGGCACCTGGTGTCCAGCCTGGGTCAACCCACCACATGCAGGGTTTTTGGCTTTTTCTCCTGACAGGATTCTTCTAGATACTCCTTATGCCTTATTTTGAGCTTGAGGGTACCGCAGAGGTGCACAGCAGCTAGAACTGACTCTGTAATTGTAGCCTTAACACTTGGTAGCCAAAAAANNCCTTGGTAGCCAAAAAAAAAAAAAAAAGGAAAAAAATTCCAAACTGCTGATCTTTGATGGGAGTGTCTTGGAAGTATATGGGCAGTATACAGTCGAAGCAAAAATGCTTCTGCTTTTCCAGTATGTGCTGACTGAAATCCCAGTGGATACATTGTTAAGGCATATGGCTCTATTTGCCTTTTTTACAGCCAAGAACAGCCAGCCAAAGATTCAAGCATTGTTCTTTAGATTTTATTCTGCTATTTGGTTTTCATTAGCAAACCTCCCTTCAAATGAAATTTTGCTTAGGCTAAACTTGCGAACCACATGTGGAATAGTAATTATAGTTCATCTAGAAGTAAAATGGTATTACCACCACCAGACCTAGTTTCTGCATAGATAGTACAGTGTTGCCTACGTTACTTCTGGTATTTCCATGTTGTCTGACCAGCTCCTAGAAAAAACTTATGTTTGTTTATGGCAGGGATGGAAGCTGCTCCTGACTTAACTGGGAAAGACTTAGTATTGACAAGGAGGACTGGGCATGGTCAGCAAAGCAAGGCAGCATATCTGGCCTTTATATTCAGTTCCATGGTTTTGTGGAGGCATGGAGGATTCTTTTATACTCCAGCCTGCCACTCAAGGGTGTAGGTACACATTCCTACTGTAGATGTCTGGCTCTGTATCAGTCTGTGGAGATCCTCAGCCTTTAAGTGAGTGGACAAATGGGTGTCATCTCTGTTACAAAATTTGTTAAGGAAAGGGAATTTAGTGAATGGCATTGTCTCCAAAGCATCTCATATTCAAAGAGCTTCCTGGATTGCTTTAACTGTTAGGTAAGGGACACAGAGTGTTTTCTTTTTTGCATTTCAGAGGAACTAAAGAAAAAAGCGCCAAACACTAGTCCATGCTTTGGGCAATACTTTGGCAATGGGAGCAGACTGAACCCTTAAATGCACTGTTGTCAATATTACTGTTAATGGCTTAGTGTCTGGGGAGTCTGGATGCAAGTAGTACTTTTGAGTGATGAGGTTGCTTTTATTTGTGTCTTGGTTTCTTTCATTTTAAATATTTTTTGGAAGCTGTGGCTTTAGAATTGTTTACTATGCAGGTCAAATATGCTCAGTGCCAGAGCAGTGTGTGTACAGGTGACTGATTTTTCAGTTATCAGTCAGATGCAAATTCAGCTGCTTTGCTTCATAAATGAGCCTTTCAAACAATTATTCACTTTAAAGCTATTAAAACTATGAGACCATAGATTATGTGATAATACGGGCAGTAGATTGGGGTTTTTAAAAATACAGCTATATGGATACACAAATAGGTTGTTTTATCCAGATTTAAAGGCTCTTTGATACTTTTTTTCTTTGCATTTTTATTTTAATCTCCTAATATATTTGAGAAATGTTTTTCTTTACAAGAGAAAAAAGTTTGTATGGGAGGTGGCTGTACCAAAAATGGAATGCTACAGTAGCTGCTGAGTCCAGCTGAAAACCTGAAATAGCTGGGCTTACAACTGGCAGTGAAATTACATTGGTAAGCAGGATTATCCATATATCTACTAGTAATATAAAGTAAATGATGTCACACTCGGCTGAAATCTGTTTCCATCTGTGGAAACTGCCTTTATTTTTGTCTGCTACATTCATGTGGTGTGCTGATATCCAGTGTGAAATACAACCCGCACTTTTAAAAAAGCACTCGAGCTTTTAAATTTGAAAAGCCACACAATAATTGGGAACATCCTTAAAGAAGTTGTACAGTTACTGTAGAAATACCAGAGGATGGATGTACTCATAATGTGTAGCAGTAGGTGTTGCTGACAGCTTTTGAGCTTTTTGGAGGTACAGATCCAAAGAGGAAAAGGACTAGAACATGTGGGGCTTTCGTAGCCACCTATGTGCCCAGGCTCCCTGCTGCTCCTGTTCTAGGTGTTTGTGCCTCAGTCAGCTGCAGTGATCTCTCTTTTGCCGGTACACTGACCTATCATGCATAGACTGAAGGTAAAAGTGAATTTGCTGGCCTTCAGCTATACTCACTGTTGACAAGTTGGCTTTTGTACTGTAAAATTGCCTGATAGCTTTAACTAAGGTTAGAGGACTTTGCCTGTGTGGAGAAGGTAGTGGTGCCCGAGCTGGCAGCAGCATCATGCCACACTTTCGATGTCAGCTCTGGCTGTAAGGAGATAAAAACTTCACAGTACTGGTTCCTTTTATTACTGACTAAATGTGCTGATGTTTTGTTTTAATCCTATCTACCCACTTCTAGTGAACAAACAGAAGTTTTTCGAACAGTTCCATTTTACAGCAGTATTGAATGCTAATAACTTATGATATATTGGGGTATATATAATATAATAAAACAATAACAATATTATAGAATAATATTATAATATATTGTGGTGTTAACCACTCTCCACTGTGTAGTTTTAAAGTGATTTCTAGAAAAATTCTTTAAAAGAAGAAGTGGTTACTAAAATAGGTATTTTTCTAACTCCTGGTTTGACTAGTATTGAATAACTCAAAGATTTTTCTAAATGTGAAAATCTAGCTACCTTTGTTGTGTTTGTCTTGTACTAGTGTTCTCATTTAACTTGAGGTCATCTTTAGCTTTATGATTGTCTTGCTGTAATAAGCTTTCTGCATGAAGATCAGTTGTTTCTGAAGAAGTGTTCTCAGAATTCTGTTTTGTCTCAGTTCATGTTTATAGTAGTTTGAGGATGGCATGTTTGGAGGATAAACTGCTGTTTAAATTTAAAAATTTGTTGGTTTTTTTTCTTTACAGAAGTGATGCTACTTGACAGTAGAGTGGAAAAGTGTAGCTGAAAAATCTGTAAAGTGAAATACTCAAGCTGTTTCCCTTCCATATGCTTAATTGCAAGACACTTACATGACCAGACTACTAATAGTTATTTAAATTACTTTGGAGTGGTATTTTTAGAATTAGGGAGAGGTGCGTAGATGACCAGTAAGTGGTGGGATATAATTCTGCATGTCAGACAGTTGCTGGTGGTTGTGGTGTTCAGGAACCTCTTCTGTGTCTTCTCTTTGAACGAATAATTTCCACCCTTATAAACTCTGTTTTATGGACTAAAGGATTAACAAGGCTTTTCTTATCTCTGATACCTAATGATTATAATTTCAGCCAGAACAAGGAAAGGTGAAAGACATTAGAGCTGGTACGTTACTGAACAGGGTTTTCCACAGGGACAAAAATCAAAGGAAGAGCTGTTGTCTACATAATTTTAACAAAATGAAAGGTGTTTGGTCTCCTATTCCTTCTGTTTCTGGATCTCACGTTATGTGGGTGAAATGAGATTTTTTAACTTGTGTTGTCAGACTTTTCTCATAGCTGGGAATAAAACCATTCAGGTTGTTGGGGTTTTTTTGGTTTTTTGTTTTTTTTTTTTTTTTACTGTTGCTTTTCTTGGCCTCAGGATAAAAGGTCTGTGGATTGCAGGGGAGCTGTATTTGGATAGGCTTCTACAGGTTAGTATGCTGAGCTGGAATTCAGGTAGTCTAGACTCTGTCAAAAGGCCTTTCAACATCTGAAGTGTAGGTAAGCTTTGCTCCAGTGAAGTAGCAGCTTGCCTATCCGTATGAAAGAGCTCCAGGATCTATCTCCTGTTACCTCCAGTGTAGCATGAACTGTGGAATCCTGAACACCTAGATCCAGGTGTGAAAGTGCCCCTATGGTGCACCTGTTACACTTTTCCATATCAGTACTGGTTTGAGTGATCTGCAGTGACCATCCCTTCCCACTCCAGAGGGATCTGATTTTGTGGAGACCTGCTGGAAGTGCCCTTTGGCTCCTCTGTACTATCAGCTGTTAACAACTCCGTTGGATGAGCAAGGGTCCAGTGCATGCCAGGACTGCACATGGGGCCCAGAAGCTTTGTTCAAATCTCGCCTTGTTTTGTGGAAGAGCTATACATGATTAACTAGCTTTGACTCTTACTTATAATCAAACAGTAACTTTTTTATTCTTCTGTATTAAAACCCATTATTTATCTTAGAGCTGCATTTGCTGTTTAACAAAATGCAGCCATCAGCGTTTGAGGATTTTCTTTGAGTTTTGTAGTTTTTAAATTAAGAGGAAAGTATGTATAAAAGAGGATGGTAATGTGGATGTGAGATTTATATATTTGATTGTGCCCAACTTTGGGCTTCTTAGTACAAGAAAGATGTTAATTTATTTGAAAAAGTTCAGTGGTGGCCATCAAGGTGATCACAGCATGTGACTTGTGATGAGTGCCTGAATGAACTGGGCTCATTCAGCCATAAAAGAGAAGACTTTGAGGAGAACTGGTAGCATTCTCATGTAACTTTTTGGTGGTTATGAGAGCCAGGCCCATTCTCTTGCTCTGCTACTCAGTCAAGAGAGACAATTGTCATAAACTTTTGGTTCTGACTGAATAGAACTAAACCTTTGCACTAAGAGGTTCATTAAGCATTGGAACAGGTTGCCCAGAGGGGACATGGAATCTCTTCAGAAGCCTCCAGGACATGACTGGCTGAAACATTAAGAAATCTGGTCCAAATCTGATGTTGACTTTGATTTGAGCAGGAGGTTGGGCTCAATGACTTCACAAGACCTTTCCAAACACGAAGGGTTCTGCAGTTATGCTTCCATAATTTTATCAACCTCTCTCTGACTTGAAGCATTTACAGCTTAACTTTAGAACCTCTGCCAGTATCCTGCTGCAAGAGGCTTCCTTCCAGGGGTATCTTTATGCACTAAGGGTGGGGAAACATTCTCTGTATGGTGTCTGATGTTGAAGAAATTATTTCATCTTTGCTGTTAGAAATTCAATTTTCCCCCCACTTATGTACTACATGTTAACTGTTGGGGATGACTTTAGTACTCTAAATTGGCTTCCTACCAAGCAGAAGACTTCTGCCCACATACCAGAGTGGTATGGAAGATGGTGTACATCAAACTGATTGAATCCAAACGTACATTGTTCTCTTGTATACTAGGAAAGTTCTGTGGTAATATCATGCAGTCTTCTGCAGTGGCTGTGTAGGTAGAACTACTTACTTAAAGCTACCTGAGAAAACAATAAAACATGAAATTTCAGTTATTTACTATGGTAAATTCATTTGAATGAAAATCTTATATTCCAAGTCTCTCCCAGGTGGACTTGTTAAAAAAAAAAACAAAACCAAAATATTTGATGCATCTTCTTTTGCCTAACTATGAGATGTTAAATTACTTATAAGTTCTGAACTTAAAGGATCTCTGGATATCCCTACAAGTATAAATTTCTCCCATGTAACCATCTAGAGCAAGTTGTAAGTGATGCTGAAGTGTAGCCAGAGTTTTCTCTAATGGCTGCTTTAAGTCAGATGGAACTTAAGGGCAGGCAATTTGCTTGACTTTACAAAGTATAACAAGGTGGTGAAATAGAAATATGGAGTTCTTGCATTTAGCAAGGAGATGGTAACTACTGCTGTTCCATTTCTTGTTAAGGACTGTTCTAGTCTCTGGCCAAGACTCTTACTAGAAAGTGCTGTGTCAGAACAAAGTTGAGCAAGAGCAGATCTTTGTTCTCACCCTGCTCTCAGCATGGATTGCTTGGCACCCTCTCACCCTGCTCTGCACCTTGTTTTTTTGATGAATTTCACCAGCAATTGGCTGTCTGAGCAAAAGTGGATTAATTCCCACTTTGCCTCCATTTCTAAATACTGCTGTTGCAGAGTTCTAGCAAAAGGAGATGAAATTTTGTAAGTCACAGTATTGTCTTAAAATTCTTTTGGAAATAATCTTCTGGTAATCTGATAAAAGTGGATGATTGTGATTAAGTACTGATAGTTTCAGAGGCTCTTCAAGTGTGACAGCACTGCCAGCATGGAAACAAACTTCTGGTGTGGACAGGCTGCAGGACTGGTTATACTTGTTAATGAACCAGAACAACAACTGGTTTTACATTATCTATTAGGAGCAGCCTTACGAAACAGTTTGTTGTCTTTAGGGCATACACCCTTTTCTGTTCATGTTGTTCTAGTTTTGCCTATCATGAAACATCCTCCAAGGAACACATAACAGTGACTTTTTTTTTTTAAATGCTAGAGAACAGGATTTTTTTATATTAAGTTGGCTGCATTGTTCTAATGATGTATTGTCACTGTTTTCTCATATACAGTGTAACAGTTCCTGAATGCTCTTTCTGTTTTTCCATAGGCTGGTGTTTGGGATGCTGTATCCTGCATATTACTCGTACAAAGCTGTGAAGACAAAAAATGTGAAGGAATATGTAAGTCTCATTCTTGTAATTGTTTAATTACATGTCTCTGCTGACATAGATCTGTGACATTTTCATTATACAATAAATCATATGAAAGCTTTCACTGTCTTACTGTTAGATACAACACTTGTGTGAACCTAGCAGTAATCCTATCATTTTGTTTGGAGGGCTGAAGTTAAGATATCTCAGACTTTTCATAGTTTTATGCTGAAACATGTTCAACGCACTATGCTGTATATAGATTTTTTTTTTAAAGAGTATTTTTAACATAAACCTTAAAGTCTTGGTTCCATTTCAGCAAAGTACAAAAAATAATACACTTTTGGGCAGCGGCTAGAATGAAAGTTTCGTAATTCTGCCAACACCTCAGGTAAAGCTATTGACGAACTGATCCTCAGTGACCACTTAGAAGAGCAGAAGCAGCTTAATGTCATTGTATGGAGCTCAACAGGGGACTCAAAAAATCTGTCTAAGAAAAGGGTAGTTAATCTATTGTTCCTCAAAGAGGAGAAAAACTGTAACCAGGGAAGGAAAAGATTTGGTCGAGGTCATGTGGAGAAAAGCAGAACAGACAGAAGAGAAATATGGAGAAAAACACAACTATAGTTCTTGCAGTTTTGAATTAAGCTATTAAATTATTTACTTGTCAGTGTGAGCAGTGATGATAATTACAAGAATGTTATCCAGCTGCAGTCACAAGGAGCTTTAGTCACTGAGCTACTTCCCTGTTTTAAGAGACAGCCTGACTTGATTTGAGCAACTAACCTGTCCTGAATCTCATCCTTTACTTGGCTGCCTGACTCAGGGTGGGGTCAGGGCCATCAGTTACTCTAACTTGGCAGCCATAGCTGTGACCTAAGGCTGTTGACTGATGTGTGATGTCTCCACTTTGTACTTGGTTGTAGTTGTAGAATGTGGTAGCTGTTGTTTCCTCCCCTTGAATGTCTTAATTTAGTCTGATCACTCTATCAAGGCCCCAAAGTGGGCATCAGATTTGTACTTCTTCTGATTTCTGTGTACAGGCTGATTAGACCTTATTTGTGAGATAGAGCTGGTGCCTGCCAGAGGTAAGCTTATGGAAGAAAAAAATCATCAAAGCTAAGAGGAGAATTTTCTGTCTCATGCTCATATTACTCTGTCAGGAAAGTCTATAATGCAAGGAATTTATAATCTGCTTTTCCTCCCAGCTCCTTCAAAAGGGATCCACAGGCTAAGCAGGGGATAGCAGTTTCCAACTGAAATAAAGGAAATCACTTTGAGGTTACTATTGCCTCTTGCACTATGTTCTCTAGAAAAAGAGAAGCAATATTTTAGAATGCTGAGATACTTTGGTCACCTTAGTTGTCCAGTTAGCTATGACTTAGCTCTCTTTCTTGGGCATCCTTACACAGGACTCCTGCTAGTAGGGCCTGGAATTATATTTTTCCAGCTCTTTTAGTGTGAACCTGTGGTCTTTGAGCAGTCCCAGAACTTGCAGTCACATACAAAATATTCATGGGGCCAAGATGAATTAGACCCATCACAGTGACTTTTTCATTAGCAGGGAATGACAGTGATTCATCAGTGAATTACCACTCCATTGCTAGTTGGGTCGACTGTCCAGATAGGTCTTAGGGATGATCCATGCCTGTCGTTGTCCCAGCTGGGTCATTTTCTTTCACAGTAAAGGGTTTAGATTTAAATGCAGCTTTCCAATTGGCACGGGTCTGCTGCCAGTCACATTATGGCCCAAGCACAACTTCCTTTCCAGGGTTTTGTGTGGCTCAGGAACCGTCTGTGTTTGTTGCTGAATTGATAAGAGTTTTGTAACAGTAAAATATTTTACTCAGCCACTGCTTCCACCACTAAAAACCAACCAAACAAAAAGAACAGACATCTTGACTTGCTGTGTCATGCATGATGCAGCAAATGGTTCAAAGATTATTTCTAGGGGGAAAAAGTGTTGTGCTGATTATGGTAATTTAAAAGACTTACGGACTTCTGTGCTAAAAATTAGAATCTGTGCCTTTGAGGAGATTTATTTGTTCTTGTAATTACCCTGGTTTAATGGAGTTGACTGAGATATTTGAGAAGTTTTTTCACTGTATTGCACCGAAGTGCTTGAAATAAGTATCTGAAATGTAGCTTAGAAGGCTGAACAGACCAGCCTTTTCAAATCCTGGCTTCAAAATCCTGACTTGAAAGAATGTGCTTCAGCCAGAGCCAACAAAGATGAGCTTAACACTTGGATGCTAGAAAAAAAAACCCTCAACAAAACAAATCTGTAATCACTCTTCTAACATGAAAAGTATAACTCAATTGAAGCTTCTGTTACCTAAAGTAGATGATAGTGCTCTGGGTAGTACAAAATCTGACCTTCAATTTTTCATGTAGTTTTTTCTTTTTTCTGGTACGAAAACTCCTCTAAGTCACTCAGGTTCATTTGTCAAGGGTACTTGTGGTACCTACTGCATTAGTTGTACTAGAATATGGTTTGTGTTTTACAGAATCTTTGCCCAGACCTCAGCAGGACTCCTGGCAGATCTCATGTGCCCTTCTGCACACTGTTCTTTACTGTTCCTAGTAGCCCAGGAGAAATTCCACTTCCACTGTTGTTCTTAATTGGATAAATAGATGTTGATTAAAGAAACAGTAGCCTGGATAAATTATGTTGGGGAACATATATGGTCTTGCATGGCATCTTAAAAATTGCATTGCTTTATGCTTAAGTTGATGGGGGAAGGTTGGATATAGTTTTATTTTCATTCAGGTGTTGACTCTGGTTCATGGAAGGGTCACCAGTCTAAATATCACATGGCCTGTCAGCAGTGACTTCAGCTGTTGTGTACGTTTGTCTTAGTTTATTCAACCCTGAAATATCTAAATCCTCTGAGAGACTGAAGTGAAGAATGTTATCACATGACTGAGTTTCTTTTCAAACTGAAACACAGAAAAGCATTTAAGATAAATGCTCAGTTCTGACAGAGGAAGTGGTTTTAAACTATAGTGCACATCCATGAAGTAGGCAGCAGTGTGTCATTAGGTTTTGAGTAGTTACTTAAGTCCACTTCAAAAAAGATTGTTTTAAAAGTAGAGATTAAATCTGAGCCACATCCTCTGTGGGAGGGTATATATATATATATTCCACCCTTTGAAAGAGAGTACCATGAATTTAGGGCTCAAACTAGTCTCTAACAATTGTGGTGGTTTTGTTTTATTCTTTAGTGGTTTGGTTTTTTGGGGTTTTGTTTGTTTGTTTTAATTGGTTTTGTGTTGTGGCAGGTTTTTTTTCTAGCATAGATAGCATTGAATTTAAAGAACATGTGGATGTTCAGTTTGTGCAAATAACCAGTGGTGGTTTGCAGTGACCCATTTTGGAAATAACATTGCATTTGGCAGCTGATATCTTAGGGAAGACAAATGTGTGGAACTATTTCTGTAGTATTTATTCTGAAAGGTATAATCAGCTTAGGCACAAAAATTTGAACAAATGCTCAAGAAAAATGAGTGATTCCGTTAACTGTTATAAAACAAATGATAGTATTTTAAGAGCATTGTCTGATTACATAGCAATGATATATAGTGTAGACCTTAAAAACAAAAAAGTATATTTTTTAAAACTGAAGCATTAGCATGTGAGCTTTTTTGTTAACAAGAATTTTGTAGTTCTTGGCATATAAACAGAATTAAAATCTCCTTGAAAATGCTTTTTTTGTTGCCTTGCCTCAGTGTTAATACCATACCATTAATCACACACGTGGAACTTAATGGCAGTGTAAAGCTGAATAACACATACTGTGAAATGAAAGCAAGGGCTGCTTCACTAATGCTGATTTTCATGTGCGGGGTATGAACATATGGTTGAGTGTGGAAGAGAATGAAATACCCTTTAGTGTTACGGTGGGAGTTGCTCTTCATACTTAGGATTATCTACCAGTGCTTTGCACTGTTTATTTTTTCGTATCACTAAAGCTTTGTAGAGACAGGATGGAATCTGTGGCCGGCCTAGGTGAGGTTGTGACCCTGGTGACCCAGCCATTTCACTTAGCTTGTTGCAGCTGCCACCAGTTCTGCTTAGGAACAGAATTCTTTCAGGACCTTCACATCGTTTCACCTGAAACCTGGTTTATGAAGACTGAGATACTGTTGAATGTCTTGCTTTGACAACTCCGAACGAACTGTACAGTGTATTATGTGCAAAGGTGAAATCAAAACTCTTACTGAAGATGGTGTTTTAATTTTCAGGTTCGCTGGATGATGTATTGGATTGTGTTTGCTCTTTATACAGTTACTGAAACAATAACTGACCTAACAGTCTCTTGGTAAGAGCCTGCTTTTTATGAACTCTAGAGGAAACTATATTTGTTTCTAATGTGTTTTGATTTGTAATGAAGTTGTGCTCATTGATAGCCCTTTTTCCAGGAAAAGATCTTGGTGCATGGATGACAGCATCTGTTTTCAAGTTTGCTGTACACTGTCACTTGAGATAGGGACTATAACATTTCCAGCTTTGCTGTAGAAACTGAATAGGAGAATGGAACTCTCTAAAGGATGGCCTAGAATTTCTCTGTGCAGGAATGTATAATGCAAAGCAAGTATATTAACTGTTTTCATTTCTTAAATGACAGTAATAAGTCCATAACTCATTTAATTTTTGTCTAATGTAACTTCTTGTATTTGAAGAATCTTATATGCTAATAGAATTGTGTTTTTTGAAATGATGTCTTCATAATGATTAATTACTGTGCATTTTCTTACTGTAATTGTTGATTTTGTGCGACCTTTAACTTGTCTGTAGGTTTCCACTCTACTATGAACTGAAGATAGCTTTTGTTATCTGGCTCCTTTCCCCATATACTAGAGGGGCAAGTTTAATCTACAGAAAATTCCTCCACCCACTGCTTTCTTCTAAAGAAAGGGTAAGAAATAACTTCAGATTTTTAATGCCTAATATGGAAACACCATATGCCGAAATAAAAGCTGTTGCTAGATACACTGTAAAAGCAGAGCAGTGTGTTACTGGCTTGCCAGGCAGCACGAATTTGGACTGGCAGAGGCAAGTGCGTGTGACTGTCCCTGTCTATGCTTCTGTGCAACTTGCCTGAGCAGACAAGGTCCTGCTTCCTACTGACATGAGATCTTGGTGTTCCCTGCTCTACTTGGTGCACTCTGAGGAGCCCAGTTGAGTGGAAGTGATGCAGCTTGACTTTCTACTGCAAGCACATGTGCAGTACTCTCTGTGCAGAAGTATGAACACAGCTTTACTAAAAGCTATTCATGTTAACATTTTTTTCTAGCATGAACTAGTAATAACACATCTCAGGGTGATTGACATCGATGACTTTTTTTGGTTTGCAAACTGACAAGATAAGAGGAGAGACTTGTTACTGAGTTTTAAGGGTAGACCAGTCTGCAACAGTAAATATCCAAACATAAAAATAGCTAGAGGATGGTTAGCTTTAGTCACAGTATGACAGGGACACAGTTCTTCTTAGCTCTTTTTCAGCATCCTGTTTGGATGTGTGGAAAGAGCAATTAGAAAAGGTGTGAAGACAAGCACTGAGAAACCTCACACTACAGAAAATAGCATTCCTAAAGGTCAGTGCTAGGCTTGGCCTTTAGTAAGCAAAGCAGGTAGCTGACAAGATGGCCACTGATAGGAACAGTAAGATCATCCTGACCTTCTGAAGGTTGAGCTATAAACAATTTGCAACTTTATAAGCTAAAGGGATACTTCCCTGTAGTCTGTGAGCTGTTGGGAAGTACTTTGCAGACTTTATCTTCAATTCCAGGCATTTACCAGAGCTGGAGATAAATGTCACGACTGTATTGGCCTTGGTACTTAACTATGTCAAAGCTGTGGCTTTGCAAGTTCTTTGTAAGGCAGCTCTGCCTTTCTAGGGAGCTCACTGACTTCATGTTCAGATGTTATTTTTTGCAAATGCGTGTTATTTCTTGAAAAACTTCTGTCCAATAAGTTAAGCTTGTTCTCTGTAAGGAACTTGGTGCAATGTTTCTGAGCTGTATAAAAGTGATTTATCTTCTTATCTTTATCTTCTTGTTTGACCACATATAATCCTTTTTTTAAATGAGAGAGTTGTAATGCACGAAACATCTGTATACAAACAGTGTAACTATCCCATTAAATATTTTCCTAAATATTTCTTCTGCCTTCCTTTATTGATGGAAAAATAATACTGTGGGGTAACATTGCTCTGTTACGAACAGCCTTCTAAACTTGAAATATGTTTTACTTTTAGGAGATTGATGAGTACATTGTCCAAGCCAAAGAAAGAGGCTATGAGACCATGGTGAATTTTGGAAGGCAAGGGTTGAATTTGGCAGCAACTGCTGCGGTGACAGCAGCTGTGAAGGTAACTTTCTGCTTTCAATAATTGCTTTTGAGCTTGATGTAGAACAGTGGAATTGTGCTGAGGATTTACCATTCTTCTATAAAAAGATAAATTCTGTAAGTATATTGAAAATCTGGGACACAATTAAAGGCTTGCAGCCCTCTCCTCCTCATACCATGTTTGTTGATTTTTTTGTTTAAGATAGTTTGTAGTTATTTCTTGGATGATGGGGATCAGTTTACTCTAATTCAAAAGGTACCATACAGTTTTCTGTGCAGGCTTTTGGTAAAAATGACCATTGTTTCTTTTCTGTCTCTGTTGTGCTTTCTTGGTAAACAAACTTTTTAAAGGATTTCTCGCTTTTCTGCTGTTTTTCTGCAATCAACTTGAGGTAATGCCACGTATTAATTAAGGCATGAAAGACTACTACCATGGATAAAAGTTACCTTGACGCAATTAACTTGTTTGCAATTTGTTGAGTGAATTATTAAATTAATATACTAAGCATAAGCTTGCCTATTGGTGTTTAGCATACACTTGCTTTGTCATGTATTTTCCATTAAATGATGAAGTAATCTGTCATTTTCCCCAGATTACCTTCCTACAAAAACTGATCACTTCCAGTTGTATTTCAGAGGGCTCTGGGTCTAGGAAGACAAAATACAAGCTTGTATGTAAGATTCTAAGCAATTTGTGCACCACTGAAAGGAATATACCTCAGACAGTGTGTATCCTATCTAACAGTAATTTAAAACCAAAACACAAATAAAAAGAATGGAGAGAAAAAGGTGTATGTCCAAATGAAATCACAGTTTTAAGGCAATCAGGATTAACTTCTTCCTGGGAATAAATGGAACTGCTGTGCTCATAGTAACAGCACTGAAAACCTGAACACTGTCAGTAGATAACAGGAAACAGTGTAGAGATCCCTGGCTGTCAAAGTTGAGTATGTACAGCTGGCATTTAGCTTAAATGTCTGGTGGGCTTCTATGTGAACTTCCTGCATTATAAATCAAAGACATTCCTAAAAACTACATTTTCACATGCTGCCTCAAAAAGCTTTCGAAAAGTAGTCATGCATATCTTGTTTGTTCATTTTCCTCTCTTTTTAAAGACACAAGTGGGTGGTTGCATTATAACTTTTTGGTTTTAAATATGGTCGTAATGAGCCTAAAATACTGAGAAAGTGATTAAATTTGATCACTGTGGGGTTTTTTTATTATTCAAATTTGTAGTATCGCCTTGAGACATGAAATAATTTAGAATGCAATAGAGTGCACCTCCAAAGGTATAAAAGTATCCAGAGTGAAAAGAGGTTATTCAAACAAACCTAACAAACAAACACCCAAAGTGCTCTACTGGGAAAATGTTTAAGTGCTAAATGCTAAAATACAAATTCTTTGCACTACATATTTATTACAATGTGCACCTGTAAGGATACTTACACTTTGTGTGTGTTCCTCGTGTTTGGCTACGGTTGGATATTTCCTTGTTAATTATTAGGATGTTACAGAAATATTGTAAAAGAAGTAATACCAATACCTTCTCCCATTTTCTTCTGAAATAATAACTTTTTCTGAAATGTCTGTGTTTAGATTTCATTGCTAGTCAGCTGTGACTGGCAGGATGCCTACTCTGTTTGTTAAAACTTGTTAAACATACTCATGAATATTTGTACAGAATTAGTTCAGTGCAGATCAGATGCTTGGGCAAAACAACCACCACGATACCAAAGACCTAAAATAGACATGATTTTTAAACAGTATGAAGGAGGAGACTCACTGAACAAAATTTTTATTTTGGCATGTTAAGCCTCTTGGGTTTGTCATTCCAAAAAGCTGAGCGTGCCTGCTCCATGCAAGCAAATGGACACAGTGCATGTGTTCTTGATTTTGTTCCCTGTTTTTCAAGAGCTGACTGCTGCCTCCAGCAGGTGAAAAGATTATCCCTTCAGCAAGAGCTGGTGGAGCATGCTATAGGATTTCAGGAATGGAATCGTGGTAGTGGGATCAGTCTTGGTGGGAAAGAGGATGCACTTTCATCACCATTTTTTTTTTTTACCCTTTTTTTCATAGAGCACACATGCTTATTCTGACATAGCAGATCTCAGGTTAGGAGAGGGAGAGAGGCTAAACATGTGTGCAAGATTAAACCTATGTCAAGAGACACTAAAGTGTCCAAGCAAACTGCTTATGCTGACTTTAGGAGGGCAGTAAAATTGCTTGGAAACTTGCTGAAATATTTTGAAGATCAAATGTGGGAAAGAGTGATTTTCTCCAAGGATTGTCAGAGGAATAGGGGATTACCATTAAAATGCTAGTTGGCTCTGTTAGGGAGGTTGGAGCAGCCAGCCAGGTCAGTCTACTGAAATTTGACAGATTTAAACCTGCTCCCCTGTAGTTAAATTGAAGTGTATTTGGCAGGAGTACTGGCTTATAGTTTACATTCTCATAATGGTACTTTTAGCTGGTACTAGTTAGCCACTGTTCGTTTAAAATGTAGTGTTTTGAAACCTTCTAAATAGCATACATTAGCCAAATAAATTGTGTTAAATTAGCATGTCAGAAAACAAATCTTTTTAAAATCCTGATTGCAGGAGACTTAGAGATGAAAGATAGTTTGTACTGAAGAAAATTTTTATTAGTAGAAGAATCAGAAACAAGATGCCTCAATAGCTCAGTAGTTTATGGATTTGGGGAAATTATATCCACAACACTTAAGTTCCACTGATACATCTCATACTTTGATGCATCTGCTTTTCAGGTCTTCTGAGATGATGGTTACCTGTATGTTTCAATTTCTGCCAACCCATGAATTCTGATTTCTTGAGCTACTAGTGAAAACTGGTGTCTTTATCACTATGAGCAGAGTGGCTGCTAATTAAGCTGTGAAATACTCTGTCCTTCTTTATGAGGTCACAGAAATAGTGTTAATCTGTAAAGTGGTGGTGATGGTGATAATATCTTTTTAGGGCTGTGCTCTCTGAATGCCTTCTAGTCATCCTGAATCTGCTGCCTTTTTGCTGGTTGAGTATTATTCTCCTGGCCTTGCTCAGACTTCCTCTTGGCCCCACTCAGGGCATGGCAGAGGAAGGAGGTATCTTGCAGCCAGCTGTGGCACACAGCCAGTACCACTATGGGGAGCAATACTGCTTTTATCCTCCTCCCTGCTGGGACTGCCTGGCATGCTGCAGAGGTCATTCACGGGACAGCAGTCCCTCTGCAGGTTGAGAGGGAACAGAAGTCATTCCCTGTCAGCTTGGATCGGATCAGGCAGAGGACAGCTGAGAATGTGGGTGCTGCACGCTGCAGAGTCCATTGAGAACTTGTCCAAGGAAGGCAGGCAGCTTCACTCAGTGATCCTGGCCACTGAGGGGTGCAAGTCCCAGTTAAACAACAAAGAGTCCCTGAGGCAGACAATGTGGTGCTTGTTTGCAGCAACTTCCCTGGGTTAAGCATACAGCCTATTAAAAGTGCATGCTCACTAACAGAATAGAAAATGGCATTTCATATACGAGGGTCAGCTGATGAGACTGCGTACTAATAGCTTACTAGAAGCTGAGTAGTCTTGAAAGGAGATCCTTAACTAGGCTATATTTATTTTAAAAAATGATTGAGAAACGTATTGCAACATTAATTGGTCTTTCACACTGGTCACTGCTAATGAATGTGGACTCTGAAAAAGTTTAGTATGTTTTACAAAATGCTATTGAATAATGAAGCAAAATCATTCTTTAAGACTTGCATTTTGTTTAAGACAACACAGACTTCACAGCTCATCTCTCTTCAGTGTTTCCCTAGTCGAAATTTTAGTGCTGAAGTTGTTGTGTGATTAATTTCTTTTCCCTGGCATTGTAATTGTAAATGTATTTATCTCAATCTTTCGTGAAGTAGTTTAATTACCAGCCTCTGGGCTGGATGCAGCCCGATGTATTCCTTCCTTACTGGTAGGAACTGGTGACATAATGGGCCATCAGTGGTAACTGCTCTGCCATCTTCTCCTGAGCAGCATCTTGGGATGTGTATATCTGGGGAGAGGTGATGGCTGCTGTCATGTCCATGGCGTGGGAGTGGAAGCAGGAGATCCCTTTCAGCTCCACCTACAATTGAATTGCTCTGCTTTCAGTTTTTAGGGCAAACATGTTGCTTTCAAGCTATAACTCTCTGACCTTTCAAACAAATTATCAAAGCTCTTAAAGCATTATTATTCTGAATGTGAATGTTAGTCTCACATTTCCTGCAGCAGAGGGTATTTAATCTCACATTTCCTGCAGTAGGAAGGAATTTAATATTTTTCAGCCAGACTTTCATCCTGAGCTGATAGTAATCCAGATCCTCACAGAATGCTTTGTTTCAGCAGAAAGCAATTAACTGCTGCTTTTGGGCATGAGGGTGGAAGAATCTTCTTAAGTCTTAAATGCAGTGTGAGCACAGTGATATGCACACCCACACAGAACACCTTGAAATTTGTCCTTCAGTCTGTGCAGTGGAGTTGAAGTAGAAATCAATCTTGATCTGGCTAGACTGGATCTTCCCAGGGGTGGGATGGAGACTGGAGGCACTGTAGGGAGTACCTGCATAGGATTAGTACAATGTATGATGGGGTCTGTCTAGCACAGCAGCACTCCTACTCTGACTCTCGGGCATGTGTGCTGCATCTTTTAGTTGTGTATATATCCCTTCAAACTTCTCAGTGTTTTCTGTGTGTAACTTGAGTAAAACTTTCCATCTTGGCAAGTAGTTCTGGAATGAAGGGCCCATTGTATAAATCCCTTACGTCCTCCCTGAATGAGGCAGTGCTCCACAGGAGCTCCAGCTCAACCGTGCAGTTTGGTTAAGGGCACAATGTTATTTTATGGCACATACTTGACTTTTTTCCCCTTTGAAAAACAAAATTGTGCATCCAAAAGCTGCACTGGAAAACAGGGCTGAATGTTTCCAGCTTGGATCTAGTCCTCTATCCACAGTGGAGTAAGAAATACAGGCTTGTAACATGAATTCTTAGTATGTTAGTTGTTACAATCTTAATTGCATTATCCTGTACAATTTCCAAATGTCTTTTTGTAATGTATCACCTGATGAGTGAACTCGCTGGACAACTGTTACACAAGTGTGTCTTTCTATACTTCCGCTGCTGGCCAAAACCAGCTCTATGACTATTTTAAGCAGACTCTGTTCACACTTGGTGAGTGGAGTTGTGCTGAATTTGTATGGATTCTGCTGAGAACCAGCTAGGTCCATTTTACACATTCTTCTGTGTTCAGTGACTGAGACTTGAGTCCTGTTCAACCTCTTCAAGCATTGGACACAGACTAATGAACAGTCTTGTATGTTACAGCAGATACTGTAAGCTGTTACTTGTCAAAAGCAGCAGCAGTTCTTTCTTCAGTTCTCTTCTCCATGCCCTAGCAGCTGATAAAGTTCTCAGGCATAGCTGGTTCCTAATGCAGTTTACTTGAAATGCTGGTCAGTTCAAGAAGTGGCATAGTAGAAGGGCAGGATTTTTCCTGCCTTAGGAGGAACCTTAGGAGACCTGACTCAAATAAACCATTTTGGGGAATAAATTTGACTTCAGGATTTCTATAATCTTTAATACAGGCACTCTACAGTGTCCATAATGCATTTTAACTCAAAGGCAAGCTGTACTTAAATTCTGAGAACTGTGAGCCATCCTACAAGTATGTAGGAAGAGATAGAAAAGTTAAGGCTTCTACTTCACTCGTAAGAAACCTTTTCTTTGTTATTGTTTGGTGAGAATGTATGAATGGTGGGGCAAGAATTATAACAGGTTTGTCGTGCTTGAATAACACACTGTCCACTGTCTTAATTGTATATGCTGTACTAATGACTAGTCATTAGAAAATGAGTATTAGGTTTCAGCCACTTTTCCTCCTGCCTTTTGGTACCCATGCAAACTTAAGGAGCTTTAATTCAACTGTCTCTTCACTTTACATGGCTATTTTTAACATGGAATAATTCAGTGTGCTCGTCTACCACATGCAAACAGTTGTTGTCATGAGAGTGGGAACAAATGGCTGTGGCCAGCGGGGCCAGAGCTGCCTTCTGCTGGTGCCGTTGCAGGGAAACATATATGGAATTGTACCCAGGTTTCTGCTCCTGCTAGCTAACATACTGCTCAAATGAAGAAGTTTACTTAAAAGCTTCATTTGAAAGAATGAAATGAAGTCTTTAACACTTGCTTGAAGTGGGATTCATGCACAGGCTTGTCAACCTTTCCCTGAAATGGTTACTTTTTGCCTTATGCCAGAGAGGGAAGAATTAAATGTTATTTTAACATAACTTTGAGTGCTTGTTCTCATGGTCTTATTCTTTCAGTTGCCTATGCAATAAATTAATCTTTAATGCTTTAATAATAACATCATCTGATGTAAGATGAAAGAGCTGCTGGATGACCTTTCTTTCCAACAGGGAGATTTCCATATGTTCCATATAGAAAAGATGTGGAGACAATTGGAGAAGGAATACTCATGTTCATGTGTGATTAACTATTCTCCTGTGCAGCATTAGATATTGGGTTGGTATTATGTCACTAAAGCTGTATTAGTAAGAGGACCTGCTAGCCTGGAGTCCAGGCAGGACCTCTTTGGTTTGTGGTTTCAAGTTTCTGTCAACTAGAGTTGCTTTTGTAGTGCTGCCAGTTTCTCAGTTATTTGAGTTAATGTTACAGAGTGTATTTTTAACGCTTTTCTCCTTATGTGCATTCAAATTTGTGGGGGGTAAAACATAAAACAGCAGAAACCTATCTTCAACCGTGCTCTTTAAAGCGGAAGTGTTACACTCAGTGTCATGCTACCTTGAGCTGCTGTGTTTGAAGTGAATGGAACATTCTGATGTGTGTTTCTTTTAAACACTTGCCCTCACCCAAGAAGCCTTTATTTGCTCAGATTAAAGGAGTGAAATGCAGCATTTGTAATTAAGCTGCTAGTTTGTGTAACTTTGTCATCTGGGAGCAATCCACAGTTAAGCTTGGGTAAAAGCAAATGTAAAGCAACTGCATGTGTATGTTCAATGTGTTTTGTAGTGCAGCAAGGAAGCATGGGCTTAAACATCTTAACCTAAGCTGAGCAGCACAGTTAAACCTATGCCTGGTTTTCAGAGATACTGTTGTTGTATTTCAGAGCCAGGGTGCAATAACTGAGAAACTGAGAAGTTTCAGTATGCATGATTTGACTACTATACAAGGAGATGAGCCTGTTGGACAGAGACCTTATCAGACATTGCCAGAAGCTAAGAAGAAAACCAGAGCCTCTGCAAGTGAATCTTCAGGTATGTATCTATTTCTTTTTCCCTAGCTAGAACAGCTCACTCAATGCGAAAGTGGGAGAGCAGAAATACACTTACCCCATTTCTAAATGGAAAATGCCTTAAAGAATTCCAGTACATTTAGAATACACGAGAACAAAGTAAATTTTGACAGTTAAGAAATCCTTCCTGAATTATCTTTCTTCTCGCAGTCACTCTGTGTAATCATACTATACTCATTACTCCTGTCCTTGCCAAATGGCCACAAGAATTTATTACCAAAGTAAAGCTTAACTGGAAGTCAAAAATCATGTGATTAAGTGGTGTTTCTGTGACAAATGTACAAAAAATTAAACATGAAAATATATGGAAGCTTGGTAAATAGAGGAGAAAATTAATAGCAATGAATTCACTAGGTCTGTAGTAAGAGATCAAAACGTAAAACTGTATATGGTGATAGGAATAAGAAAGGCATCAAGCTGTCATAATGGACTGATGCCCATCAACACTCAGAAGATGGTGTGTGGTGACCAATATATGGTTTTGTTCAGAGTTATTATTATTTCATTATTATATTACATATATTGTTATTGTCATCATCACTTTGCTCTTGAGCTTGTGATGCTTGAAGGAAGGTTTTTGCTGGAAGTCTGGTAACTGCACGTTTTTAAATGGTGAGGCTGTGATGTAAACGAGCTAATATTCCCACAAAAGTAGATCTGGGATATTTCTTTTCACCTGAGCCTATCATTCCTTTCCATCCCTCTGTTTTGGGGAGGGGAAGTGCTTGTTGGGTACAAGGCATTCCATGAATTGTGTGGTAGCCCATGATGTTTCTAAGGAATAGATAGCCAGCTGAAGGGCCCTAAGCTGAATTGCAGATTGTTCCCAGAAGGTATCATGTGCAGGGCAGTGTGAACTGAAGCTTCTGGCTGGAGAGAAAGCCAGGAATTCATGAAGAGCTGCACTAGAGATGATGTCCCTGCAGCTGTTGTGCTGAGGCTGTTCCTCAGTAAGAGAGCATTACTTATCTATCTGAAATAGCTTGAAAATGCTCTAAATGTAATTTTAAAAAAAATTTCTTCAGTTTATACTGTATAAATAATCACTGATTGTGAGATTTAATCTCAAATGTCAAAAAACTGTCTCACAGCTAGCTGAACTTAATTTTTTCAGCTCCTGGACTCAAATGTAGCATACACTCTACCGTTTTCTCTGAATTTCCTTCAGCATTAGGAACTTAAAAGATGAAAAGTACGCATAGATTTCGTAACACTGTGTAGCAATATTCTGTTATGCTTAGCAGGATGTTATTTTTTTGTGGTCTGAGCTGGGAGTTCTGTGCAAATTGGTTGAAAAGGCCTAGTTGTAGGACATGGATCATAGGATGGTGCTGAGCTGGCAGTGTGCTTGCTGTGAAAAAAGCAGATGGGATACTGATGCATCAGGTGTTACCAACAGAGATAAGGAAGTATTGGTGTCACTGCAAATATCCTGAGTCTGAAACTGAGAAACAGATGTGATTGAAATCTTTTGTATTGAAAAAGATGAACTGAAACTGTATTGGAAGCAGGGACGTGTTGCCTCTAAAAGGGCAGAAGAGAATGACAGAATGTCTGCCTCAAGTAGCTGTGGAATAGATGATGTGATTCTAATTTCTAGGAAAAAAAAAAAAGAGGAAAAAAATTAGCTAAGTCTAAATAAAATACTGGCTAAAGATGAAATATACACAGGTCATTACTAAAGTTTGGTTTGGAGTCTAAAAGGTGTTCCTGAGTGTTACAGCCTGTAGGTTCTGGGATAAAAGGAGAGGTTGGCAGAGGAAGGAACCAGACTGGATTTGGGAGCTTTGTGATAGATCTGTGATGGGGATTCGGGGCTGTTGGACCCCAAGGAGCTTTTCGGGACGTGTTTTTAAGCAGTTTGTGCCCTCTAGTGAGAGTCTTGGGTAATAATCTTGGTCCTGGTTTTGCAGGATGTTAACAACCCTTAAACAGTACTTTGGCGTGTTACCCATCTGAAAGGAGCTTTGGTATTAAATACGCAGGAGAGGGATGAGAGTATGAAGAAAGATTCTACGAATCTGAGTCATGGAATGGTTTGAATTGGAAGGAACCTTTAAGGACTTACCTAAGTGTAACCTCCCTCTCACGTGGATTGTGTCCAAAAATCTTAAGTACTTCTTGAGATGACCACTGAGGTTTTTGTGGTTTAGTGTAAAGCAGAAGATGGCGGCAGTCTTGTGGTTTCAGTTTTGACAGCTGAAGAATCGCTGCATTACATACACGTGGAACCAAGTGGCAGGATTAGAAGTGCCAAACTCCTGGTAGAGTAGATGTTTCTGTTTTGAAATGAGTGCATCATTTAAAAGGATAAATCATGTGTGTTAAAGATGAAAATCATGGCTTTCTTAGAAACCTAGAAGTTACAGCTACTACTTTTAATAAATTTTTTTAAAGGTTACAAAACTCCACTGGAAAAAAATCCTGGAGATGACAAAACAGACGAAGAGATGGAGGGGACACATTCAGAGGATGAAATGTTTGCTCAGAGAGGCCTTCGACGAACTCAGAGTATGAAATCTGTGAAAACTATTAAAGGCCGTAAAGAGGCAAGTATAATTTTGGTTACCTGAGGTTTTTTTCCCAGTTTTCATTTATTTTTCATAGTGCAGACATTTATTTTTATTTTTAATCTCAGAGGAGTTGTCACCAATAACTGGGTTGTAGAATGCTAAATGGGGAAGGAAGTATGTGATAATATCTAAGTATGGAGCTTTGTAGTTTGGAGAGTTTAGCGGAAATACATGAACGAAATGAGCTAAGCAAAGAACAAGAGAGAGGAGATGAAATAGACTCTGTGCTTGTAATGCTAATTCTGGCACCGCCAAGCCCAAATTTCAGGAGCTGCTCACCTTGAAAGGGGTATGGATAGCAATACTATCATCTGCATGTTATGCACACTTAAACATCTGCTCTTTAATAGATAAAGAATATTCAGAATTTTTTAGTTCCCATAGACATATGGCCTGACTCATTGTAATATGCAAATAGAAGATCCTAGTTAGGGTTCAATGCACTTTAAATTTTGTGATGCACACACATATAAAGATACTTCAGGATAAATCTCTGTGGAGTCTCATAAAAGTCTGTGGGTCGTTCCAGGAAAACAGTTGATACTTAACTCTTCTTGCCCAGTTCTGTTGAAACTTTATCTTATTCAGTCATAGGTAGATTCTCTTTGTGAAACTGGGGTGTCCAAAGCACATTGAAAGACATTTGCTAAACAGGATTAGTGGGGTGGTGAATCATATTTCTGCTTGGTGTGACTCAACTCTTTGTTATAATTTTATTTTTCCCCTCAGATACGATATGGATCACTGAAATACAGAGTAAAGAAGAGACCCGTTGTATACTTCTAAATGTACTGCACAATGCCTGCAAGAGAAACTGCTGTACTATAATAACTTGAATTCAAGTGTTAAAGATCTGTGTACAATTCCTAGAATGAGTCTGTATGAATAGATATGGTAGGACTTGGTTTTGTGAGCCTAAGTGATCAGATAAAGTATTACTCTGTTTTTCTGTAATTGCTTATTGTTTAGATTTAAATCTGGACAAGTTACAGCATGAATTTCAGCACTCCTTAAACGGGAGTTAAATGAGTAACAGGAAACACTCATTGGCCAGAGGTATTGAACAGACTGAAATAATTGCAACTCCAATTGAATTAGCAGAAGCTGTAAGTATCTAGGGCTTGTGAAAATGGAACCATAGTGTCCCCAAGTTTACATGGAAAAATAGATATACTTGAAATATTTTTCTGAACTACAATTCCTGAAAAGGCCTTTGTGTAATTTTTAAATGTACAGTTTAAAGGACAGTGGATGATGGTGGGAAAGAAAAAGGAAAGATGAGGTAGGTAGGATATATCCTTAACATCATCATCTTGCATCATATTGCCAAGCTTAACAAATTTATGTAATGCTAACAGGTGCAAACTGGGGGTACATAGAGCACTTTATGCAAAACTGTATAGTTTTGCACACTCTTAATGATTTACAACTGCACATGTTATTTTAGTGACTTGCTAGATAGGTTAGAGTTACATTTTGAATGCCAGCAATTCTTGTATTTCATGATCTTTTTAAAATTTATCTTGACTGCTTAAGTACACTTAGGATGCTGTAGATATTTGCTACTAACAATATTATCAGGTGCCTTTCTATGTATTATAGGGCTATGTGGGTTTTGTCAGTGTGTGTGTTTTTTTGGGGGGTTTTTGGAGTTTTTTGTTTGTGGGGTTGTTTTGTTTTGTTTGTGTCCGTCTTCCTCCGTCTAAAGAGATGTTAACATGATTTTAGTCAGTTTTTGGTTAAAATTGTGGTAAGTAAAACTTGTAGCAATTCCAGTAATAGGCCTCAGGGATCTGATCAGCCCACGAGCTGTGTGTTAAAGTCATGCTTTAAAGGCATGTGTGATAGGTTAGTCAGGCCCTGGTTTGGTTTTGCTCTACATTGCTTTAAGAACAAATATATGTGTATATATATGTACTTTAGAACATGTATGAGTGTATATTTCATGTCATATGTAGATTCTAAAATGGTCTGCGTAGTACTTTCTTTTATTGCTGAAGTTATCACTAAAATATTTGCATATGAATAGCTTCTTCTAAAAGTCTAGTTGATTTAGTCATTTTATAACCTAGAGTCCCATGGCATATCTGCACAGAGACTGATTTTGAAATGTTTTTCAAGGCAGTGACTTGTCAAAATTACTTTTTTTAGGTCACCTTTGGTACTATTTTCTGCAGTTCTGAGAGTTAGGCTGATTTTTGTTTTCTGTGTGACTATATTTCTACTGTGGATTCAGGGAGAAACCACCCACTTTTTGCAGATAGTATTTTATTATACATCTTTGGGACAGACTGTGTTACTTCCCTTGAAGAGAAAATGGCATGTGATTCCTCTTATCCTTGCATCTCTGACTTCAGTCCTTAGACCTTCCCCCAGGTATTGACAGTCATCTGCAAGTCTACTGCAGAGATTTTAAATGTATTCCTGAGGCTGGGGCCTGCTGCAGCTCTTTCTCTGTCACAGCCATAGCAATTCACTGCTGGTAGGCCCTTGATGGTCTGCTGGCATAGATTGACACTCAAAGCAGTCTTCTGCACGCTCAGGCCAGGGCTTGAATTCTCTGAGTACAAATGCAGCTGGTCTGTGTTGGTGTTGTTCCTCCCTGGCTGTGGGAGGTGTCTGCAAGGCCTGTGCAAAGCTGTGCTCAAATGCAACAGCACTTTCAGCATCTCTGAGGAACCTCAGTGCTTAGTGAGAAGTCTCAGCAGGCCATGTGTGATTAAAAGGCTAAAGCTTGTAATACTTTACTCAGAAACAGTTTGATACCAGAAGATAGCAAGGCTGCTCTCTCCCAAATGAGTACAGTGGAAAAATCCCATCCCCTAACCAAAACTGCACCTTGTTATCCAGCTTTTCTAAGGAGCTGTGGGCAGGGAGTGATCACAGAGGCAGCTGCCCCGGGGGTGTGGGACTTCTGCCCCAGGAATGTTTGTGCTTCTCATCTGTTTCCCTGAGGCACGTCTGTGTGTGAAGGTATGTAAGACATCAGGGAACCCTAAGTTCTTCTATTTGCCTCTCACCCCACTCTGAATAGTAGACTAACCTGGGCTGGGATGGAATCTCTTAACTCCTTACTGTCCAGTTTAGCACTCACACATTTTGCTGTAACTAATCATGCTTGTTTTACCAACAAGCGTGGCAAAAAAATGATCATCTTTCTACAAATCAGAATCCTGCATGAAGGAGTAGGGTAAGCCCTTTTCTCAGAATTATAGTTCCTGTTACAGGTTCATGTAGATCCTGTTTCAGAGGTTGTGGTTTTAACACATTTCCAGGGCTAGAGATCATTGGAATATTTTAGGCTCTACCACACTCCTGTCAGGAAGTTGCTCTATGTGTCTCTATGTACCTGAGGCTGTAATTTCTGGCAGACTTAACTTGCTAACTCAGTAGTCATAAAGGCTAAATAAATCCTCTTTCTGGACCTTGCATGGAATTAGGAAAGCAGTATTATTCATATTCATTACTGTTTGCATATAAATGTACTTCTGTTCTCTCAGATAACTGACATGATCAAACCTTCAGTGTTTTCCTAGCTGTTTTCTTCAGTCTAATAGCCAACTATAGAAATATTTTGTTGCCAGCCTGGTTTTCCTCTTTGAATTCATCCTCAAACTGGTTCACTGGATTATCTTTGGTTTTTTTCTTCTTACTGTTTGTTGTTAGCTGATGCTTGTCAGGGCACAATGGCACCATTAGCTTTCATCCCAGTGATAGTTCTCTCTCCTTGTTGAATTTTGTTTGGTTTTGAAACACTACAATCTTTTGAACTTCGGGTTCAGGGAATTTTCAAACTTCTCTTGCCTTAGCAACTGCAGAAGTCATCTGTCTAGCTCTTGCAGGAAACTTATTGAAAAAAAATTTTTAAAACAATGTTTAACATTCTGTTTGGGTTTGGAATGTAAAATGTAGTTCATGTCAAATTATTGTATCTTCTGAACAAAGTGTTTCCTGAAAACTGACTGACTGCCACCAACAGGACTGCTAATGTAGTTAAACAAGGACGTGGGGGTTAAAAGTGCTTTAAAAGAGAATATATATTTCTGTTTAAATCATATCAAGGTTTCAAGCCTTTCCAAAATATAGCTGAACTGACTCAGATTTCTTAGCGAGAGCCTACTGTACTTGTTAAAATACCCAGTTTGAGATGAGGATTAAATTGATGGCCTCAGCTGCAAATAAGCTTAGGCTGGACTTTGATTACAATGTAATTGCCAATATTGCTAATTCCTTTGGTATGTGAAAGTAACTGAATAATATCCAACATACATCTTGCAAACCATAATGAGTTTTAAAATAGAAGATAACTTGGTAAAACAGAATGGTGGAGAAAATGCTGGACACATTTAATGTGCTGTTCATGACAAAAATGTGTTTTATTTTTGGTGTTGCTTTTATTAATGGGAAGTTGGTATTTTTAAGTATTTTTTTCTACAAAAATGTATGTGCAAAGGCAATACTTTAACATTTTTCAAGAACTTGTATTTTTAAATGCTACAAACCAGAGAATATACATTTGGACTGAAGGTAGTAGCTTTAAAAAAATGCAATGTAAGCTTTAATTTTTATACTGTAATAATAACTTGCTGTCAACTTGTTTACATATTTGTAGGATGGAAAGCTTCATTATGCATTGACTTATCTTGATGCTATCTTTAATAAATGCTGCTTTGAGTAGGATGCAGTGGGTTTTATTTTATTACCTGAATCACTATTAACAAACTAGTCACTATGTAATCTGTATTCTGTTATTTCTTATAATGGTTCAAGCACGAAAATAACCTATCTGAACTTTGGAGAGACTTTTAAAAGTCTCTGAAGTATGACTAAACTAAACTGCCCTTGAGGTTCTGCTGTGAAGTCTGAAGCTGATTTAGGCTGAAATGAAATGTACCCTGTTAAAGGCATCTTGAAAATGCTGTAGTGTCACCTGTTTTGATTACGTGTTTGGTTCAGAGTAAATTAAAATTGAGATGTTTAGTGTCCCAAAAGAGTGTAACTTCCTGGGGAACTGCTGGACAGCAAACTGATTTTGTTTTGTATTCCCTAGTCAAGAGTTCTTCTGGTAATCCAGAGGAGGCGATGCATAGGTGAATTCAGCCCTTTCCTTTTTCAAACCTCCCCTCAATCAGCTGTTAACACCCCTACTAAAACCCAAGCAAAAAACAGCAGTAACCTCATTTTCTGGGCCTTGTTTGCAAGGCTTCCTGACTTACTGCCTCTAAGAAAAGAATTTCTTGATACGGTTAATTGAGGAGAAAGACTTAAAAGAGAATAGCAATAAATTGTTTCCAAGCATTATGAAAATCCATCCCAGAAGCACAGACTGACTGTTAAGGGACCTTGCAGTGATTCAGTTCCTGATGTCAGAACAGTTCACGCAGTACAAGCACCCTGCCAAGAAATTGTGGATGTCAGAAAACAATGCTGCCTTTTTTTCCTTTATTTCTTCAACTGACGTTTAGCAGGTAGCGGGAACACTCCCAAATGTGGGCTAAAAGCTGTCTTCCTGCTGTTTAACATGATGCTGGTAAGACCCACTCAGGGAATCATCTGATAATTCAAAACTAGTGCTGGTATGTACATCTTAGGTTAAAATGTTAAGTCAGCAGCAGCAACGGTGACAGGGGTTTTGGGATTTTTTTTTTTTTTTTAAGTTCTGAGGCATTTTCCTCACTAAGATGGGAAAACAGATGGTGGAATATGAGGGGAAATCTAATAGGTACTGTAAAATCAGCAGAATTCCAAAATTATTTTCCTTCTTTCTGTAGATTTATTCAGGAACAGAATGCAAGCTTGTGTTATGTCTGCCTGCCTTTGCCAAGGTTCAGCGACAGATTGCTCTGTTTGAATTAGGATGGGAATCATGAAAGCTGGAGCAGAGACTACAAGGAGTTCAAAACGTAGGATTTCACTACTGTCTGCTAATGTTGAGTGACTACGTGGATGAGGAAGCTTAGAAATTATTTAGAAAGTTTGTTTTTTCCAGGCTGTCACAGTTCCAAGGTAAGCAGCACTTTGACCCTCACTTAGCTCTTCCTGTGCACCACACTATTTTGTGTGGCACTCACTGTTTCCTCCGGGAGCTGCGCTGCCCCAGCCAATCCTTCTACTAATTTTAGTTCTCCTGGAGTAAGAATACTGAGGGGAGATCAACCTACCTTATTGCCTCAAACGAAAGAATTTTTTGAAGTGGCTGAGGAGAAAGACTTACAAAGCCCCAAAGCAAACCTAAAACCCTGTATAAAGTTAATGTGATTGTAAACTAATGTACTGCTAGAAAAAATGCAACCATAACCACGTGTGCTAGAGTCTTGAAGGCACTGTACCAGAGGTCACTCACTGTGCTTTTGTCAAACCCCTTTTTGCCAGGTTTAATTAATAAGAGTTAAGTCTCCCTTCCTGCTAACTTGAAGGAAGTTTCTCCTGCTGTTCATAGGGTATGTGGAGCTTTAGGTGTTACTCTGCAAGCCCCTGGGTGAAGAGAGCATTTATAGTAGTTCAAACTGATCACTGAATTGGCAGGACAATTTCCTGGCCTTTGGAGAAGGCTACCGAGCAAAATCAACCTTTGGCAGAAGCCTGCAACTATCTAGTTCAGATTAAATCTTGATGAAAAACACTGCTGCTCTTAAAATCGAGGGTCATGAAAGAAGGAAAGCTGCTCCTTTGTCCAAACCACGGTGGAACAACGGCCAAGCTCGTCTGCTCTTCTCTGGGGTGTCTCTCGCAGCTCCCCTGTGAGTGCCTTTTTTGCTGGAGAGTTGTGGCAGTATCCCCGTGCATCCTGCTGGACCAACCTCCTCTCTTGGCAGCCCTTTCCCCCTGCAGCAGCAGCGAGGCCTTCCCCACCGCCTGACGTTGATGCTCCTCACTCCGCTCACCTCACACCGCAGCCGCTCGGGCCCGCTTGTTCCCCAGTGAGGAAACGAGTGCTCCAGGCCGCGCAGGGGCTGGTTCTGCCCGCCGTGTGTGAGCACTCTGCCGCCGGGGCGGGGCGGCGGGGGCGCGGCTCGGCTCGGCTCCGGGCGGGCCCTGGCGCAGGGGATGGAGCTGGAAGAGGCCTTCGTGGCGGCGGGGGAGTTCGGCGCTGGGCAGCGGCGCCTCACGGCGCTCCTGGTGCTGCTGCAGGTGAGGCGGGGCCGCCGGGGCTCCTCACGGCCGCTCCGGCCGCCCGCTCCCGCTTCCGTGTTCTCGGCGTTTGGGAGCCGGGGCGCGGCGCGCTCCCTTTGGATTCTCCTTCCGCGGCCCGGGCAGCGTCCCAGAGAGTACGGGCAGAGCCGGGACGGCGGTGCCGCTCCCGGGGACAGGCTGCTGCTGGCGCGGCCGCCCGGCCCCGCTCTGCCGGGATGCTCCGCGCCCGCTTCCCGCCCCGCCCCCGCGCACCCCCGTCCCGCCTGCGGCTGCTGGTGGCTCGGGCTTCCCGCTGGGAAAGGGCGTCACCCCGGGGCCCGAGGTCCTCTGTCCCCCGCGTTCCTCCCGCTCTGAGGACCTTCCCCCTGCCGGTTCCGGCCGCTGTGCCTTGGGCTCCGCTGGCTCCTGCGGGGGCTGGCAGAGGAGCCCTCTCGTCGCCCCTCCGTGGCGGCAAGCATCCTCTTGGAGCCCCGCTTGGAGTCATGGGCGTTCCGAAACGGATTTGGTTCTTTTCCGAGTTGCCTGTCAGACCTCCTGCTTACCTCAGTGCTGTTTTACGTGCTTGACTTGTCAAAGTTTATGATCTGTTTTTCCTATTCCTATGCATGTCTTTTTATCTAGTTTATTTTTCTGATGAGTGACTTTTAAACTTCTGCTGACTGGAGGGAAATGGAGTCTAACCCTACCAAATGTGGGTTTTTTTCCTGTTTCTTTTTTTTTTTCTCTTAATCTCGTGTGAAAGGGGTATGCAGGGTGCTCTCTAAATAGTGTCCACACCCCAGCATGCAAACATTTACATTTCACTCCCTTAGTTTCCTTGTATCAGGCTTCGTCCTGTTCGTGTAGTTCTTCATTGAATTAAAACCTGTTAGGACGGAGATGGGGCTGATTGCAGGTTTTTGTTTGTAACTTGTTTCTGCAAGACTGTCCACAGTAAGCACAGGATTAAATGGTACATTAAAAGAACATCCAGCAAGTGCGCCAGCCAAAGACTTGTGGGCTAATGAAGAGAGTCATTCTAGAGGCAAAACTTTCATCAGTTGTAGCCTCCTAAAAATCACTAATATGTGGATAGGTTTAAGGATAATGTTATTTTAGGTTAGAAAAATTAAAATAGCATGCAAGGCCTGAGAGATGTGCAGAACATCTTGAGGCCCATCTCAATGAATCGATACTCTCTTGTGGGTTTCTTTATGAAAACATTTTTTATTCCTGAACATTCTAGTTTTGCTGATGAGCAGGTTAGGAATTCAGTCCCTGAAATGGAAAGATTTAGCGAAGGCTTTTAAAAAAATAATCTTGGATAACTTTTTTTACTTGTTACTGCAGGTTTTATTCTTTAGAATATAGTTAGTAAAACGTTTATTACATAAAAAGTTTTAGTCTTAGATCTCACCTATGAAACCATAATGAAGTTTTTAATTCTTTCCCTTCCCATGTCTGGCTACAAAACTGCAAGAACAAACTGAGCAACTCTACAAGAGGAAGGAGGGTATCAAGATGAAACTTTCATTGGAAGTGCAGCAGCCTCTCTGGAATGGTACTTGCTGCTCCCAATGGCCTCCATGGCCACATCTGGGGATTTAAACACTGTAGACCGACTGTGTTTTCTTTGGGATGCTGGGTAAAGGGAATTTGTTAATAATTAATGAAAAGCTTGCAGTATTCCATCAGGTCTCTTGGCATTGTTCAGGGTAAATGATCATGTTTTATTTCAAGGTATATGTGGCTTGTCAGTCGATGCTTATTGTGCTTGTGGGAGCTGTGCCCGAGTATCACAGAGACCAAGAAGGAATTCTGGTGAGCAGAGCTGAGCTTGCCAAGCATATCCATTTTGCCAGGAATTTCACATCCATCGTAACTGAGGCAAGTACTTCCCTCATTTGTAATAATTTCTCCTCCTCTTGGGATTTGTGTCACTAGTGCATGACATGGTGCTTGGAAAAGCCAAGCAGAGTTTAATGTAATGTTTTGCTCATGGTACTAAAAATTTTTGGAATCCACCTATCTGGCTCTTCCATTTTATCATTTTAAAAACTGAAAGTACATAACTGAATAAATCTAACACTTGTTAATTTAGATTGAACTTTCTGCATATTATTTATTTTGTTAATTTAGATTGACCTTTCTGCATATTATTTATTTTGTTTTCAGTTCTACTTTCAGCTGTTTTAGAAAGTCATTAATGAAGAATGATCATTTAATTAGCAGTTTATAACTCTAGAATTTAGAATGAGCTCCTCTTAATGTCTGCTCTGTACTGAGAAAAGATTCAATCTGTCATGTCTGCACAATCTGCTGTGCTTGTAAGCTTTGCCATGAGTTGCATTAGTTACTCTCAGAAGATGCATATTAAAGACTATAACCATTAAAATGGAACTCATGCACCACAGTCTGGATATTTTTGTGAAGTGGGAGATGGAACAGATTGGAGTTTGTCGAGTGGGACAGAAGCTTGACCTTTCACCCTCATGCCTTATGAATTCCAGGCAAGAGGCTGTGCTTGCTTTTTCCTGGTCCCTGGGCTATAATCGCTCAGGCAAGCAGGAGTGACCTCAGCATCACTGCCAGCGTCAGAAAAAAGGCTGCGTGGGTGGCTTGGCTGGCAGCATGAACTGCAGGAGTTCTGCTGATGGGATTCTTGGAGCAGTTGTCAGTAAACTCCTAGAAGACAGGTTAGCACTTGGTGTGTAGCTCATGTAAAATTTTGCTTCCTTCCCGTTATCCCAAGTGGGCCTGTGTAATGTTTATCTTGGAAAAATGCAGTGACTAGACGTAAGAAGGAATCACGCAATATTTGATCATATCCTCTCTCAGAAACAGATACTTTTGATCAGCCTGTTTTCCAAGATCACCCTTCAGTTTCAGACTCTCAGCAGGATGCCTAATATGGGGTAGTGCTTAATTTATAATCAGAAGTCATCAGATTTTAACTAATGCTGTGGTTTTAATTGTAGAAGTCAGTGTCCCTATTTTCAAAATATATGGCCATTCCCAAGATCAGTCAAAATACATTTATGTTCCTATGCATTTTGTTAACTTTATCTTAAGATTTCTGAAGACCGTATTGTTAATGTTTTTTTTTTTAATGAAACCTTTAGATGCTGGCCAGCATTTTGCTGCTAGCAGTCTAGTAACTAAATCAGACAAATCAGGCTGCCTTGTGGATGGAGAGAGCTCAGGGGATGTCTGTTTTGGTGAGAGCAAAATTTGCGACATTTTTGTTGGCAAGCTACAGTTAATTTTGAAGAATATTTAACAAGCTCTGTGCAAATAAAGTAGGTAGCTGCATTCTTTTAAAAGTTATGTTCTTCACAGGTCATTATATCAGACTTATAATAATACAAACATGCATCCACTAAGCAGCAGAAGTATCAGTTTGCAGAAGCAATCTTTTCTCTTGTTCTGCCCTGTGAGAGCTGCTTCTGTAAAGTTTATTTCCCTTATTTTGATGATGGAGATTAAACTTCATGGAGCTTACATATTCTCAGTTGTGTTCTGGTTTTGCAGGGGCAGTGCTCTCAAAAAAGCCCCAGAATGCTTTCAGGAACTAATCATTGTACAGGCTGTCTGCATGCCTTGCCCCATTGGGGAACCGTATTTTCAATCCACTCTCAGTTAATTTTCATCACTCTGATGATTTGTGATTGTGCTGCCTCAGTTTAGATTTTAGATGAGGTAGAAAGTACATTTTATAAAGAAACCCATAATTTATTTGTAACTTTTGTTTGATTATAAGTGCACGTGCACAATAAGATACCGAAATACCAACGAATAGGCCATAACTGGCTCTGAGTATTTTTATGAAACAAGGACATTTTGCTGTAATCCCTTCCTGGTTCTCTTCAAGAGTTCAGCATGTGTGTGGTGAGGAAAGGCACCAGGGATCACTCATTGCTCAGGAAGCACAGCATTAACTCTCTTAAGTACTGCACTAGTGAATGTGCATTATACTTCTTAATAAAGACATTTTAATACCTGTTCATTGAAGCAGCTGTGCTGGTTTAGTGCTGAAATGACTAAACTGTTCACAGGGCAGACTCTCCTTGTTTTAATAACCTGAGATAAGCTGCCTTGCCAAAGCTTGGGAATTGGGGTGCAGCTAATGATGCTTACCAAGTGGAATGATTTTGATTTATTATGATGACATTTCCAGGAAGAGAGATGTTAGAATCTGTTAGAGAGGAAAGAATATGACTATTTTTGGCTTACCTATCAAACTTTGAATAAAACTTTAATGGGATATAAAACAAGAAGTGGGAAATAACAAGAGAAGAATTTTGATAGTTTTTTATTTTTTGGGGGGAAGGGCATACTTTTAATAAGGATTTTTTTTTACAGTGGTACCTAATTGAACAAGAAGCCTACAAAGTAAGCCTTGCATCATCCCTGTTTTTTGCTGGGTTGCTCATTGGAAATATCACATTTGGCCCTTTGTCAGATAAACTGGGCAGGAAACCAGTATATATCTCAGGTAAGATTGTTAAAAGGTTTTTCTTAAGTATTCTACATGGAAAACATCTCTTTCTTGCCTGCCCCTGGGGCCACCCTACTGAAAGGCTGCTCGTGGGTCCCTTGCTTTGTCAATGATCTGTTCTGAGCATTTCAGTCGGAGTGGAGCGGCACTGAAACTGGTTGTCATTGTGCTGAGCAGCACACAGGTCACAGAGTATCAGTGGGAGCTGAAAAAACCTGGTTTTGCCTTGGCTGTCTCTTTTGGAGCACAGTATTCCACACGTTGCCTAACTGTATTGTTCCCAATGAGAAATAATCTGCTTTTTTTTCAAGGGGGTGGGGGAGACTGATTGACCTAAGCATCTTCAAGGGGGGTTACGCATGGCCTGGTGTTTTGTTTTCCAGCTGTATTTTCCAGCCAAAGGGTCTTGTTGTTAAATGAGAACATTGTCTCAAGGAAATGCCATCTTTGGCATTGCAGACCTCAAGTTTGTGACTTGAAAATTATTGTAATTTTCATGTGGTGTGATTTCAGAAAGCCAAATACGAGAGACGAGTACTCCAAACTACTCATTATAGTCACTAACAGGCTGTGGTCTCTTCCCTTCTTTTGGAGTTCAAGCTGTGTAGCAGAAGTACTAATTACACTTTATTCTGTCTCTGCAGGTCTATTTTTTGATGTCGTTTTTGGGTACGTCACAGCCTTAGCTCCGAATTATGACACATTTGCAGTTTCACGGTTTTTTGTTGGAATTGTGAATGGTGGAATGGCTCTTGTGTCTTTTGTCCTAACACAAGAATATGTAGGAAAATCATTTTGGTCATTTACAGGTGGGATTTGAGATATATTTAATCATTGTTACTGTGACGCATATTGTTCTATCAGTACCTTTTTATGTTTTTATCAAGTCAAGTCAGTTGTAGTATAAGTTAGATGAGTGTGATGTGATTCATCCAAGTCCTGATTTCTTGGGAAAGGTGCTTGAATAAGGAAGATGGGACTGAGTTTGTTGGATAAATAGCAAAACCAAGGTTTTCAAAATGATACATTAATTCCTAAAATTTCTAAATTTGTACACTGCGTTACATCCAAAAAAAAAAAGTTTCGGCAGATCCTGCCTAATTCTGCTGTATGGTACCTTGGGAAGGTACTCTGGGAACTTTCTCTGAACCACAAAATGAGTTAGTGCCTGAACTGAGGTTTTTCCACTGCTGAATGTGCTGACTCTCCGGTATTTTTAAATGGCCTTCTTTCATTTGCCACTGCCAAGACCTAAGTAAGTTTAACACGTGCATATCAGATAGCTGCAAAGCTGGAGTAGCCCAGGCTGTAACTCCTTTCTGGCTTCTACAGCGTGGAGAAAACCATGCTCCAAATGCTGACTTGCTGTGGCTGCAAGCATATTTCTCTCCCTCATTTATTCAGTTGCTTCATTCTACTGTTTTGCTTTTTTTTTTTTTCCTCCGGAGTCCTGGGGATGTGTGAGACAGTTGTGGTTTAGTTAGAACCTTCCACTTCTTTCTAAGTACTGAATTTTCCTTTTCTCCTGAGTTCACTTTTCTGACTTACACCTTTTCTCTCTCCCACCCTTCCTTCTCCCTTGCCCTGTTGTCTCTGCTCTTCCCTGCCTTTCCCTGCAGGGCCAGCCTCCTGATGGATGGAAGAGACAGGCAATTTCCTGCTGCTTGTTGCTCTAGGTGCTCTATTCTAATTCTGCTCAGCGCTGAGAAGGAGGGGCTGGAGGAGAGGGAGGTGCTGGATGCAGCTCAGCTGTGCTGGAGCAGCTGTCCTTGGGTGTTGGTGTGAGCTGGCCCTTGTGGGCCACAGCTGAGAGTGTCTGGGTTCCTGCAGGATCTCCTGGGTTAGGCTGCAGGAGGTTTGTTGCTGAGCTTTTGGAGTTCCAGTTGACTCCATATTCTAAACGTTTTTATTTATGCTTGTTCATTGGACATCTGCTGTAGTAAACCTCTGGCAGCTGGTTTTGCACTGAGCTCAGTCCTTGTACTTCTGTAACTTAGTTTCAATTTCTGCTCCAGCCTGCCACTTCTGTTCAAGATTGCCGTGATAGACCTAAATAAAGCACTCATTCTGAATGGTTCCCCTTCCTGCCCTCAGGTTTTTTCTCTGGTCTGTAAGTTTCTGTTATTTCTTGCTCTCTCCTGTGTCCTACTCTTGATTTTTCAAAGGGGGGAAAAAGCCCCAACCCTCCCACACACTACACAAAGCTGTTCTTCATTGGGATTGCGTAATAGACTTAAGCCAGCTGTTTCACAAGTGCTATAAACATAACTCATAAAATTGCTATTTTATTTAGGTGTATCATGGGCTAGGAATTTTGGGCTTCTGCTTAAGAAATTTTTTTCTTTTGCCAGTGCTTTCTGCAGTGACTGGTTTGATCTTGTATTTTCAGGTTCCTTAACTAATCTGACGTTTGCAGTTGGCATTGCTGTTTATGCGTTGCTGGGTTACTGTGTCAGGGAATGGCGCTACCTTGCCTTTGTGGCGAATACTCCAGGAGTCTTCTTCCTCTTCCTCTCTTTGTAAGTGGTTCACATGTGTTATAATGATAAGAAAAAAGATGCAGTAATTAAGTTACTTTTTCTTGTCATCATTTGAGTGAGCGGCAAAAATGAGGATGACATTTTTCTTTATGGGTTTGCGAACCAAGCAAGATTAAAATTATATTGTGCAGGCAGAAGGGGTGTTAAATGAAGCAGAAAGTCAGGGTTACCCAAAAGACAAGCTTGTGTTTCTGAATGCTGTTACAGCTGTGGTGGCCAGGACTGCAAAGAGCAGCTGTGTGCCCGCTGTCCAAGAAAACTCGATTACAAATCTGCTTGGAGAAGGGAAGGAAGGCCTGCCAGAGGATGCAAGCTGGAGCATCTGCCAGGAGCACTGCCTCTTGCCAAGGCAGGGCTTCAGCACTTGAGAACTTTTGGAAGTCATCCTAGAGGGATTTTAGAGTTTCTTTCCATCAGATGCATGCAAAGAGAAATAAGTGGGAGCGCTTGGAATTACTTTTTAGTGTGTTCTGCTGTGTATCTGCTTGCTTTTGAGGTTCCTAGTGCCTGTTCCTAGTGCTAGGTGCTCCTGTTTAGAATTCCTACTCTGGCACTATCATAATAATGATTACAAACCGCATCAGTATGGAAGGAATTAAATGCTAGCTTTGTCTGGGATGTGTTCTTAGAGAATGTTCTTCTAACATAAAAAGTTAAACACCTCATATGCTCCTGATCACTAGTTAAAGCTGTAGAAGAAATAAAAGAATTTGTGTAGTAGATTGCCTGCACATTAAGACAGGGAATGTCTGGCATACAGCACAGATTGCAAAAAGCTCTTCTGATTTCATTTTTTAGCTAGATCTGCTCTTGAAAGAAGTTCTGTTAAAGACTATGCTAAAAAACCCACCTCTCTTCCTGTAGTCAAAGAATACAAAGCCTGAGGGCATCATAAAGAAGTTTTGCATGATATATTTTCCTCTATGGTGTTCTATTTGTGATGAAGTAGAATTACTTCCCCAAATACTAAAAATACTGGGATCCTTTGAAGTATAACGAAAATTAAGTTTGGTTGTAGGATGTGTATCTCTGTTAAGAGTGCCAGAGAAAATAAATATTCAGTTCAAAATATTCCATTCCTTATTTTATGGCTCATATAGCAGCTGCAACAAGGGGAAAGAAAAAGCAGGAATCATGAAGTTGTGGTAAGCAAGGATATTCTGATTATATGTGGGAGTAAGAGATGTAAAACCTACATCAGCAGTGATGAGCTGGTACTGGAGCCTGACAATTAATTCCCCAGGAAGGTTTCCTTCCTTTCCTTTCCACTCTTAACTCAGAGCCTTTCCCATAATGGGAAGCTTGAAATAAACTTCATGAGAATGAAGTTTTGTCCGGGCTGCTCAGATGATAGATGTTTGAGATGCTTCTTGGGCCATGGTAATGTAGCGTTGCCTAAGAAGTCAGTTCAGCACAAGTCAAGATTTAGATGTCAGCTCTTTTAACATCACTGAGTGCATTGTCAAGCATCTCCCAATGATCCATCTGCAAGGTGTTAACTGTTAGCACCAGGCTGCTTGGAACTGAATATTCAGAGCAGTGCAAATAGCATGTTTTCCTCTGAATTTTGTACTGGTACTTTTTTTTTTTTTTTTCAAGTGTCGATGCGCAGAATGGAAAGATTGACTTTAGTGCTGTGCTCATAGGAATGAACTTTACATTGTTGATTTTCTGTGCTGTCCTGTTAGCATGCTCCCAGAATCACCACGATGGCTGTACTCCCAAGGGAAAATGGCAGAAGCTGAAGATGTGCTGCAGTACATTGCCTTTGGTAATGGAAAAGAGAGATTAAATGTGAAATTGAAGCCAAGTGCAGGACCTTTGAGAAAGGATGAATCGGCAGCTGGTATCCTGAGCTTGGTGAAACACCCGGCGCTTCGGTGGCGAACCCTCATCCTGATGTACCTCTGGTAGGTTGTAACAGGATGCTGAGGTGCTCTGAGTCAGGCAGGAGGAAGCATTCAAAATCTTCATCCTGTTCTCTTAAAAATGATGTCCTAAGAAAGTAAATCAGAAATTTGCCAGTTGATGGCTGGCAACAATCATCTGAAATGATGTCTTGTAAGGTTGGTGTTTTATTATTGTTGCTGGTGGTGTTTTATTTTCAATGTGTTACTCAGAAACTGCTTCAAAATCTACCAAGAAATAATCTGGTGAGAGCATAATATTTATGCAGACTGAAATGAGAAGCTGTAGCAGAAATAACTGTCAGGGTGTGTGTTTGAACCAGTCTTGGGAAGAAAAGGACTGCATGGATAGCAACCATAGAGATCTGGATTAAGAAGCAGCCCAAAATTACATTACATAGATTCGGTGGAGGAAAATTGTAAGCAAGATAGAATATAGATTGCATAATTTTATATTAGGTGCTGTCTTGAAAAGTGGTACAACAAGACCAGTTCAGGTAATAATATAACTTTTCTGGTTATTTTTAGGTATGTCTGTAGTTTTGTGTACTATGGACTAACTTTAAACGCTGGTGAATTAAGAGGAAATCTGTATTTAAATGTGGCTCTTTCTGGTCTTGTAGAAGTTCCAGCATTTCCTCTCTGCGTGTTTTTTATTGAGAAATCCTGGTAAGACAAGTCTATTTCCCAGTTCTTTGCACATATTTGTAGATACCTTAGAAACATATTAACGCTTTTTTCAGTAGGATATTTCAGTATTTTTCTGAACAGTGTTGGTTCTTTGGGGATTTACTCCACTGCAGGGGTTTCTACACTTGATACAGAAATGAGAGCCTGGTTTTCTACCTCTTCATTTTTTTTAGTTTTGTTTGTATCTTGCATTACTCCAGAGAGAACCTTTTCAATGATTAATGTTACTTAAAAAGTTTGGTCTTTATGGAAAAAAGGACTAGCTTAGTTATTTCAGTATCTATGGGTTATATATATATCTCTTACATATTTTATTCAGAATAACTTGGTTTTGTAGTGCCTGCCAACTGCAGTTGAAAGCAGTTTTCAGAATTGTTCATTTTTACTTAAACTTTTCAAACAGAACTTTGAAGTGAGAACTGCTGAATTTTCATGAAGGCATGGATGAGCCATGTCCATGTACTTTCATACTTTTCAGTGTGTTAGGAAGCCGTCCTCTGTGGGGGTATTATTTTCTAAAGGCCAAACAGTCTGGCAGCAGAGGGCTCCTCAGGGTTTCATGTAACCTGCACATTCAGTATCTTTGTAAAAATACTTTGGTCTCACTGAGGTTAGTGGCAAAAATCCTGCTTTCTTTAGCCTGGAGAGGATGTCACTTTTGGGGAGTTTTGGGCAGTAAAAAGCTGTCAGCTCTGTCAAACTGCAAAGTAAAACAAGCAGCCAACCTTCACCTCAAGCCCACAAAGCCTAAGTCAGACATGCGTTTATTTAAACTGCAAACTGCACAAGTCCTTTTCTTTTTTTGCATTTTCTTTCCTCATTTTTCATTGTAATTTGTCAAACTAATTGTAATTTTCAAGCTTTTGGTTTCCTGAAGTAATGATGTATATAGTTTCAGATGCTTTAATGCATGACAGAATGTGACAAGCCACTGCTCTGTTTTCATTCTGTTTTAGTGAGCAATATCCTTAAGCTATAACTTGCTTGTTGCAAAAATATTTTAGATACTTAAAACCAGGTATTGTACATTTGTTACAGATAAAATGTAGTTCTGCTAGTATGGGGAGGTAGTTAGAAATAGCTGTGAAAGTTCATAAAGTAACAAGCACGTGTAGTATTTCTACATGCCTGCAAACTGTTGCTAAGAATATCTTTACTTGTGGGCCTTTGGAAGTAATTATGAAATATTTAAATATGGCAGATGTGGAGATGGGCTGGTGGTTTTCTGTCCTGTCATCTTCTCTTTTATTTTAACAACACCAGGCAGTAAAAATGGCCCTTGGTGATTTCTGTATTTATACTGTTAGACACAAAAGCATACAAAACAGTTTTACAGTGGGTTGCAACTGTATATATTCATGCAAAGTTGTAAAGGAGAAATACTCAAGAAGTATTTGAATTACATTTTCTTGAACACTATTAATTTGATCGTTGTGTGTATGCACTGTAATACCCTTTTGGAGACAAGGTCCATTGCCTTGCTCAGTACTGAGAAGGAAAATGCCTTGAGTTGTTGTTGCCAAAATAGAGAGAGAATCTTCTCAAGGCTACAAATTCTGTAGCTTAAAAATGAAAACTTGACTAGAAAAAGGAAAGCTGTTTTGGGAGGATTTCAGTGCACAGAACTAGAGAAGCAAGATCTGAAGTATTTACCAAGATACAATCGATTTATAACTGTTACTTATGCTGCTGTGTGCTTTAGTGTGTAGTACTTTGATATTTTACAGACAAGTTGAAAGACACTGATGGACTTTGTTTCCATCTTTACCTGAGTGCTCTTTTCCTTCTAGGTCTGGCAGACGTAAAACCATGACATGTTTCCTGATATTTGCAGGATTTGCCTGTATATTCACCATGTTTTTGCCAATGAATGCCGGTGAGTGTGTGCTGCTGCAAAACTAGAAGTTTCCTAATTTGGATAAAAGCTGACAAAACAGCTTAATGGACGTTCTGTGACCGAGTATATGAGGGCCTGAAGACCTATCAATGTATACCCCTCTCCTTGCGTTTTCAGGGCTGGTCAGGGAGCCAGTGTCATGTCTGTAGTCCTTTTACCTTCTTGCAGGCATAATTTGAACCTGTTAATTGACTAAGTTTGTCTGACTGTGAGCCCTTGGCTCTTTGAAGGTCACGTTCTGTCTCAGACACTGACGCTGCATCCACCACTATCAAGCAGTTAACCTTATAGGCTCTGGATTTCATTGCCAGACTGCCATGCAGTGTAACGTTAGTTTGACTGGATCTTGACAGTGTGAGATGCCAAGCTTAATTTTTCGTTAGTTTTGGTGGCATGTGATATTTATAGAAATAGAAAGCTGAGGTTTTATGGAATTAGAAGCTTAACTCATCCTTTAAAAGCCCCAAGCCACTACAAAGCATAAAAAACCCACTTTTTTACTTGAGAATTAAAAATGGAAGTCAGAATTGCAGTAGGGAAGGCATAGGGATGGCCAGAAGCTTGCTGCCTTTGTCAGTCTCAGCTGGGTATTGCTGTTTGTGCAGTTGTGAGGAAAGTTCATGGCAACAGTGGAGTGTCATCAAGTATTTTTCTCTTCTCAAAAGATGTGTTTTTTCTGACGTAGTTGGTGACATTAACAAGATTTTGGGGCTTGTATTTTCACTTTCATTTCTATTTCAAGTACAGTTTTTCTGTATTACTGTTTATTTTTGCTACTGAGAACTTATAGTACTAGCAAATAGTATGAGGCTGCTCTCTGCTTTTGTTTTTCCTAACATCACTTCATTAGAAATGCTTCAGCCTTAGCCGTGTTTTGACTGAGGAGCACCAGCAATGTGATTACAAGGTCGTCTTCCATAGGCTGTATTTATTCTTAATAGATATAAATGCTGTCTGGCATCAGTTCCAATTGATCTCAGAAGTCCCAGGAAGAAAAACAGACAGAGATAAAATGTCCCATAATCTAATTTGCCATCTTGTCTTAATTCAAGTTCTCAGGCGTTTTGTTGCTCCTTTTACTGAGACAGATTCTTTATTCCAACAGGTTTCCTCTTTATGCTTATAAATACTAAAACAAAATGATAGAAAAGCAGTAGGGACTAATTAGGATAGGGTAATGTTCCTGAAGAGTTGCTAATTTACAGGAAATCTTCTGCCTTTTCCAGCTGACTTGACTTTAATCCCATTAAAACATCTGACTTTGCAGTGTAGAGAGGGTAAAGCTGGCTCTTGGCCCAGAGTGATCTGTGTCAGTTCAGTAGAAATAAATTCGGTTCCAAGCATGATGAAAATGAATCACGTTGGATGAAATGAGGATTGTTGCAGCACTAGTCTGACCTTCCTATTAGTATTATGTTTGTCTAGGTCTCTGTTCTTCTGAATGGCTGGCAAGGTCCTTGATTTTATTACACGGGATTTAAGATTTTAATGAGATGTTGGGCACTTGCCTCTTGTCTGTAACCTTTGCTTGATTTCTACGTAACTCTGCTAACTTGTGAATGAGCATCTGATCTGAGTAATTTCCCTTGTGGAATAAACCAAGAACATTTTTGTTGTTAGAGATGTGTACTGAATTTGAGACTAAAATTCTCTTCAGTGGTTTGGTAAAAACTGATATGTCCCTCAGCTGCCTCTTTCCTTATCACTAAAACTCTTTAGTCAGTTTGTGTATCAGACTGGAAGATGGTGAGGGAGAGTGGCAGTGGAGGGAGAATGGAGCTGTTATAATGTTTTCTTCCAAAAGCTGCTATAAAGCACAAAGATATCTGCATTTTGTGTCTGCTTTATACTATAGTAAGCAAAGGAGACTACTAGTCTAGAGGTAACTGGATTTTAGCTTTCATTTAGATTTATCTGCTTGTGCTGAACACATAATACCTTTTTGTGGCTTTTATTGATCTGCTTTCCACTGAAAAAGGAAAGAGAATTTGCAGTTCTTTAAATCGATTTTACCTCAGCTTTTGCTAATGTTGGGTATTTTGTGTTGAGAACTAACCTTTCATGGTGGATACTTTTTCTGAAGTAAGTTTATAAACTCCTTTGGTTTCAAAAGTACTGCTTAAGTGAACTTTTACCATGAAGATGACTGACAGAGGGTGACTCTACATAATGGCACTGCAAATGAGACTATCACTGGCAGTGATGGCATCAAAACTTAATCTCACAGAGGAACTCCTCTTCTAGAAGGTCTTAGACATCAGCACCACTTGGTTACCATTTTCTTCCAGTTTACTTCTCTAAATTCCAAAGATCTACTACTGGAAGAGATCATCCCTTTTCAATAAAACTGAAGTACATGAATTTAGTGAGAACTTAGAACCTTGCTTTTACTCAAGTTTGAGTCAGTTGCCCTGGCTGGGCTGTTTCAGGCTGTTTTGTGTGTGTGCAGCTGCCACTGCATGTTTGGTGGAAGGCTGTGAGAGCAGGTGTGATACCAGAGTTACAGGGGCTGCAAGGCCATGCTTGGCCAGACTGAGGGAATGACTGATACATGTCCACCAGAATCCCATAGGAGAGTGTGCATTCCTGCTTTTAACGCTGTTACATTTTTTTAATGGAAAGAAAATCTTGGGCTGTGCTGCAGGAATTGCTAAAAGTATGTTCCAAGACTGTGAGAAAAACATAAGGACTACGTCTGGGCTTATTTTCACTGCACGTCAGCTTCCCAGGGTATTTCCAGTGTGCTTCTCATCCCACGATAATTCACCACATGGCCAGCCTTCAGAATCCCCTAAGGGAGGGAACCTGGAGCACAGTGCACTTAAAATTCATTCCTAAGAATCCAAGTCCTAATTTCTCTGTCTAGACTCTTCTGTTTTGATAGTAAAACCCAAACTTCCCATGCTGTATTGTTAATGTGTGGATACGCAGTGTTTAATTCTAATTCTTCCTGGGAGAACAGCAAGTTTTAAAACACGTTTGAAAATTACAAATTACAAATATCTTCACTGCCTTATGTTTGCTTAATGGAAGGCAAGGGATGTCCCAGCTTTCTGACAACACCCAGCAGGGCTCTAGAGGACAAGGTTCACACCTTTCCATCTGGCAACTGTATGGAATATTGCAGTTCTTCCTGAGCAAAAGGAGAACTTGGATGAAAACGCTGCATCTCTTTTGCATGAATTACAGAAATAACTGCAAAAATGCACCACACTTAGAGAAACTAAATCAAGTTTTTGGATTTCAGTTTACGTACAAATGAATTTCTGCATCAGTTGAAACAGAATCTGACTTGAGCACATGAATTGTACTGAGAATATTTGAGGGCAAAACTGAAGGAAAAGCAATTGAGAAGCAGTCAGAGTTTCCCATATCATTTGATGCAAACAGAAGCATGATGAACTCAGTGTTTAGGAGGAGAACCTGAAATAGAGCTAATCAGAGCACTCAGGGGTTTTTTTCATGCTGAAAAAGTATTAAATTATCTACTCGTTGAAACAGATGGTGCAAACATAACCGCAACCAAAATCACATTAACTGAAGACTTTAAAACATGCACACTTGAGTTCAGCTGACTAAACTCTGTCTGTTAGCAAACTGGGCTGCAGTAGCGTTTGTTCTTTCCAGTTACAGAGCTGTTGCAATTCTAAGAGGATGTCCTTGGGGAGGAAGTAAACTGTTGGAGTGAACAGTGTGTGTTAATGGGTTTGCTCCAATAGATGGGCCAAAGAGGGTACGTTGTCTGTGCTCATCTGAAGATGTGGTTACCTGGTGAGATGTTCTGACTGCACAGCTGGGAGCAGCAGCACTTCTGTTCAGGCCTGTGATAGTTTTATACTTCACCAAAAAAATTGGGTTGGTTTTTTTTGTCCTAAATACAATTTTAACTATCTGTTCTTAAGCTAGTGTGGTTGGGAAGAGCTGAGATAGTGCTCCTGTGCTTATAGTTGAAAAATGTATTAAAAAAATCAATTAAACATTGGGTTTGTGTGGTGATACCTTCAAGAGGGCTGGATGCCTGTGTAAAAAAAATGTGAGAAAAGAGACTGTTCATGCCTACAGTTTGTTTTTTCCTTCCTGAAAGGTCTCCTCCTTGGTCCCACTTTGTTAGCTCTGTGTGGAAAAATGATGGTCAGCGCTGCTTTCAACATCCTGTACATTTACACATCTGAGCTGTACCCAACACTGCTGAGGTAATTTAACAGAGCTTCTGGGTAAATAAAGTCGGTTTTCATGCTCAGCACTACTGATTGCTGGTACGCTGTCGTATTTATCTGTAATTACTTTTGCCTGAAATAACAGTGTGAGTCCTTCCTGTAATGAAGCAGCTTGCCAGGGCTCAAAGGAGCTTCTCCTAGCAGTCACACATTTTGCATCTCTGCATTTTCCCAGGCTGTTTGGGGCTGCTTGTTCTAGGTCTGAATCCAGAATAAAAGCATGAACACCACCCTTCTTGTGCTGCAGTGATAGGTGCTGGGTTTCTCACTTCTGTTGGTTTTTGGGAGTAAAATTACAGGGTGCAAACCCAAATGTAGCAATGTGATGGAAGTGTGTGCTAAGCTAATCATAAATGGAGACTATTTACAGAAAGGATTATTTACACAAGTCCTTGTGTATGCTTACATCTCCCATATGATTGATTGTTTGCCCACTGGAAAACAAGTGCTTTTCTATATCTTTGTTATTTAATTAAATATTCATAATGCAGCTAATTTTAATAGTATCTCTATGACAGTAATTTTCTCTATACCATTAAATTAATGCAGAACTGGGCTAAAAAATTATTTTTCATAGTTCTTACTAATTCTCTGTGAGGTTATTCTGTTATCCCAAGAAAAAGCTGCAATAGGAAAATATAATACACAATCTTGTTCTCTTCACCCCTATCTTGGTTCCATACGATTTTCCAAATGGTGCTCCAAGTACATGTTCAGAATTTGAGTAACACAGCAGAACTTCGTTAAGAATAGCAATTTTAAATCTGCTGCAAAACTTGGGCCCAGTTTAGAGAGAGCAGGGAAAGCTGAAGGCTGATGAGGAGTAGGAAAGTGTCCCAGCTGGTAGATGTGGACTGTAGCACCACAGAGGGAGAGAGGTAGAATGGTAATGCAAATCCAGGTCACTGAGGGCTTTGGGGAAAACTTAAAAAAGGGGTAAAAAACCCCCCAAACAAACAAAAAACCTGAAACAAACAAAATAACCTTTAAAAAAAAAAAAAAGGAAGAAAAAAAAAAGTGGGTGACTCTTTGGATTGTGTGGGTGTTTTCCTGTTAGACTGTGAATGCAGCTTTTGCAGTAACACTGGTGCGGATGGAGGTGGAGTGACTGTTTCTGGATCCTGAGCTTGTGATTCCTGGCACAGGTTTAGGTTGAACATGCAAGTCCCAAGCATGCTAAGCGAAATAGGGTATGGGGGCTTGTTTACATTCTCCCATCCAAACTTTTGTATCCTTTAAAACCTCATTGTTTTCCTGTTTGTTTTTGTTAAAGTGCCTGTGTTTGATTTTTGTTTTGTTTTGTTTTGTTGTTTTGTTTTTCCTGTCCTCTTTACTTTTCTGGAGTTAATAATCAAGAAAATTAAATCTGAAAATGTTTTCATTTATTGGTTTCTGCTTTTTTTGCTCTCTTTTCATGTTACGTTGTCTTCTTAAGTCCTGTTGATGTTTGGTGCCAAGGATGTGACAGCTCACAACTAGGAAGAATTACAGCACTGTTTCAGTGTGTTTGAAACGAAGCATTTGTAATTAGGAACATTTAAAAATAAAAAATCAAGTAAAGTTCTGCTTTATTTGAGAATCTGCAGTAATATTCTGGCAGAAAAAAAGTACTTTGCATGTCAAATTCACAGACCACCAGTGGAGAACATGCAAGCATTAAGACAGTTTAAAAAATCAGCAACTTTTATTAGACAAGTCGTGTTTAATAATGTGGCAAATTGTTACGTTAAACCATGTGAAAATTCCTGACGTTTGACAATTTGTACATTTAACAATGTTTAATACCTCTCTGGTACTTTTAATTGCACATATTACAGTTTCTGCCAGAGAAGTGGTGATGGGTGTTAAATTTAAAGCAAAGCAATAGCACCATCTGGTGATGTGTGCAAAGCTTTGTAGTGCTCCTGGCATCACTCTGCCATGTCATGGATGAGGCAGGTACACTGAAAGGCAGAAGAAGCAGGATAACTATTTTTTTCCTTTTTTTTTTTCCCCCAATTGGATGTTTTGCCGAAAAAAAAAGTTTTCAGTCCTACTGCTTCTTATTTAAACCTAATTATTACTTGAGGCATGAGGACTGTTAGGCACATTTTAAGTTAGCTGGTTCATGCAGCAATGACAAATACATCTCATGCTAGAAACGGGATGGTGCTGTTGGTTGGGGAGTTTGGGATTTTTTCCTTTTGGATGTGTTATTGAAATACCTGTGGAGGAAAAGAAGGTTAAAAATAGAAAACTTCCCTGCTGTAGCGTTTTGGACAAGGAGTAAGGTTGTCTTTGGGGACACAATGTAATCATGGCTCTAGTAATACAGCTATAAGAACGACCTTTTTTTTTTCCATGAGAAAATGGCTGCAAAATTATGATGCCCTTGTATGTGATGGATGAAATCAGAGTGAGGCCACTGGACTGCCTAAGATAGCTTTTTTGCTTATTTTCAGCAATTACTAAGCTATTTGTGTGGTTTTCCTGTTGGATACCACATTATTCTATATAACCCGAACTCTGCTGAATTCTGAGTTAAAGCTATCATAAGGTCTTCTAACAACTGCTTTCATTTTGCACTGGAATTGGAATGACACAATTTGCATTCAGGACTACCTTTTGCCCTGTTACCTCGCAGCAGAAAAAAAAAGCCAGCAAACTTCTGGGTATGGACAGACTTGGGGGCTGTGGGAAAGATGCTTCCAAGGGAGTGGTTCACTCACAGACTGGTGTGTCTCATCTTTGAAGGATTTTGTGGGTGGGGAGGTGCTTGGCCTTGTCTTGTGGGGTTTGGGTCAGTGTTGTCTCAATGTGAGGAAGCACCGAAGTTACTGGCTTCTCATCAGCTCCCTCCATCATCTTGTTTCCCTTCACCTGTGCAAAGGGCTGTTAGGAAGGGATGTGCAGGTGGGTGGTACTGGGATACTGGTGACCCCTGGCACTGCTCTGCTTGTCTTCTTTAACCCTGTCGCTGTGAGAAAAGGGGGAGCAGGAGCAGCTCAGCTCAGCAGTGAGACTGAGGATGATGAAGAGTGAGAGGAAGCAACCAAGAGACGTAGAGAGAACAGCCACCTTGAGCTTGTTCTTGCCATCTCACTAATGGTGGTGCCAGTGGCAGTCTCGGAAGGGGCTGTTACATGATACAGAGGTGGAAGATGTTTGCATTTGATCAGGAAATAAAAGACTCTAAGGACTTTTCAAGGTTCTTTAGAGAGGATCCTGCTGTTCTAAGCCATGCTTTGATATCAGAGTCCAGATGAGATTCTTTTAAACTTGTCTGAAAATGCAGAGGAGCACAGAATTCAGCAGCTCCTGTAGTGACACATCTGGCCAGATGTTTTCAAGCTTCACACTGGTAAACAGTGGTTTTTCTGTTTGGAGATAAGCAGTGACTTTTCAGCTGTGCATCCTGAGGCTGCTCCAGCCTGAGCTGCAGATAGCATTCAGCATCTCTCTGAAGATCCTGTCATGTTTTGAAATCATTCCCCATTCAGCAGAGGGATGTCCAGTTAAATTGCCCTATATGGCATCTTGGAAAACCTCTTCGTTCAAACTTCTGTGAAGTTTTATGAGGGTTTGAAAGGCTGTGATTTTACCTTACCTACAGCCAGCTCAGGAAAACCTTTGCAGTAACTGCCAGAGGCCTTTAAAACTTCATTTAAATTAAAGACTACTGATAATTTATATGTATAAGTTGGCTCTAACAGTGCCACCACATGTTCATGCATGACTCAGTTGTGTATTCTAAAAGTACAAATCTTTTATCCTTTGTTCAAAACAGAAATGCTGGCTTGGGTGTCTGTTCCATGTCTTGCAGATTTGGGGGCATTTTGGCTCCGTTTGTGCCATCTATGGTAAGATTATTTCTGAGTTTTTTATTTAACTCAGATTCCTTACATTTCTCTCAAAAGCACGTTGTTGATTTTGGTACAACATATGCCTATATTCCTTAAAAAAAAAAGTTGGTTTTATGAAAAGTTAAATAATGTTCACTCAATTTCAAGAATTAATGAATAAGACTTTTAAAAATACCTAGTATTTTATTGGTTTTGAAATATAAATCTAATATTCTGTGTTGTGTAAGTATTTCATGTGTTAGTGACATGATTGCCATATAATGCATTTGGTACTGCAAAGGCTCAGTCAGTACCTGAATTCTCTTAGACATGTAAAAAAAATTGTCGTATGAAGGTGTTTTCTGTGAAATGCTATTTTTTGGGTTTCTTTGCTCTACTAGTATATGGAAAATTGCACAAACTGCTGGAGTGACAAGTTGTAGTATTTTGGTTTTGACTACAGTTGATGTATTTTAAGAGCAGGAAAAAATGCTGTGCTTTTACTATGTATTTTGAATTTCAGAAATCTCTTAGTCCTTCAGTACCGTTTGTGGTGTTTGGAATCAGTGGACTGTCAGCAGGATTCCTGACTCTCCTCCTGCCAGAAACACTAAATAAGCCGATTGCTGAGAGCATTGAAGACCTGCAGAGTCACGGATACCAAGTGCTCCAAAATGAAGAGGCAGAGTAATTGTTTTTTCTTTACTGTACCTTTGCATTATTCTCCCCTGTGTTGTATAAAAGCCACAGCTGACTGTGTCTTGATTAGATTGTGCATTAGTGAACATGTGCAGGAAGTTTCTGAAGGCATCTTTCTGCTGCGTTTAATGGAGATAAGATTTATTCCTTGGCTCTTAAGGACCAAAAGGCTAATCACCTGTAGCAATCACCTATAGCATTAAATTATATGTAAATAAATACTATTCTGTTTCCTTAAGGAAAAGTCTAAAATCATCAAGGTCAATACATCCAGCAACATTCCTGTGTTTTTTCAGTAAAACAATTAAGCATATTTTTCATATATTGGGTTGTGTCTTTTTGTGATGTTTATAGTAGAACATAATCTACTGTTAATATATATCGGAAGAAATGTCTTATCCTTCATCAGTCTCCTGGGTTAAAGCCATTTAAAGTGTTTTCCTGTTGTTGATATGCACTAGATTGAACTTCTGAAGTGGGAAATGAAGTTCTTGTTTGATTCAACAGGTAATAGAATAGAAAAAGTAAAGTATATCCTGTAAGTTTGGGAACAGTTTCTCAGAAGAATTAGATTTAAAAAGGAGGAGCAGGGAGAGGATTTCTATAAGAAAGGAATTGTTAGCTTAGAATTAAGCAGGTGTAGTGTAGAAATAAAAGAAAATGTGGTTTTCTTATGTTTTTTCTTGATATGCTATCTTGTTAATTATCTGGTAATTATTGTACTTAGTCAGTTTAATCATACTACACACACTATTCTGCTCTCTTTTTATGCCTAATACAGAGTAATGCTGCATTCAGCTGAAATGGAAAATAACCCCCGAGCTTCTTCAAATACCATTTCACTTCTAATTTCTTAAAAAATCAGTGAATTCGGGTTTTCACATTTAATATTAGGCTATAAAATAGGACAAGAAAAATATGACATGCAAAACATTTTTCAGTAATTATTTCTCTTCTGTCTGACAGGCAAACCAGTTAGAAGAAAACACTTGAGTGTGAGGCCTGTCTGGAAAATGAAGCCTGCACTGAGAAGCTGAAGGGCAGAGTCTTGCCCCAGATATCTGACAGGAAACGTTTGAGGACTCATGTATAATGCTGTTTGTAGCATGCTCAACAGTTTTCATGTGGAGGCACATGGAGAAGATGGAATAAGTTGATCAAAGCTTGTGAGAAAAGAGCTGACAAATCTGTGCATTAGTTTAATGACTTAACGAAAGCATACTTCAGAGGTTTGGACTTCTCTACAGCTTCTTGAAGTGAAGTATTAATTTATTTTACAAAATGTAATTGCTAGCTTCAGATGAAGCTATAATGTTGTAATTGAAGTGATGTGTATAATTTAAAATTTAGATGCCTTATATATTCTGTCAAGCTGGATTTGTGAAAAGGAGCAGCATCCAGTATATGCTGATTTTTCTCTACAGGTTTTTTGCCTCGAAATTACAGTATATGCCTCACACTGTGAAGAGAGCAAAGATTTCTATGGGTTGTTGACCTTACTATGTCAAGCATAAGAAACCTGAGCAGGAGATAAATAATACTATATTGGAAGAACTGCCAGGACCCGAAGAGGTACATTTAAAGGAGATGATGAGAAGCCTTTTAGAGAAAGGTTATTAAGTTCTAGATGTACATGTGGAATGAGAAAGAATTGAACATGAATTATATATTGTATAATACATGTAGTGATGTATAATCCAATATATGTCACATAAGCAATTGGAAATTCTTCCTGCGAGGGGAACAGTGATGGGCTAACAGTTAATGTATTCATGTTGGAGTAGATGCATCACAAATATTTTTTGATGGCAAACACCATTTTGTTATTTAAAAAAAAAAAAATTAACATCTGTATGATGAATACTGCTTTTCCCGGGATGTTTACACACGTTTTTTTGAAGAATACGTGTATTGTTTTGATTTTGGCCCTTTAATGTACTGATGGGAAAAGGTTACTGCAAGACATCTGTATTTTGAGAAGTTCCACAGTTAAAGAATAGTTCTGCAGTTGAGCAAGGACCTGTGGAAGTGTGTGTGCATTTTTATACACAGCTTGCTCTGCCTGGCTGCCTCACCAAAACCTGTGCTGTGCCCACGTGTGCTCCACCAGAGCCTGCTCAGGACCCCAAGAAGTGATGATCGGTCGGTGATCAGAACAGTGTTTAGGTAATGGTGACATACAGGTGGATGGCACGTGCATTTCTTTAACCTCCAGCGATAAAGCTGGGTGACAAACACCCAACAGAATGTGCTGCAAACTTTTATCTTCTGATCATTTATTTATTCATGAGGATTAGAACGGAGTTTGGGATTTTTTTTTTTCCTGACTAATATTAATGCCTTCTATTGCATTAACATTTATAACCATAGTAACTATTATACCTCTTCAAAGGTATAATTGGGTCAGCAGGGATATGGTAAAGACCAAGTTTTGTTACTGTAGACTTCATTTTTTTTAATTACAAGAAATAAAGTTTAATAAGAAATAGAATGATATAAAGTTGTATTCCCAAAGCAGAGACAAGACTCTGGAATAGAAGGATCGTAAAGGTACCATTATGTGGAGGGAATGTATTTCTCTCTCTTGCACTGCATCAGTGTGTTTTCCCTCTTCCTTTATTTCAACATTATGTGAAAAATGGGAAACAAAGATAATTTTCATTTTGAACATGCTTACTTCTGCTTTATATGACCTGGATTTAATGAATTCTTTGCCTGGGGTGACTCTGTGAATTTGGTGGATTGATGACCAGAAAGCTCTGTGTCCTGAAAGAAGTTAATGATCTTTCCATCAGCCCTGGCATGACACATGGTACCTGGAGCTCTTTGCATGAGCCTAGGCCAGCTGCTTTGGTACTTTGTCTCAAAGACACAAAAACCAAAATACAGACAGAAACATCAACTTCCATTTTTTGCTTCATAAGATTTCCATTCAATTTAACACCTTATTTACCATTTATTTCAGATATCCTTGCTGCCTTTTGGTATTGCTGTATAAAATGATACTGTTTGGGGAAAAAAAATTGTATTTCTCCAGTTTGGAAATAAGGAAATTATTTGCAGCTTTATTAGAAATATTATCAGTTGGACTAATGTCATCAGTGCATTGAATCTTAAAAGGTCCTAAAGTTAAAAAACAACTATGTGTCATTCATAACTGTCTGTGTCATAGAAAAGGCAGCATTTTTGGTCAAATAAGTGTTTTAGAGTATGTATCTTCCCTTAAAGTTTTGACTTTGTAGTATTGGAAGTTCTTCGTATAGAGCCACTTCTTCCCCATGTTTAATAAGACAAAGCATTTGGCAGAGGGGGGCAATGACCTAATAAATTCTTTACTCAGTGTGGGACCATTATCTATTACTTTTCTTTTCTCTGTAAAAAACCAAAGGGAGCTGAATTAATTCATGTGGCTTAATTATACACATTAGGTCATAGTCTCCAGACTTAAGTATCACTTCTGGCTCTTTCCCCGTGCTTTATTTGTTTGTAGAAATTTGATTGTGATGTTGCATCTGCCCTGTTCATCTGTTTCTGTGTTAGAACAATGTCTTGAGTGTATTAGCACTTGGTTGTGAAATTGCCTTTCTTTCCCATTCTGTTTTTAAACTGATTTGAAGTCTTTATTTCAGCATTTGAGAAAATTCTGCTGCTTTCTGGATTTTATGTTTCAGCTGCAAATCTAAAATTATTTAAAAAAAAAAAAAAAGCTGACTGTACTTAAATACATGTGTGGTGCTCACAGATTGTCCAGAAAGGAAGTCTGAACTGATTCCAGCTTTTTCATTTTCTGTGTTTCATCTCTAATATTGCTGTCTTTTTCCCTAAGGTGTGCTGGGGACTTTTTTCTGACTTGGGTGCTCAGCAGAGGTGAAGCTTCAACATTCATTTATGCCACCTACTCTTTAATGCCATGTGCCTGTCATTAGGCAATATTTATCCTTTAACTCTTGAGTAGGTTTGCTTAAGCCCCAGTTTCCATCGCTCCTGCAGTTCATGGCATATTTTGTGTTTTGTCTCACAGTCTGTCATTCCACAGCCCTCCTGGTGACTGACTCAGCATGGAGAAGCAACAGGGGTTCAGCTGAATCCACCGAGTCCCAGCTGGCAAATATCCTCTGCTTTCTTTTGTCATCAGCCAGTGATACACACCCCCACACCTTGTTAACAAACAGGCCAGGTATGAAGGCAGAGCTTGAGTTCCTTTTTCCTGAAAGCAAACTTCGCCCAATATTCCTATCAAGCTCATCTCAGTGATCTTTTTCATTATCCCATTTGATGTTTCATCAAAGCTGTTTCTTCTTTGTTGGAGCACTTTTTTACTGCTTGAAGTGAAGGCTTTGGATTCATATTTAGCATTTATCCTCTTAAATCTGAGTGAAGTACAAATAATCCTTTGCTCTGTTGTCTAATGCTCTTGCAGCTAAGCAGTATAGAAAGGAGGAGGCAAACTTTTCACACTACCATCTGTAACCAGCTAGTTCTGCCATTCAGTTTTTAGTTTGCTTGGGGCAAATAACTATCATGCATTACAGCATGCAAGAGATCTGATTTTTTCATGCAGTGAGTTACCAGCAGTTCACTGGAAAGGTTATCTTTTGTTGTATCACTTGCTACAGGAGATGTAAAATTTCCTAGAGATGATTTTTGGGAGATGCTATCCTTTCATTAGAGTTAAATCTGTGAAAAAAATGGGCAGATGTACTTCTACAGGCCAACTATATCTAAATCTGGGATGTTTTTGTAGTAGCACTCTTGCTTTGCACCGAGACTAGTAGATCACAGTAGCTGCAGATGTTTGTGAGAGAAAAAGAATGTGGTTGAAGAGTAGCAGAGGAGATTTGGGAATCAAGCAGTTTCCAACTCCTACATACTTGTGTTATGATCCTGAATATGCCAGGCTCCTTCAAAGTCTTGATATTGAACAATGACAGTCCTTTCTATACTTGGTTCACCCTGAGTGGTCTCCTGGCTCAGGAAACCAGGTGGTATGGGGGTGAATAAACCAGAAGAAAAAGAAGTTGCAGCAATTTTGATTTGTGCTTTAGAAAGCACAGTATTGCTCTGCCTGGTCTGGTTTGACAGGGTGGGTTCGTACAGTGTCCACAAAGACCCTTCAAAGTGTGCAGCTGATGGTTTTTCATCTCGGAAAGGAGTGTGTGAAACAATGCTTAGGCATGGAATAGCAGCCTTGTCATGCTAATAACAGGGAGGTTGACTCCAAGTAACTCCTTCAGCAACTTCAGACACTCAGGCTGAAAATTCCTCTTCTGGTGTTTGTCTGCCAGGAAGCAGCACTGCCAACATTATGTTCAAAGGCTCTGGGAAAAACTGGTGAGTATGCAGGTTTTTTAAACTCAAAAGGATTCTGCATCTGCAACAGCTCATGTCTTGCTTGTCACAGCCTCACCCACATAATTTTCTACCTCCCTGCACCTTTTTTCACCATTATTTCTTCCACAGTGATATCAGGCCTGACTGAATTCTCATTCCTGCATACCAGTGTGGGAAGGAAAAGAAAGGGACTGCAGTTTCCATTTCTAGCTCACCTTAAGGAAACGATAATAATCAGTGTACACAAAATGAAGCTGCTCCGTATATATCCAGGTTGAAATAAATTGCTATATTTTTTTCACCATCCTGTGTCTTGTTATTGGTCAGGTTTGTAAGTGTTGGTGTCAATATTCAGTGAGAGCTAGCTCTGAATGTTGCTGCAAGGAGCCTGGCAGCAGCGATGTTGCACTCAGCTCCCTCTCCTAGACTTCTGCTGCAGCTCCTGAGTTGTGTCATGTGTTTCAAACCATTTTAAAGTATCCTTACAATAGTATGTATTACTGTTTGTACAGATACCTAGTCCTTTTTTAAGGTTGCCTGATCCCATGATTTCAAGGCTATGGTATGACAGTTCAACAGTCTGTCATTGCATTGTGTTCCTTTTATCGTTTTAGATTTGCTGCCTCTTGGTTCCACAGCAGATGTCAGTGATCAGGAATAATGACAGTGAATAGGAGTGCTTGACCTACAGATACACCCTGCAGTTTAACACTATGTATTTTGTATTGTCTGGTTTCTCATTTTCTGAAAATGTACCAGTTATTTTTCTGAGTGGTCACTTTTCCAAGGCCTCTCACTATTGTATCTGTCTGTGTGCCTTGATATAGGTAAGCAAATGGCTCAAAGTGCTGGTGTGATGGTATTCCCTCAGCGTGCGCCCACTTTTCACTTGTGCTGCTAAACCAGCAGCCATGGCCTCTGTGTGGGGCCGGTGTGAGGGGGTGATCCTTTCTCCCTGCTCCTCACCTGGAGATAACTTGGCACATTACACCTGGTAGTTCTTAAAAATAAAGCAAACACCCCCCTCCACCCTCTCCCCTCCCTCAACAAAAAAGAGCCCCAAACAAAACCAAAAGCACCCAAATACAGGTAAAAATTGGGTTTGGAAATAAAAAAATGAAAAACAATGATTTAGTAATCCCTGCTGAAGAATGTATCACAGAAAAGTAATATTGGCAGCAGGAGGGCTCCTGCAGTTGTGGTCTTAACAAATTGCTATGGATCTGATTTGGCTATTTATTATCGCTAATCCTAGTGGTCTACCATGAAGGAAGGAAAATAATTACTAATGACAGATTTTAGTTAAAGTTCATTTATTGGTGGTGAGACTAATTGTGTGTTCCAGGTGTTCATCAGTTTAGGAAGGCAACATTTAACTATCAAATGTTCCAATTACAGTGTGGTTAATTAAACATGATTAAGCTGTTGAGTTTACAAACATGCAACTAATTATATATAATTACGCTCATAGTAGCTTTATGGTATGCAGCATGCAAGATAGATGTGATATTTAAAATGTTTTGTAAGATTTTCTAAATCTGCTCTTAGCAAGAAACTGCCATATCCTTATACACTAATACATAAATATTGATAGCTTGCTGTGTTTTTAAGCTAACTGTCTGAGTCTTGTGTGGATTGGCAAAAGCAGGTGGTTCTTTGCTACTTAAATTCTTCTGGTTTTTGATGCCGCGTGCTCAGTATTTGTCGGGAGCTGCAGGTGGTTGGATCGCCCTTAGGAGCAGCTCCACAGAAGTTTCGTGAGGGGAGGGAGTGTGTCCTGGAGCATCGAGAGTCTCTGGGCACGGTTGGCAAGTCTGGGCTTTACTCGTGGGTTTGCTGCGCTTCCCTGAGGGAGAGCGGTACTGGCCGTGCAGTGGTGACTGGAGACGTGCAGCCATAGCCCGGGGCAGGGTACGGGGAGAGACCTCCTACCCCTGAAGCCAGGGCTCTAAAGCAAAGGGGAATCGCGGAACTGAATAACGGAGGTGAGTGAGTTGCAACAGGTCCCTCCAGTTTTCCATCTCTGTCACAAGGGGCGGGAGGCGTTGCCCCGGCCTGGGCCCTCGGCGCGCCCCGGGGGCCGTCAGCTCTCAACGGGGTGCCGCGGCGGCCCGGGGCCCACGAGATGGCGGCCGGGGGCCGACAAGATGGCAGCCAGGGCCGGCTTGCCCGGCGGCGGGACAAGCGTGTCCTTCCTTGTTTGACTCCATCCCTGTGCGTCCGAGCACTCAGGAGAATGTCACATTTGCTGCCCAGGAGATGTTTCGCAGGTGTCATGGCTACACAGGTGAAAATAATGAAGCATCTTCAGTCCTTCTTCCTCTGGCATTCAGTTTCACGACCAGCCAGTGTGAAATACTGCAATAGTATCAGTCAACAACTAGGAATGCATCGTAATACCAGGCAACTCGGGTAAGAAATCATGTACTTTCCTCCTTAGTAATCAATGAGCATTAGTTTAATCATTAGTAATGAAATTAAATGAATATCAGTAAATATGTTTAAATAATTTTAACGGTGCTTTTAAAATTTCTGGTTAATTTATGCTGATAAAGGTGTTTTCTCTTGTTCTTTTTGCGTGGTGAAGTATATATTGGAAAGGGAGAACAGTTCCGTCTCTAATGGACGTTGACACAGACATCTAGTGCTAGAAAGCACTACTAAATAGCAACACTACAACTATAATGGATTTGTAACTGTCATGGGTTTTCCTAAACCAGGAGTGCACCGTGTGAGCTGTTTTTAATTGTTTTGTCCTGCATTGAAGTGGAATTTTGCATTGAGTTTTCCTGTCCTGTTAAGGACAGCCAACCTGGGCTGTCAGACAGGGGCCTGAGGAGCAGCGTGGCTGTGCCGGGTGATGGCCAGGCTGACAGGATCTCTGGTTGGGGGACAAAAGGCCTTTCATCCCATGTTGTGGAGAATCCAGAGCTGGCCCCTGGGTAGAGCAGGCTCTGCTCTTGCCCCTGGCCGTGCTGGGCTCCTGTTCTTTGTTCCTAGTGATTGGTAGAGAAATAATTTCTCTTCCGAAGGCCTACAAATGGCATTATAAAGTTTAATCTTTTTTACTTTGTGTTTTTGTGAACACTAAGTTACGATGAAATAAAAGAGAATGAAAATAAGGTTTTATCATGTGCTTTTCAGACAGTTTTTATATTTGCCTCTAACTAGAAAGTTAAAAGAGCAAAATAATGTTGACTGAATGTCTGGTCTTTATTTAAGGGCTCTTGAAAGTTAATCAATCAACTTGTGCCCTCAACAGTGTTAGTTTTTTGGTTCAGAGGGGCTGGGGAAAAATCCACTTGGCTTTTCTGGCTTTTAAGAAAATGGCAGGGCTAGAAGCAAACTGTGATGAGCTTGTTTGCCTGTGCCTTGATGGGATTAAGATGGGTGTTGTACTTTGTCTGGGATGGTGTTTTCCTTGTATTCAATTGACCATTGCAGGTTGTGAACAGCCCATTAGCTAATGTATTTATGTGTCTTTAGGCTACTGCTGAGTGGCTGATAGTTTCTTCATCTTGCATTTGTTACAGAAAAGCTTAAGGTAATTTGAGTGAGTTTGGGGAAAGCACAGCAAAGAGGCAGAAAGGTGGCTTTTCTTGTTGTGCTTATTAATATGGAACTGTAAGTTGAAGGCTTTGTTCAAGAGCATTAAAATGCATAGACTTTAAATGGAATTGCAAGAGAAACAATTTCTAATCCCTATTACTCAAGTATTCTATCACTGAAACTGTTCTTGAAAAAAGAACAGGGATGTAAAAGACCTTCTGACCTGCAGACCTCCTCCGGTGCTGTAGCTCACCTCTGGACACATCAAAGCAGGACTAGGCAGGGAGAAGGGTGACCTCTGGCTTTGGGACAGCTCTGGGGAGATATGGCTGCCCTTGAGAAAAGAGCCTGCTGATTTCTGCTTCTCTCTGAGTAGTGTGGATGGGGGCTTCTCCCCAGCCCGAGTGTGAGCCATGACCCTCTGTATGGCCTCACTGAGGTGTAAGGATGGCTGTTTGCATTCAGGTAGCTTATTAGCTGTAGGTGTTAACAACGTTAGTGTTTTCCATTTATGTTAATACACGTGCATTGGTGTGTGTATTGTAGCAGGATAAGATGGTTTTCATTTAGAGGGTTTTTCTTTTTCTCTGCTAAAAACTCCACAAACACACTCCCCAGACAGCCACAATTTTTCTCCATGAATTTTTAAAATCCATCCAAGGAGCCTGTTTATCTAGTCTGGAGTAAATTGCTCCAGATGGAAGGGATCTTCCTGTCTGGCCTCTGCATTCCGCCTGAGCTGCTGGTCCCATCCTGTTGGGATGGCAGCTCAGCTGTGCTGGCAGCAGTGCCTCACCTCTGCTGCAGAGGGAGTGCAGCTGCCGCCTTCACAAGCAGGCCGCAGTAAGTATATATTATAATTAATAAAATTTGGGATTATAATTAATAAAATGTGGGTTTGGTCTGCTTTCCACTATACCCTAATTGCAGTAAATGTCGTGGAATGTGAAAGGGTGGTGTGATGGAATGGGAGAAAAAGGAAGGTTTCAAAACAGGCTTGACCTTTGAGCTCCAGTTTAATGCTTTAAGAAGGAAACCCCTGCTCTTGCTTCACCCTGGTTTCCTCCCAGTTCCAGGTGTGTGGCTTTACCTGTTGGATGATGTGTGTGACAGCTGGACTGGTGTTTTTGATGTTGCTCGTTTAGAGTGTGCAGTCTCCTTTCCCTCCCTCCTCCCAGGGAAGCTGCTGTCTGGTTTTATCCAGCTTTGGTTCTGAGGTGTGGATGCTGGTGGTCACTGCTGCCTTCTGGGTGAGATCTTTGCCTTCAGGTTTCTGGGACCAGCTTAGTGGTGGAGCAAGCTAAAGGTTACGTTTGCCCAAAGCCTACTAAAACAGTGGAGGGAAAGGGAAAAGAAAGTACAGCAAAATGCATGAAAACATTGAAGAAACTCCAGTGAAGCCACTTAATGATCAAGGAAAGGGCTGAGTAAAAGACAAAAGAAAATTATTTGAGAACACCAAGTAAATGGTCATAAAATGGGTGTTTATGCATGAGCAGATTGGTGAAGACTTGCTCTCTGCTTCCAGTATGTGATTAATAAAAAAAACCTTGAGAAGGTTTTTGTTCAGTTGTGATTATAACCAGATTTGTTTGAGCAGAGAGAGAAGAAATGGAAAGAAGACTAGATAAAATAAAAGCACCTGACTGTAGCTGGCAGTGAAGGTGAGCAGGAGTGGGTTGATGATGGCAGTTTGGCGTCATCCTCTTCTGCACCGAGCCAGGGGGTGGTTTTGTCCTTGATGTTCCAAAGGGGATTGTGTCACCCATCCACGAGTGGTGCTTTTTCATGATTACTCTGAAAATAACAGGATGTGATGACAGGCCTGAGAGAGGAGAGAGCATCTGGAGACTGCACACATGTGCTTTAGTCCTTATTTTGCCTTTGGGAGCCATGAGGTGCCAGGGGCAGCTGCAGGGCTGAGGAGAGGCTGGGGGGCCCCAGGCTGGGCGTAGCCAGTTCCAGCAGCCCTGTGGCTTTAACCTCACCCAGCCCCTCAACCCTGCCTGAGGCACCTTGGAGCACGGAGGTGGGAGGGAGGGAGCACTGCCAGGAGAGGCAAAGGAGTTGGGAGTGAAGGAGACAGGATGAGTTGGGGAAAAGGGGATAAGGGAGAGTAATTTATTTTTGTTTCTTGCCATCCAAATATAATTTAATTGGTAAAAAATAACATTATTTTTCCCCAGGTTGTATCTGTTGTGCCTGAGATGGCAATTGGTAGGGGATCTCCCTGTCTGTATTAGTCTTTGTATCTTCACCCATCAGTTTTTTCACCGTGTTTTCTCCCCTGCTTTGCTCAGGAGAGTGAGTTAGAGAGTGGCCGGGCAGGCATTTGGCAGCCACAGAGAAGCATTTAATTGATCTCTAAAACACACGTGTTGGGTGGGGGAGGGTTTAGAAGTAGTAGTTCTGGTACCGACCGCTGCTCAGATCTCTTGTGCTCTCCAGCATGCAGGTCACAAGGAGCTGCCCTGAGGCACTTGTTCTCCAGGTGTGTCAGGAACAACTATGGAAATTGTACCACACAGCAGCCCTTATGTGCAATTAGATATTAAATTGTCTGCCCTGAAGCAATGAGTGGATTGCTTACATATATATTAATGTGTACTTCCTAAAAAGTATTTCTCCTTTTTAATTTTTAAAATGTATGTATTTGCAACAGGTGGTTTTGGGCCAGCATTTTGCTGCCTCTGAAGAGGAGGCTCGCAAGCAACATGGTGCAGCTCTAAGGAGTGCAGCAGAAGAGATGACAGCCCTGCCAAAATTCATGCCAGATTGGTAGAGCCAGGGAAAGAAGTTAAGAAGCACATAGATGCTGTTAGCCATCAGAGTTTGCCTATTTGAATATGCACAATTCACTCACACAAGGGACAGCAAATGCTACAAAGCCAGAACTTTAACCTGGCAGGTCTTTCTAGGCTGCATCCCCACTGAGTTTGGGGGTATTTTAATAGTTCTTGGGTGTGTGAGTGAGAACAGGATGTGACCTGCTCTTAAGCAATCACAAAGCAGTTAAATATTAATTGTGGAAAGGACAGTCCTCACTGTTGCCAGGTTTGAGATGTGTGTTACCCAGGGGTGTGCAGCAGCTTCTGCTTGGAAATGGAAACACTGAATCAGGGAGTGCATTTTGTGGGAACTGCAGGTGGCAGTAGGGGCTAAGTTATACAGAAAAGATGTTTTAAACTGCTGTTCTCCACAGTAACTTGGCATATGGCAAAAACTGGCATCTCTGCAAGAGCCTTCTCTTAAAGCCAGCACTCCATGTTTTTAAGGACTTGTCAGTTCCTTTCAGGTGCAGTGTTTTCAATAAGCGTAATGACACTTCCCACTCCCTTTGGAATGCCCTGCATTGCATTTCCCTGCCGGGGGGAGGGAGTTTTAGTGTTTGTTCCACAGCATTTGCAGTGCTCTATAAATGTTCAGTAAACGATGCTTTGAGGGACTGTGGTCCAACTGAGTAAGTAACTTATGCGGTATATTACTTACATTTACCACTATCAAAATTGTGTCTGTTCGAATTTAAGAAGTGGGTCATTTGCTCTGAGTTAACTGTAGTACTTTGAAGTCCTATGTGTTACACAGAAAGACCTTGAACAGATCTAAGTGAACTTAAATACAGGGCATTTTAGCAGTCTCAGTTTGGTTTCTAGTCACTGAGAAGACTTTAATTCAACGATTAGTGAAGAGATAACGAACAGACTGTTGTCCCCTGTGCTCTATGTATTTTTGACTTAGGAGTTAGTTACCTGTCATCAAGTGCTTTCTCCTTTAGGGTATGCATTTATTTGTCTGGTTCAGTCAGAATAAAGATTGTATTTTGGTTTATTGCACATCATGGGGAACTTGAGAGAGACAAAGCACTGAAATAAAGGTGTGGTTCAGACCGCTCATTGTATAAACAGACACATGCCAGTGTGCTCTGTGTGTGCTGGGATCAGTTGGCAGGGTGTGTTATGTGCAAGAGTATACTTTCAATTAGGTTTTTCTGGCTTGTAATTAACCTGGAAGAACTTTCCCAAACACCTAAGGTTGCTATTTCTAAGCTCTGAGGTGAGGCTTAGTACAGACAAATCAGTGTTTAAAAAGTACTAATTGCTGCTAGTGATAAAGTTGTACCATAATAAGTGAAAATCCCAGAGAGACTCATGCTGATGAGGCAGGGTCAGTTCAAAATTTGCAGTAAATGTTCTTGGTAGCATGTTTTCCAATTAAAAATCAGTAGTAAAGTACTTAGATATATTGCTGGGAATTAAATACTTCTCTGGAGCTAATTGCTTTTGTTGGTGGTTTTTCAGATGTACAGTAGAAAGACAGCGGATAGTTTGGACTGTGAAGGAATCATCCATGTTTTGAGAGCCTTCCCTAGCACAAAGCACTCTGATGTTGTTTTTCCCCCTTGTGCTTCATCCTTGGTGCTGAGTGCTGATTACAAGCCCTGTATCTGCACATAGCACTCCTGGTCAGAGCAGGAGTGTCAGGGAATGTCTGTATGGGAGCCAGCGCTGTTGGAGAGCACGTCCCAGCCTCCCAGTGGGAAATACCAGCATATGATGTACAGCTGTTATTACCTATTAGAAAGTGATTATTTAGGGCATGTAGAAAAGAGAGCACCTTATAAATTAAGCAAAGAACGAGGTGCATTTTAATAACTGTTCCTGCGTAATGGGAACTCTCGCAGTGTGCATATAGTGTTTTACTGTCACTATGCTGCTGTTGGGGAGGAGACTGGGAAGGGGGCTCAGAAGGGAAAAAGGTGGTCTGTGCACATATTCAATCACAGTTTAAAGAGAATTAACTCAAGCTGCAGTGATGAGCCCTTCCTATTCCCTTTTCACAAACATTTGTCTGAATTTATTTGGCTGAATAGCTCCTAAGAGCAAATGCCAAGGTTACGTTGTCTGCCCTGAGTGCCAGACTTGACTTGCCTTCAAGAACGTGCCCATACTTGTCAAATCCAGGGAGAGCTAGAGTGCCCTGTGATTTACCTTGACAATTATAATCAAAGCCACACAGCTCAAATGATGAATGTTTGATCTTCAGAGCTTATAATAAACACAGAGAAGAAACACCCCAGAAGCTATTTTATTGAATAAATTTAAATAATGCATTAATTTTAGAAAATAATTGCATATGAGTAAATGGCTAAGTTAATCAAAGTATTAATTTGTTCAGCTCTTAGGGATATGTAAAAACTTAAATAATGTGTAAATACCACATTTGGCATGTACAAACTTACCACAGAATATGACTTGGATGTAGTGCATACACAGCTGAAGAGTGACTAAGCAAATATGTTTAAATGATGCCTGATAGGGGGCCAGCAATCATCAGGTTAGGGGATGGTATAGGAAATTGCACCATTTCAGTTTCAGTGCATCAGTTAATGCGTATTTCCCCCAAGACCAAGCACTTGGTGTTGACTCCAGGTTGACACCATGCATGGAGATGTGGTGACACATAGCCTTTTGGCAAAACTTCTTGCCTGTAATAAGTTAAATGTGAGGTGTGTCTTTGTTTATAAAGCATCCCTACTGTGCAACTTAGCTAGAAAAGAGAGAAAAGGGAGAGGTGCCACTGGCATGTGAAGTGCCCCTGCAGTGGGTGCCGGAGGTGATGGGAGATGGGTGAGGAAGCACATCACTGTTTGCCCCTCTGCTGCCTCTGGGCCCAGCACTGGTGAGCAGGACCCATGCGGCGCAGGCAGGTTGGGATGGAGCTTTCCAGAGGCTCCCTGGGGAGCTGGGGAAACGTGGTCTAGGAAGTTATGAACTGAATTTAAGGTGGCTCTGTACCCAATGTGTGTCTCTTGGCAGAGGTTGAGGGCTGGCACCAAGCTCTGGTGGCCTTAGCTGTAGTTTGGCCACCCCTCAGAGCCCATCAGAGTGTGCAGGGTCACTGCAGCTGTACTGAGCAAACAGAATGGTGGTGTCATGCCTGCACAAATGACAGCACAGAAAGTGGGTATTTAAAGTTGAAGTTAATGTGCCTCTGGTCCTACTGTGCCTGCTTTGTGTACATGATATATTCATGGGAAGAAGTACTGTGTTCTTTCCTAGACTGACAGGAGATTTTCATTTCTTACAAAGTACCAGTCTTGATCTGATTTAGTTATTTCTATCCTGGCATGTGGCAGTGGTGTGGTATATTAACAGTCCCACAGCAGTCTTAAGTAGGCTCAATGAAATTAATGTGGATATTAGTCAAATACTGTCTGACAATTTTCTTAGGCTGTACTCTGACAAGAGTTGTGGTTGGGAAATTACGATTTTCTTTTGTTATTTCATTTCACTTAATATTGATGTGTGGGGCGATATATACGGTGGTTATTTTTTAGAGTAGATTCTTTATCCTGGCTCAGTCAGGGACTGGAGTCTGGTATTTGTATTAAATATTGTATCAAGTGATTTGCAGTAGCTGTGGGGTTTAGTGGGATGAGAGCTATTTGTTTTTACTCAGAAACTTGTGGTTCCTTTTGTTAGGGCTTTGCATTGCTTTTATGCTACATTCTCACAGGAGAAATGCAAATGCTGCTGAAAAACTATATTTTGATTACAAAGATACCGAAAAAGCGTTACAGAAGAAGTTAGGTTTGCCTCTTTTTGCCAGCTTTATTTTCAAGAATAGAAATTATGTTCCATTGCCCTCCTGCTGAGGAAATAGCGCACAGAAGCTTGGATGAGAAATGCAGCTATGCAGCCATTGCTGGCCTGGGCTTTAGTGGTCCAGTCCTGTAGGAGATTACAGAGAGACGGCCCAGGGAGAGCAGGCCCTGATGGAGGTTTTGGGTGGGATGTGGGAAAACAAGACTCTGCATGTGCTGAATGTGAAGAAGCCAGCATGTGATTTTTGAACCTGGACTGGCTGAGATGCTGGGCAGCTCACTCAGCTGAAGGAGGCCATGTCTGAGCAGTGAAGGAGGTGAAGGAGGGAGGTGGCTGAGATGCTTGCTCAGGGCTGCTTTTCCCATAAGCAGGAGCCAGCAGGCTCCAAACTGGAATTCCCTATGGCTTCCCCTTCGTTTTGGTGGTGGCTGTCACTTCTTACCCAGCCCCACTGTGATGCTGGGGAGGACTCCCTGCGGCCTCGCCATGCTCCCTGCACACGTAACCTTCTGTTCCTCCTTGGTTTATTTATTGTCACTCATTTAAGTAAATTTATGGATTTAATGCTGTACCCCCCTGCAAGGGGTTGACCATATCCTTGGGCAAGGCTGTGCTCCTGGGTCCATGTGACACTGTCTGGGTGTGATGCTGGTTACTTCCCTGTCTTGCCTGGCTTTCTTCACCCATCGAAGCTCCTGAAATACGCATCCTTTGGATTTCACTGTCACCAGGTAATCTGATCAATATAACAGATGGCTGCCAAAATTCCTGTGGGCCCTTGGAGGTGTATTACATTATGGACTGATCTGTTGCACCTCAGGTTATTTCCTTATTCATGCAGAACAGCTTTTTTATTCTGTCCTGCATCTGCTGAAGAAGAACAGAAGGAGAAGGAGAACTAGTCAGAACATTTTTGTGGAGGAAAAAAGGACCTCTTTAGCCTATTGAAAGACATGCAAACTCCGTTTTGTTTTGGCTTATAAATAATTGCTAGAAGAGTTCTGTAGTTCTGCTTTTCTTGGTATCTGGTGCATTAGGAACAGAAAGCAGTGCATTTAATGTTGTACACTTAAATGTGCTGGCATTTATCTTTTTAGCCATGTTTACTAGAGTAATTACAAGTCAGATTAGGTGTGATGCTTGCTGACCTTTAAAAAAGGGCCCCAAACAAAAGGCAAAACAGCATTTACAAATGTTATGCTGAACAAACCCTATACTACTTTCCATGATCTCAGTATTTATTCATCTAAGGAAAGCAAAAGACTTGATGAAGACAAAAGGTATTCTGGTATGTCCCAGTAAAAATTTCAGCCAAAGTGACTTGGAAAGAACAAAACCCAATGCAATTTTCTTCTGTGATAGCTAGGGGAAAAAAGCAATCCTTCAATTACAATTTTGAAAATACAGGATAATCAGTGCTTGCAGCAAAATTAGGATTCCCCTGGTATTTTTCAATTGTGACTTAACAGTTAAATCCTGATTAACTTAAATACAAGTTTGTTATTTAAATGTGAAAATAACTTATGGTAGCACAAGATAGAAATTGGAACTCAAAATATTCATATTGGCTATTTATCTATTGGTTGTCTCCCATGGAAGCAATTAATTTGAGCACTTGGATATTTTCATGCATTCTGTGGGATGGTTTCGTACAATTTACATAGAGAAATTGTTTATTTCAGTGTTACACCTGATACGCTGAAGAAGTTTCCCCATAGTGACATTGCAGGCATTGCCTGTTGAAGTTCTGTGGAAACCCCGCATTCCTGCCTTGCCTAGTGGCTGCCCCAGCCCCTTCCTGGTGTGAGGAAAAGTTCTCTTCCCATCACAGAGAACTGCAGCTGGAGGCCCCTTCAGTCCCTGTTTGGGGCAGCTTGTGCCCATGGATGAGTGTGAAACCTGGGCAAATTGGGTAGCTGGAGAAATGGCTGCTGCTTTTAATTTGGGCTGAGGCCAGGGGCTGCTGCAGTGGGGTGGCAGTGCTCCTCTGAGGATGGATATTGGCAAACTTTGGCAGGTTTGGGATGACTCTATTCCAGAATAGAAAAAATTGCCTGGGTGTCAGTATTGCCATAAGTGATCCCCTGCATCTGTCCTTGTCAGCTGATTTGGTTATGGAGATTTGCTTGGTTTTGTCTCCCCTGAGCATCCATATGTATGAGAGAGAGAGATCTTCTTAATTTTTCTCCATCAAATGCAATGTCTTCTCAGCACAGATCCTGTGCATGTGTGTTCCCTCTGGAATGCTTTAATAGCATGGACACAACGTGTTTGGCTGGGCAACAGAACTATCATCCAGGTTTTAACTTTAATATTACTTTTAGACTGTTTTCCCAACACCATCTGTAGCAGGCTGTAATTTCTTCTTCCCGTTTACAAGGAACACTGGAACTGCTCTGTCACTGGTGTCATTTCTCTCCCAAAGGACAAACTAAGGCTGATTCTCCTTTGGATGAGAGTCAATTTCTGTCCCTCCCCTGCCTATGCAAAACTGTATATGCTCACTGCAGTATTTTACAGACTCTCATCCCTGACCAGTTGCATTTCCATGGTGCTATCAGATACATTCTGAAACCACTGCCTGTGTTGCTTTCCCAGAGGATTCACCCTGACGTTGCATTGAGGCTTAGTCAAGGAAGGGCAGCGTGCTGTGGGACATCATGCTGACTGGCAGTAGCCCAATATCTGAGTTACAGGTCTCAGGGTATCTTCTTTTTTGTCAAGCAAGATCTTCTTGTTTCTCAAAAATACTTTGTAATAAAAAATTACTTTGGATTGCTTGGGCATTACACTTTTTGAATAACTGTTTGAGAAAAAAGTGGATTTAGTGATGCCCATTGGTTGTAGCTTGCAATACATTTTGAAAAATAGCTCTTGCTTGGCATTTATATTTTGTTGCTTATTCTGGGTGTGCTGTTCTGTCCAGACACACACAGCTGAAGATTATGGGCATTGCAGTAGCAAAGCCTAGCAATTACATCCCCTTTCCTGTGCTAGCCCAGAAGCTAATTCCCTTGTCCCTTTGTTTCTCTTCTTTGTTCCCTGATAAAAAGGAAAATGCCCCTGGCCTGTCACCTTCGCTTTATATTTTAAAAGTTCTGCATGGTTTTTTAAAGATGGACAGAATTTTCCATAGGGAACTGGCACTGCATCATGTCTGCAGGACCTCTGTCCTGAGGCAGACACTGGATTAATGTCTTTCACACAAATTTAGAGGCACATGCAGAGAGGGAGAGCAGATCAATGTTTAATTATGCAAATAGTCTTCTAGGCTTTAATATTAAACTGTTATAAACCTGTCATAACAGCTAAGCTATGCTGGGGACAGGCCGTGAGTGAGCTGCTGTGCCTGGGTGCTGCATTAGTGGAGGGGACACAGTGGATGTGGGTGCAGGGGGTCAGGGTCTGGCTGGCAGCTCCTGGCATTGCTGGAGAGCTGCCCAGAGGGCTGAGCTGACCCCAGCTCTCACTCACAAAGGTGGAGATGAAGTTTCTGGGTGAAAACTCAGTGTATGGATCTGGCTATGGTACACGTTTGTACTATGTTGTTATTTAAAGCTCTGTCAGTGTTGGTTCAGGCTGTGCCTGGCTCACCTGATGTGGATGTATCAAGACACTTGTCTCTAGTGCTCTCCTGGCAGCTGTGGCTGCAGTGACTTGCATGGTGAGGGCTGTGAAGGGAGAGGTACTGCACTGACAAGCCTGTGCTTGGTCAGCCTTTTGTCATGAGTAGCTCATTTAATTGTGCTGGACTTAATGAGCTGATGTGGGAATCCAACTGCGAAATTGCCTCTTGGCAAGTGCTTTGCCAGGAGGGTGGGAGTAAGCTCCCTTCCGTGTGGGGCTTCCCTGCAGTTTGTGAGCACTGTCCATGGAGGAGCTAAGCTTTCTGGAGGATGCAGATATGGATGCACAAGTGTTATGATGATGCAAAAAACTGTCCCCAGTTACCAAACTTGACTTGCTTTAAAACATTGTTTCTCTTAACTCTTTAATATGGCACCTTTTCTGTTTTAATTCAAACCTTCAAGTACCATTTGTATTTCTGCTCATTTTATGCCTTCGTTTTGGCATCCTTGTGTCTCACCAAATTGCTGCTGAGCCCCAGGAACTGCATTACAAAGAAATTTTAAGGAAGCACATGTATGTGTTTTTCCGTTTAATCTCTCCATTTTTCCGTTAGGGAGTCCCCCCAGGCTTTGGTGCTTTTGCCCAGTGCAGTGCCAAGGCACACAGTTAATGTGGCTAATGTGTTTCTCTAAAAAGGGTGGTGTTGAAGCTGTGTAGGTCTCTCTTTCCTATGCTGATTTGTGGGACCTTTTCTGCTGTTGTTGTTTTCAGTGTTTCATTTTTATAGCCTGCTGGATCCTCATGTGGGTGAGCAGAATTGCTCATCCATGAGATCCTCTGGGGGACATGGTAGAGAGAGTGCATTTCTGATCTCCAGTTTGCCTGGTGGTTGTGTTCAGCATGACTCTTGCCTTATATGACTCTTGCCTTGCACTGTTAAGATAATGGAGGAGGAAGAGGAATATTGCCTGCTGCTGTGTTAGATTAGGTAATGATTTTCTAGCTCTCACAAGCTGCATCAGGTTTGTTTCAGTGCCCACACAGTGTCTTGATTCACTATCAAAAGAAAGTCTTGAATTATGCAAAGAGTAAGGTACCAGCGACAGAGCTACTGCTGAGCATGGTTTTACATTGCCTCTGTTGAATATTCATTGTAATCAGAGATCACAACTTTGTTTTCTGGAATTAAAATATTTTTTGGTAGCTTAGACAATTCCAACCTGCACAATATGTATTCATACAAATATCCAATATCTCTGTTACTCTAAAGCAATGGGTTTTTAGGCAGTGGGCAGAGGAAGTGAAAACAAGTCATGTGGTATTTTGGGTACAAAACCAGGCACTTGAAAATGCTCATTCTTGTTCTTTGCCAATTCTTAGCTCAGAAGTCTTTGCTATTAATGCAGTTCAAAGCCAGAAGATGAGCAAAAGCATTCCTATACACAGACTGAGGTAACTGAGTTTAATTGCCATCCACCACGTTTCTGAAGTACTCATCTGAGGTATTTATTATGAAAAGAGCTGTCATGAGGTGCATGGTAGAAAATGAGAATAGTTGTCAGTGAAGGTTTGTAGAACTGTCTCATGCTTAAACACTTGCTGGGGAGGGGGAGGCTGGTTGTGTAATGAAAACACAGACAATGTGTCTGGTTGTGAAGGGGGATGGTTAGAAATGAAGTAGAGTCAGGATTTGCCTCTTTGTTTTTATGATATGCTAAGGCACCTACTTTTCCTTTGTGGTCTGCATGTTTCATTAGGAGGGTTTTGCAGCAGGGAGAGAAGGTAATTGAAAACATTTTGGGCTGCGACAATGAGCTCTTCCCTCTAACAGAATCATGTTTTGCTGTTTTCACTCTCAGCTTGCTGACAAGGTGATAAAAGATAGCATGGTGTGTGTGCCTTGGTAAATAGTGCCTTACTTCCAAAGATAGGTAGATCATTTAAACGATGCTCTGCTTGAGAAGGACGGGACAGAGTGGTGAGGCTTTAACGTGCTGATACAGGGAGAGAGGGATTGATCTTTAACCAGGGCATGGTTCAGGGGGTAGGCAGGATATGAAAGCTGGATATCTGGGCGTCCCATTCTGTTTGGCCTCAGGTCTGGGACAGTCTCAGAGGCTTTTGAGGCTGCCAGTGAAGTCCCTCCTGAAACACTGCTCCTGACTGGGATGCCAACCCTAGGAAGCAGCTGCTTGAAGGAGGCTCTGAGGATGGGAGGGAATGTTAATTTAGGGGATTTTGATCTTCCTGGTTATTTTGTGCTAAGCAGTGGTATCCCAGTGAAGTATAAAGAGGCAGCATTGGTGGTTGGTTTCCTTGCTGCTGTTGAAGGAGGGTGAGCTCTACGGAAGGAGTAGGGGTTATATTTTGTTCTGATGCTTGGTGGTAGCTAAAAGCTTAGACTGCAACTCCATCGCATCAGCAGATGGACGTATGTGAAGGTGAGGAAGAATATAGATGTTAGCAGAGCAAGCATATGGAGAAAGCAGAGAGGCCAGGAAGGGGGGAGGGATTAACAGATGGGAGGTAGAAAAATAGTGAGAGAGGTGGAAGGGGAGGAAAAGCCTTTCTGCCAGACACATCCCCTTTTCCATTCCCAGGAGAGGCTGTTCCCCAGCGAGGAGCTCGGGTACCTGCAGATGGCAGCTGCAACATAGGAGATGGAGTTTGCCAGGTCTCAGGCAGCAAAATAAAGACCAATGTGAATTCACAGGGAAAAACTAGCCACGTTTCGCAGTCAGCAGGCTGTGTCTGTGTGTGCTGCTGGGTCCCTGCTGCAAAAGGGCTTCCAGAGAGCAGACCTGATCTTCAGACCGGGGACTGTGTGGCTGTGATACCTCCTTGTCAGGGCCAGGAAGGAGCCACAGCTACATCCTCATAATCCACTTAGTTGAAACAGCTGAGAAAGCAGAGGAGAAGCATCAGGCTGCTTCCCAGCTGGCTGATGGCTGTAGCATGGAGAATGAGTTAGGGAACTACAAATGCTTGAGACCTTGCAGGGTTTCACTGTTCAAACCTAAATCCTTTCAGCTGGTCACTGGGTGTGGCATAGCGCTATTGTTGATGGTAACTCTGGGCCCAGGCAGTGGAACATCCGTGGTTGCTTGGAAAAGCCCTTAGGGGAAAAAGAGATTGAAAACTTGAATATGACAGTGGCAAGAGCTGTTAACTGAAAAATCAGCAAATAGTATTATGAATGAGCAAAGGATGACCTGGCAAGCCCTTTCTCTGATCCCAATGGCATGTCTATTTTCCTTTTTCCTGCTCTGCTTTTATGTTCTGTTTGGGATCATGCAGACAACGGGCAATCAGACAAGGTTTTGTAGGGAATATTAGGAATAAGTGTTGTATTTAGGGGTTTGTGCTGTTTGTGGGGGTTTTCGCAGCATAATAGAACAGTGCATTTTTTCAAAACCACCTCAATCCTTGTTGCTCTTACTGTGGATCACAGAGGATAAAAGTAAAGTGCTCTGATAGCTGCACGTTATATACGATGCATTTGAATACATATAAACACATACTGATACTGCAAACTTGCAATAAGAAAGCTAGGAAATGCTAAAAGTAGGCTGTTTGGGGAAACATTTTTGATTTTGCAGGCTGTTCCCAGCTAAAGCAAGGTGCCTGGTCAGCCATCCAAAATTGTCAGATTCTGTGATTGTCTGGTGCTTCAGTCTGAGCAGCCCAGACTGTGTGTGGCTGCTCCCCATGACGTTGTGTGTGATGTGTGTGCTCAGCACTGCCGTCACAGAAAGGTTTTGAGTAACTCATGAGGTATCTGCACCAACCATAAACTCTGTCTATGCAGATTAGGTTTGAACTCAAGTGCACCTTTTAGGCCACTTTAAGGCCACTTCATGGCCTAGATGGGAGTATAAGTGAATCTCTAACAGATGATCAGATCCCTGTGCCGTCTGTACACGTTAGGGCTGAGTGCTCTTAAACTCTGCTGCTGTATTTGGTTGTTCACATATCTTTATTTAGAGCACAGGTAAGGACACATGCTGTTCTCCAGTCATTCCTTCTGTTTCAAAGAGCAATGAATCAGGCAACTGTTGGTTTTATAACTTGTAATGATTAGAAAAATCATGTGCATTTGTGTGTCCTGAAGAAGTTAACAGTAAAAGTTTCTCCGGTGCTTCCTGGTTTGGGAGTGAGCTTGGGCAGACCTGTGGTAAGCTGCCTTATGTGTTCCTCTATGGCTCTTAGAGCAAATGTCAGAGAGCAGCAGAGCTCAGCTTTGCTACTTGAAAGCTTTAAGTGTCTTACAATAACCTCAATTTACAGCTATTTGGAAGGGATGCAGCAGAGCAGAGCAAGTTGGGGAACCCCTGCTGGAGACAGAAATTTGACTTCAAGTAGTAGGCACAAGCTCTTGCTGTGGCTGCTAGCAAGGAGCTCACAGCCTCTATTATTTGATGGCTGAAAGCATCTTACAGCTGTTTAAACTTAGAGCAGTTTGAGAAGAAAGCAGCAGAGAGGATCACACTGTACGGCCCGTGTGAACCTGGGCTGTGTGCCCCTGAGGGGTTTGTCATCTCTAGGGCCGCCCACCAGCAGCTGGGCTCATCCCAGCAGTCCTGAGCTGCAGGATTGGGATTTGTGCAGTGAACAACATGATCATAAAAACAACAGCTTTAAGCAGAGGGCATTAGCATTTGGTAAATGGGGAAGCAGAAACCCAACCACAAATGCTTTTCCCCAGAACAAAGACATGCCAAGGAACTGTTCTTCCCTGAAGTATCAGCCCTGAGGAGCTCTTACCTTGGGCTGAAGATGTAACTGTCAAGTTAAATGAGTGTGACTTGATCTGAGACAGTCTCTTTGCTGCAGGTGTGTGTGCAAGTCCCTTAGCAGCCAGGACATATCCATTGGGCACAACAGGTAGCAGCCAAGAGCTTATGTAAGTACGGAGTGGTGCCTAGGATGAGCTTAGCTAGGGCAGTTTGGAAGCAAAAGCATGCTGTAAGAACAAATCTCTTAAACTGAGATTTTAGTTCCCTGGACTGATTGGTTTTAAAGGAAGGGCATGGGGGTTGTTTTTTGTGGGGAACAGAGTTGTCTGCCAACACAGTGAGCAAAATGCAGCGTCTTAGCATTTCCTAATGTTCTTTATACTGGTCTGGTGCTTCAGAATGAAATTCTGTTCTGTACAGTACTTTGGCCTTAAACCTTCGCAAACATACAGCAGTTCTTGGAAAAGAACCACAAACAAACAAGAAAAAACTACACAGTAATACATAGTTTTTCCAGTATACTTTCAGAACTGGCAAATGTGTATTGCCAGTGTTTCCAAGCTCTTTATGGATCAGAGGTTCCAGAGATATATCAGGTTTTAAATGAGGCTGAGATTGTCTTTTGTGCATGTGGCCTAAGAACCTGAATTTAAACCAGGTACGGGACTGCAGCACTGCAGTGAATTCATGAGACTAGGAAACATCTCCAGGGAGCATCATTCCCCCACCACTCTCCTGTAAAACAGACTCCTGTGATTGTGAGAGAAGTGTGAAAGCTACTGCAGTAGCCTTGGTGCATTCTCTGTGTGGAAAGGGAGTTCACGCTGCTGGGAAAAGGTTATTTAAGGGCCCTCCAGTGCTTACTGGTTTTGCTGATTCTTATGACTTTAGTGGCGTTGTGGCATTTAGTGCCGGTACCACAGCTCCTGGGGAAATCTGACAAATCTGAGGATGTCAGACTATGAGCATCTCTTAGGCTTGTGATCCCGTGGTAAAAGGGAAAATGAGGAAAGAGACACGATTATAAGTTAAAGAAAGCAACATTTAGAGGATGGAAAAAAGAATACATTTCCCAAAATTCATCTTTGAGGTTAAGGGACTTGGTAAGGACATTGTTTTGATGACACACTTGCTTGTAAGTCCAAAATCCATATTTCTTTGCTTTCATTGAGATTTTAACTTGGAGGTAGTTAGTGATATGCTCTAAACTCTTAATTGATACTGTCATCTGGTTCATTGTTCTCTGTTTTGTCTCTGCTACTGAACTGATTTTCTTTTCTCAAATCTGGTATAAAATTTGAGTGTACTTCCTGGAATTGAAAGATTTAGCAGTGCTTTGTGAAGTGCTGTTCAGTCAATGTGTGCATGGCACTAGAGGTATTAAAGGGTAAAAGTTCTTTTAGAGGTGCTGAGCGTTATGGTGCTGTTGAAAGATTAGTGAGAAATTCAGCTACACGTTTGTCAGAATCCATAAAACTTGCCAAGACTGTGAGTATGTGATGTCTGGGCTTTGGTATTGACTAGGTACAGTGCAAATACAGGTAGGTATAAGAACTGGAAACAAGAGGTTAGGTATAAAAAACTGCACCAAGCCAGAATTCAAGATGATGGAAGAGGGGAAAAAAGTGTCCTCCCAAAAATACCTCTCAAATGTTCACTGATAGAAAAACAGCATCCAGGAGAGATTGTTTTCCCAGATGCAACTGTGAGGAGAAACCAAGTTACAACCAAAATCATACACATATTATAGGCTTATGATAATGTATGAAGTATAAAATATACAAGAAGTCAGAAGTGGTGCTTATTTCCTGCAGATTGTGGATTGCCTCTTTTCTAAAGTTACTGCATGTTTACCTGCCAAGTACTAACAGCGCTTAAGTATATTTGCTGTGTCTAAATGAAGTATTTGGAGGTAAAGGCTCCAAATGATTTGGAGGTAAAGGCTCAGGATTATGAAGATTTCACTGCCAGCAAACTGCCTAGGTTCTGAAAGAGCCCACTGCTTGCTGGTCCTAGGGTGTTAGTAAAGCTACTTTCTGGTTATCAGAGATGATCCAGACTCTGAGATGTTTCCTGACTCTTGACTGCCTTGTCATTGTGCTGGCTATCAGTAGCAGGCAGGGAAAGGGTTTCTTGTGTCTCCGTCTGAGATGCAAAACTGTGACTTCTGCTGTGTGTCCCAGGGTGCATCCCTGTGCAGGTGGGTAGATGGGAGCTTTCGCTCTGCAGATGTCTGTGATTTGCAGCAAATAGTGTCTCCACAGCCTTGTTTTCAACTTTAGGTAGGTCTGGCTTAATTTTTCAAGGGAGCAAAAAAGGCTTTCCTGCTGAGAGAGTGAGTGATAACACTGCTGTACTGTCTCACTGATGTCCCAGAGTCAGTGAGCGTACCTCATAGTGGTGGAAGGACCCTTGGTGGCTTGGAGGTGTGCTGCTTTCTGCCCCTTCTGCCACTCCTCCGAAGAGCTGATGGAAGAAATGCCTATGAGAAGGGGGTTTGGAGCTGCTGCAGTGCAGTAATGGATTGCTGAGAAGCAGCGGTACCAGGGAGCATGAGTGCAATTTTCTCCTGCGTGATTTGGCTGAAGATCAGCAATGGTCGTTGATTAAAATGGTGTGACTGTTGGCGCCATATTACGGCGGCGTCTTGCAGTTTTGGTAGCTCAAATCTATCTTTTATTGTTAACTTAAAGTTTAAACTTGGAGAAGACCGTGGAAATTTAAAAATCTCCCCCTGTAACCTTTCTAGACCTTGAGCTGTGAGCCAGACTTGATAGATAAGCAAAGCAAATGCATATTTGCTTTTCATTCATGCTTTTTTTTATCCAGCTGGAAGAGCTCGATACAGCTTTAAATGCTGTTGCATCTCATTTGTAGTTGAATATAAGTTGATGGTGATAGATTAGGTATCAGGTAGCTTGTGAGGACAACTACCTGGCAATGACATATTATTAACAGTAGTTTAAATGATTGCACTTGTTCCAGAACAGAAGGTGGAGTTCTTTCTATTTTTAACTTGCATTTCTGAACTATCTGATTGGAACTTAGTACTGGGAGGCCATAAAATAAATACAAGTTTTCTTTATCATGAGGATGTGATGGTTGTGAGGTATTTTTAGATGATACTGTCAAATTAGAGGAGTTGAAAGCTCACCCCTCAGCTAATTGTTTGTGTTCTAGAAGTTTTTTTTTTAGTATTTTTAAAATTTCCTTTTGGAAAGGCTGAAGATTAAAATAGCTATGTATATACCTATGCACCCATTTTCTGTGACTGGTGGTACTGACATCAATATTTAGGCCATTTTCTAGACTGTTTCCTTCATGCGAGACTGGCTGAAATGACTTTAAAACGTCTTTTTCCCCAGCAGCCCAGAGGGAGCACCACAGCATCCAGGGCCTGAGGATGGTGTGTGCACACGTGTTTATCTGGGATGTTCCTGCCAATCCTGGGACAGGGCTGCAGCCAGGGCCACAGGCTGTGAGCCCTGTTGGCTGAAGATTTCCTGGGACCACAGCACCCACGAGATCAGGAGCAGAGGTACAGGGAGGAGAAGCACTTAGCAGTATTTAGCAGGGGCTCTCACCAAACCAGGGTGAGCCCTGGCTTCCCCATAACTTGGGGGTGGATCTGCTTCCTTGGATGTCTCTGGTGTTTGGCTCCTCAGGGAATTGTCAGTGGGCCCCACCTGGAGCAGGTTATGGGACATAAGAGCTTGTAATGATCAGACTGCTACAAGATGCTGTGAAATTTTTACAGTAATGCTCATGCTGCAAGAATCCACAGGTCAGGGAGGAAAATGGCAACTTCAATTAGTAACTGAGAAAGGGAATTACTGTCATTTAGTGCCTGACTGTCCCATTAAAGGCTGAATGTAAGAATATTTGTTCACTGTTTGTTGGGGTTTTTTTCCCTTCTTTTCCTTTTGTTTTGCTCTTCTTTGGGATTTTTTTTAGAGTAGTTTAGGAGAGCTGACTATGGGAGGCTGAGAAAATGTGGTGACTCAAGGGGTCTTTTTCCAGTTGTTCATGCTGGAAAGTTTTTGGGTTTTTTGTTTGCTTCTTCCCAACCCCACTCCACACCTCTGGGAGCCATTGTGTTTTATGGGGTTATTGCTTTGGAAAACAGCAGGTGATCCTGTGGCACTTACTGCCAGCCAGCCCTGCAAGAGCTGGGTAGCCTGGCTGGAAGGAGGCCGAGGTAGGGTGTGGAGAGGTACTGTGGAAATCCAGATGGGCAGCTCAGGTACGTGGGAGGGATCAGGGGTGCAGTTTAAAGGATCCACAGAGGGATGAGCTTGACTGATGACTCTTCCCCCCCACTCCACTGCTGTGAGGGACATCTGTACTCAGGGCTTTTAGCAAGGGACAGTCATCATCTTGTGTATGCTGACCCCTTGTACGCACACCCTTGCACCATTAACTTTGCATAGTTTTGAACCCCTTCCCTGTCTTCAGGGGAACGCCAAATAGTGCTGTGGGTTTGGGTTGTTTTTCTTCCTCGTATGTGTGGGGCCAACCATGGCAGCATGATGTCCTTGCAGTGTCTCTTGGCAGGGAGAGCTGGACTTGTCCTCTATGGGCTGGGCATTCCTCTGCTGCCAAATGACTCCCTTGAGCTGCAACAAGAAATGTGGTGTCATGCTAAGGAGGAAGTGGCACAGCTACAGCTGGATGTCTCCCTCCTAGAAGCAAAAGAAGAGAATGAGGAAAGCGAGGGATAATTATGCTCTGGTTTGCAGTTATGTAGGCAGCTTTAAATTACCTGGTATAAAAGGAATGATGAAATAATGTTAATTGAACCTGACAATGGTGTCTTTTGAAATCAAAATAGAAGGGTTTTTTCTTCAGAATTTCTCAGGAAGTTTTTCGTGATGCTAGGCTCTCAAGTGCAGAATGAACTGAACACTGCTGCAGTGTCCTGATGATGGGACTTGTCCAAGCACTCAGCTTTAGAAGTAGTCTCTGGAAAAATGGCCATGTCCTGGCCAAACCAGATTTTAAAAAAAACCAAACCCCTGAGATTTAAGGGGCAAGTCCTTCCTCCCCAGAGCAATAATTCTACATGGCACTTGGAGTCACGCTCAAGATGTTGAATCTCTCTCTTCTTAAATTTGCAAGATGGAAGAAATGTTTGAAAATAAACACAGGAGAACATCTGTTTTGCAGGACACTTGTTATGGGAAGAAAGTTTTCAAAAGTAGCTTGGTGATGCCTTTTTATTTTGTGGTTGCTGTTTAAGTCAGAGGAACCGATTTGGAGGATTTTCTTAAAAGGCTTTCATGTGCAAAATTTAGGTCTTATGAATAAAAGTTCAAATGGGACAATATTAAAGATGGAAATTTTTATTTACTGGCATAACAAGTTTGGAACAATGTCACCCATTTTAGGGATTGGCAGAGAAGAGTGAAACATCACTGGAGTCGGGGTTCTACTTATTTCCAATAAACATTTTGTTAGAACAATGTTCATTTTAATCTTGCTTCTCTTACTGTCGTTTTGTACAGACATTCATCTGCCTCTTGCAGTGTTTAATATTCACATACTGCAAGAGTAATTTAAATAGGTAACAGATGCAGAGTGTAACCCTTAAATCTTGTTCATAGCAATGCAAACTATTGGATGGCAACAATTGCAAATATATGCCTGGCTGTGCAGGGTGCCAACTCCTTGGCTTGGGATGGAGAACTCACCTTCGGTGACACTAAACATTTTATATTTAAGTGTTCATTCCTGAGCCAGATGAACAAAAAGAGCTGCAGCGTTTAATTTCATTTCTTTTTGTTTTATGGAGAGGTCTTAAGCAGACTGACGGCAGTCCTGGGGAGAGATCCAGCCTTGCTGGAGTGGGATCCACATGCAGATTTTAATCAGGAATGACAGCTCCAAAGCAGCCCTGTGTGCAGTACCTCAAGACCTGTACCCTTACTGCTGCTCACACTGGCGTGGAGGAGGAGGTGAGCAGGATGCTGAGAAGTAACTGAATGATAACGTGTGATGATAATATGTGAAATTTCTGGAAGAAATGCAAGCAATTGTTTCTAAGAAGTTATTTCTGCCTATGTTTCAATTAATTCCTGTCTTTTCTGCTCCTTCTGTGTGGCTCTGTGTGGTTCTGTTGTCAGAAGGATAAGCTGTGAAGTGGGTTCAATGAGAAGGCTTTTCTGTGAGGAGGAAAAACTGGAAGTATGTACCCATATTTTGTAGTTAAATGGATTATACCTGTCCAAAAGTGCTGTAGCTAGATGATGACTAAGGCTGGGTCACAAACTGGAGAAACTCTGAGCGATTTAGGAAATGTGGAGAGTTTTTTGTTTGTTTGTGGTGTGGCTGTTTTTTGAGTGCTTCTGGAGAGCTGGATAGCTTCAAGAGTAATGTCAGGTTGTTTTGGGGTCAGAAAGAAACGCTGAGTTGCTGCAGAAGGGGTGTGTGTGGGGTTTGCTGAGTCTGAAACAGCTTGTGGGTGCCCTGGGAGGTACAGCATTGTAGGCAGTGGAGTGGGGAAACCCCCAGGGGTGCAGTGTTGTGCATTTATTTCTCTAATTGGATTTTTGTGGGAGTGAGATTTCTTAATACTCTATCACAAACTTTACTGGCTTGCTGTAGAAATCTTCTCCAGAGGAGTTAACAGCTATTTCTAAGTGAGATCTTCCAGACCAGACACATCCTGATCAGCTGAGATGACCTAGGAAGTGGTCGTAGCCTCATCTGGAGTTACCATTGCAATCACAATAACTCAACTGGCTTATTATCAAATTCTCCAGCTCTCTGAATTGCTGACCTCACTCCTAAGCTTTCTGTAAGTGGAACTTCTGAGTCCCTGGTATAAGAAAAACCTCAACAGCTTTTAGTTATCTTTCTGGCAACTTCTATCAAAATTTCTGACTAAACTTCACAGCTTCCAGCTGCCTTCTTGGCACTAGCTTTAGGGAGCTGAGCCAGAATTAATGCCAGCCCCATCGGGTCTGCACCTGCCCTCGGGCTGTGATGGTTGCTGTGATGCTTGCTGTGATGCTGATGGTGCCTCTGGTGCAGAAAAGGAGCCTCCTTACAAACCAAAAATAAGAGTCAGCTGGCGTGCTCAGCTCCTGCTGCTGTAAATAAGCTCAAGTTTTCTGAAAGCTGGCCCTAAAGTGGCAACCTTTCCACTGCCACAGGAACATGAGGGTCAATAGTAAAGACTAACAGATGTCCTTAGTAAAGATTTCATCCTTGTGAAGCCCCCAAACACCAAGCCATGTGAGGAGTACCTGCTCTAGGCTGCAGTTATTGAAGAAAGAAAATGTGTAAGTTAGCATTTAGAGGGTAACAATTTTCTGATATATATTGATTGCATGAGCTAAAATCAAGTGCTGAATGCTCATCTGGGAAGTACAACAGAAAATTAAACTTAAAAGGGATTTGGAGAATGTCTATTGGAAGAAGAAAGCTCAGTTTCAGTTTTATCTATGCAGTTTTCTGTAAAGAATTACACCCACACTCCTTGATCCTTGACCTTTTATGCTCTTTTTCATTTCCAGTAGTTGTGAAAACTGGAGAACAGAAACTAGTTTGTTATCCTTGTTTAGCCAAAAGGACTTCCTAGAATAAAAAAATGTTAAGAAATGTCTATTGTGCAAGACTAGTAGGTGTTCTTGCAGTCTAGGACAGGGTTTATAAGGCATAGCATAGGCCTGGCCATTTCACCCTTGCAGGGTTGAACAGAGGGCTAGGATTTACCTGAACTCAAAGCTGAATTAGGAGAACTGGATTTGTCTCTACCAGGAAGCACAATTTGTAGCTGTCTCAATAGGTACAGGGTGGAATAGTTAAGGGGGAATGGAAAGCACAAGCAGTGGTTTGTGCTAATGTTTTGTGGGAGGAAGAAGAAAAGTAAGCTGAAAGACTATCAGATAATAGAAGTACCCAGTCATGATCTTCCTGTTAGAAGTAGGGTAAACTGCAGCTCCTCAGAACAAACATAAATGTCAGAAGCCCATGGGAGAGATGAGATTACCCAAAGGTTAGGTACAAAAACAAAGCTTCAGTGTGTTGAAATAAGTGGTCCTCACATGGAATGCTAAAATATTTCCCTTCTGTCAGTTCAGTGCTAAACAGAAACTGTGAAACCAAGTGATAAAGTGAATCAGATGGAGGAATGTATGTTTGCCTGCTTATTGCTGACAACTGGCCCTGGTGAAGACTGAAATGGTTTGATGGGTATCAGCAGGCTGCTGCGTTCCTACAGTATTTGCTGTTAATGAGACTATTGGATTGTTGTATGATGTATTGAAAAAGCTAATACTGTATCTACAGTACTGAGGTACCAGAGATAGGGGTAGATAAGATCAGAGTGAAGGTATGAGGCTCATATATGGAGATGTGTATTTTCAGAGATTTTGTTACTCTACTGCTTGCAGAGAAGAGAGATGATTTATTACAGAGTCCAAAAATGCCATTAGTATGCTACATTTGAAATGCGTACCCTAATCTTATTTACCATTGTCCTGTGCGAGGAATTTTAATTGTTCTCCAAGGTTTAAAGGAAAAATACATCAGGAAAAAAAGAAGAATGATGCTACAGTAAACTGGATTTCTCAGACATAAGCTTCAGCAGTAACAAAAGGGAAAATGTGGAAATGTGCAAGCAGTCTTCATTTTTTACTACAGTACTTTGTGGAAGCGGTATACAAGAACCATTAATATTTTATTACAGAGATCTGTAACTGTGTTTGCAGTTGACTGATCTGACTGTATGATAAGAATTAACTTGACAAAAGGGCATTTCTCAAGTACAGTCCTGGCTTTTTTCTTTCTTTGTTTTCATGGCCAGTTGTTAAGGTCTATCCACCTAGCCGCTGTGTCGTTATGAAGGGTTTTCCTTTTCACACCGCGAGTTTCTCTGTAGATGTTGCACGTGATGAGGTGCCTGGAACAAAGAGCAGCATCCAGCCAGGCACAGGTGACCTTCTTCTCTGCTCCACCACTGGCACCCCTCTCAGAAGTGATGACATTTAATGGAGCACTCTTACTGAGAGTGGCTCTGGGGGAGCCTGAGGACAGAGGTGCTCTGCTGTGGGACACCTTTGGGCTCTGATCTTGATCTGTGATCCTGCAGATCACAGGTGGGTTTCTGTGTTTGCTTTTTTGGTTTTTTATTCCAAATGTATATGATCTTAGGATAGAGAAATAGATAAATTTATCTGAGTAGCCATGTTCAAGTTAGTGGAAATCAAGAAGAACCCACTGGGTGAGATTGGATCTGATACGTGCTGGGAGCAGCCATGGCAGTGTAATTACAAAATTTTATTGTTAACTGAGTGCACCACATATGCTTTCTCATTTTTATTATGTTAATAATTTTCAGTGTTTTGAGCTGTCTTCTATGTAGTCTGGTTGCAGAAATTTCCCTCAACAAGCCTTTCATAATTTTCACTGCTGCCTTCTTGAATCTCTATATAGGAAGAATCACATTACCATGTTGCTTTTTTTTTTTTTAGCGTTCAAACCCAAGCCCTTGGGATACACTTGATTTCTCTGACACTCTGTCTCTGCTTTTCCAAGAGTGAGAGTACTAGATGGCTCATTTGAAAAACAGCAGCTGACAAGTGTGCTTAGTTTCATGTTAAACTATCGTTCCTCATTTATTTAAGTCTGTCAAAGATGCATTTGATATGAAAGACCTAATTCTGGTACAGTCCTGTTCTTATAAGGTTTAGACTTGTGCTGACACAGAGAGTTAGTCACATACATAAAAAGTTACTCTGATAATAATAGAAGAAAATTACTTTGAAAGAAATGCCACATGTCTGTGCTTAGAAATACTTGTATTAAATTGAGTCCAATTGTTACAAGCTTCAAATGCCAAAAAAACCCCCCTTGATTTCAGTAGCTAGATAAATGCCTTCTAACTGGCTCAGCTGAAGGGAGAGGCAGCCCCTTGCATGAATGCAGGTGTCAGAAGGTCTCAGATTTGTCTTAAAATCTATTTCCTTGTCTGTAGGCTCTCAGAGGAGAGAAGAGGTAGGGTTGCTGAGAACAGACAGCAGCAACCCATGGTGCCCACTATGACTTGTAAAGCAATTTAGGCCCAAATGTGCAAAGAATTTCAATGGCAGTGACACACAAATAGATGCATTGGGGCTGCAGTAGCCCTGTGCCTCATTTTTCCATCTGCTATGAGGGAAGTGGTAGTTCCTTACCAGTATTTCTGTCCTTTGTGGGTGTAGGGTGGTTACATGGGCTTAAAGCCATGGTGTGTGCAGTACTCTGATTTAATTTCTTTTTTTGCACACTGCAGCAATATACTGTGCAAGTGAGTTACCAAAATAACCTGAAGCCCACCCACAAATCCAGATGAGAATGGATAGTTTTCATCAATTCTTTTTTTTTTTTTTTTTTTTTTTTTTCATCCCACTAAGTCTATTCCTCCACAGTTTAGTGAAGCAGGGATGTTCCTTCCTTCCCTGGCATAATTCAGCATGGCTCAGGAATATAGAACCAATTTGTCTGTGTGACAATATAAAAACTCGATAAAACTACAAAAATAGATTTTTTTTTTTTCCCATGCAAGTGTCTGTTATACTCTTCTCATCTGGATGAATACACACAACTCATGTAAATGACCATCAACATAAAGTGAGAGTTGGTTCCTTTAGGCATGGGTTTATTAATTTTTAACTTGGTACTGGTGCATCAAATTGCATGCAATTTAAGGGTTGATAAGTTATTTGTGTTTTTCCTTTAGACTGGAAATGGAACAGTTTTCAGACACTATTAAGTCCTTTAAAAAACAATTCTTTCTGAATTTTGTGCTTTTGAAGCATGCCAGAAAATTTCTTCTCAAAACAGACACCATGTAATTCTTGCTTACGGAAATGGAATGACATACTGGGAAGCTATAATATAACAACTGCGAACAAATGAGGCAGGACTTACTATTTTTCTAGTCTCTCCTCACCTACCAGTGATGGTATCGGCCCTTCCCCTTGGGAGCACAATGCGTGGTGTCTGTATGATTCCCATCCTTTTTCGGGGCTGCCACAGACAAAGAAACTGTGTCACCTGATGGAGGGGCTTTGGAACTTCTCCAAATCCCCAGACTGTCCAGGCATAGGTTTTGTTCTGTTATCTCCCTTTCTCCTCAGCCACTCTCAGCCTGTATTGTACTTGTGCATGAATTACATCTGGTTTGGGAAAATATTGACTGCTACAGAATAGCCCTAGTTAGTAAGCAGAACCACCAGACCAGAGAGAACTGGGATTTTTCCTCTTCTTCTCTGTAGTGTTGATAAGTTATCGATTCCAATTCCAGCTGCATAAGGTGATTTTCTGTGGATGTTTTTCATGCATCAGTCTGAGCTCGGGTCCTGAGGCAAATAATTCCCTGCTTTGCTGTCCATCAGTGTCAGTAGCCGTAGAGGTACAGTTTTTGGGGCAGCTGCTCAGAGGGACCGTGGTGGTAGGTGTAGCGGGTCTGTGCTGTATGCCCCAGGGTGTTTCCTTCCCTCTGCTCCAATGGTTACAGAGGCTGTTTGTACCGCTGCCTGCAGATGCCATCCAACCTTCTCTGCAGGATGTCTGCAAATAGTTTGGGTTTAAGTCTTTTAAAATGATCCTTTGGTTTGCCCAGTATGTAATTTCCTTTTTTGGCAGGCTACCATATTCCCCTGTACTGCTCCTAGTGTGGTGAGTTCTCAGTATTTGATCAAGAGCATAAATATTTATGCTTCTCTTGACGTCTCCCGTTCAAATTCGATGAAGCAGAGCTTGCTGCTCCTTGTCAGAGCAGCACAGGAAAAGACTTGCCACAGAAAGCCCTTGTGGTATGGTGCGAAGCTCGCGGAGCTGAGTGGCCTTTCCTGCTTGCCAGTGCTGCTGGCATCGCAAGAGGGCGAATGCCATTCGTGCTCCCACATGTAGTGTTGCCAGGTAAAAGCCCTTTTGCCTTTTTGCAATTGTGGAAAGACCCAGATTCAGAAGATCCTCACACATGGCAGCATGGGCATGTGAAGGCAGAACAGACCTTCCTGTATCCTCTGAAAGATGCAACAAAACATCCTAAGCAGCAGAGATGCACTTGTGCATCACCCGTTTGGAAAGCTGTCACCTGCAAAGGGCATAACGATAATGCCCACTCCAGTGGTGTATAGATAACACCTGGGAGGTATTGCTTCAATGACTATGAAAGTGCAGCGTAGTCCTTGGCTTCTGTGCTGAGCTGCTGAATTTTTAGTTGCACAGCTGGCAGCAATAGTATAAATGGTGGGCTTGTGCCATTGACAGTGACAGTGATTTCTTGTACCCTGGGTTCAATAAAAACCTCACGCTTCTTTCACTGACAGAGTTAATATTTTCTCAGTCTGTGTCAACATGCGTGTTCAGAATCTGACTCCTCTGAATTAGAAACTGGATGATTTCAGCAGCAAATTTGGCTCGGCAGTCGTTCAGTTGACCAAAACCATTTTTAACGTGGTGATTTAGAGGCAAGAAGCAACTTTGTGTACTTCGCCATGTCCTGAATCATCTGTGCTTGTTTTCCTCGTAGTTGCACTATGTCATTTTAGTAGAAGTACTATAGCTGAAGCATTTACACTCAGCTCCAAAAGCCCTTTGAATATTCTTGGAAGAAAAGAGTGCTTTATAGGAAGATAGAGCACAAATTATTACCAGTCTGGAGCTGACATGGAGATTTGGCACTCCATCTGGAGTGCTTTCTTTCAAGAGGGATTTCTATAAATTCTGCCCTGTTCCTGATGAACAGGCAGTCTCTGTTGTCAGTCTCAAACCATAGGCTTGTCAGGCATGATAAAGGCAAGGGAGTATATACCAAGTGCGTTGGCTGATTGCACATTGTCTGGAGCTGTATAATTTTCCTGCACTGTTATTGCTTTCAAGTGATTTATTTGTGCAATTTCTTGGGGAAAGTCATCTGCAGGTTTCAAAATGCGTAGTGTTATGATCTTAGGGATTTATTCTCACTGTGTAAATGGGGACTCTCAGTGTCATCTGTGAAACCTCTCTAGGATAGTATGGAAAACTAATCAGGACCGCTTTTAGAATGTGGACCTCAGAAGAATGACTGCAGGTTTATATTAACATGCCTGACATATAAAATGTGACTGGAGAGCAGTTGATAGTCTATCTAAGAAGAAGCACGGCTTTTGGTTAAAAATTATTGAACATAAGGGGCAATGAACACAAGGTTTTAGAGGTGTAGTGTGTAGAATTTCCCATATCTCTTGAAAATAAATGTCTTGTTTTCATGATAAGTACTGTCTTTTTCATCCTCTACAGGAAATACTTCAATTCTCATGGAAATGAGTAGGGAAAGTAATCATAGTTTGTTACTCATTTTTGCCCTCAGAGGAAAGAGTCCAACTTTTCTTTGAAGGCTATTCATACTGTAATTGAACCAAGGTAATTACTATGCAAACAATACCTGCTTTTCTCATAGCTTCAGGAAATTTATGATCTCGTTATTTGTTTGCTTGTTTGTTTCCCACTGCCTGCAAATCACTCGCTAGATAAAGATTAGCCTGGTGAACCCATTGATAGTTTGGTCAATACATTTCCTGTGTAGAGTGGTGAGGTCCTGCCTGTAGGAAAGGCTGGGCAGTTTAAGATGCCAGCTTGCTGTTCTCTGATAATTTATTATTCCTTGGCTGTGGGAAATAAGCACCTTTCTGGCTGATGTGGAGGAACAGGCCATGTGGCTCAAGCTCTCTTGAGTTGCCTGGAAGAAACCATAAGGAATTTGCTCGATTAATCTGTTTTTTATTTATGCAAAACTTTCATGGACTGCTGTTGAAATCTTTCCTTTGTGGCTTGTCCAGCTTCTTTGTATTGGTCAAACACCCTGAACTCAATAGCCTTCTCTCCGGGCTGTGGGATGCAAGTGTTTCTACTTGTAAAAACAGCAATGCTTAGTAGGGAAAAAATTGCCTTCCATTTGCATGGCATGTGTAGAGGAAAAGACAGTGAAATTACTGGGGTAACATGGATACATTAAAAAAACCTAATTATTTTCTATTTCAGTGCTTGGAAATATGATGCTGTGATACAAGGAAATAACTCTTGTAGTTTTACGAATTAGTGGTTGGAGTTTTGTTTCTCTCTAGTCCAGCCTCAGGCTCTGCCCTCCCTGCCTACAAAGCTATTGTGGGAGAGGCTCCTGTCTCCATACCAGCTCCTTTTGAGGAATAAACTCCACAGCAAACATTCTGGAGCTGTGGCAGATGACCTTCCCTCACCGCTGCCTTTCTTTTAACATGGGCAGCACTACTGGAGTGTTTTTTTTTTTCCAGCTGACACAGCATGTTTTATTTACTGCAGGAAGCAGAAATATCTGTGTCACTTGGTCTGACTACCTCAAATCATGTACCCCCTACTTTTGTTTTATTGGCTTGTTGGTAGTGAAAGTGCAACCTCCTACTGTTTTGTCTTTGTTGCTCTATAAATTACTGAATATTGCCACGTTTCATCAATTCAGAGCCAGTCTGTTGTTGAGGTTGTAGCAAGCAGGTGTTCTGTACTTCTATATTCTTTACTTTCAATTTAGATATTATATTTTCTGCTGATTGTAAGAAATGACAGGGATTCTTTGGATGCTGATTACATGACTACTGTTTTGATCCAGGTAGAGAATTCAAAAGGAGATATTCTGGTTATAAAGGAATAAATGCCAAAGTAGCAGTACTGGAGCCCCAGTTTGGGTCATGGTAAAACTGCAGAACCAGCATCCCCAGGATAGCTCTGACACTTACTGTTAAGAACCTGAAGCTAAAAGTCCAAATAATTGACATTTAGGTTTACTTAATACTTTTATTTATCAGATCTGATGCTATCTTTTTCAGTCTTCCATATTTTTGAAATGCTATAAAGGAATTAGGTGAGCAGGAGAGGTAGCTTTGTAAAAACTGAAGGCGTGAATATCCTTTAGTTCTGCATTACTGTCTGCACAGGACCTTTCTGTTCCTTAGCATCTCCACAGGTTCCTTCTCAGCTGAGACCCTCTCATTAACCCCCAGGAACGGATGAGGCCTTGAACTCCAGTGCCCAGAGCAACCCAAAGTCTTTCAAATAATGGGGAAAATGCATTGTTCTCCATAAGCATCTGTTAGTGTTGAGTATGTGCTTGTGAGTTCAGCTTGGATATGAGGTGTCCTTCATCTCTATACCTCTGTCTGTTCTCTATCTCTGTTTTCTGCACCTAATACCCCCTCAGTTTCCCCAAGATGAGAAAATGACTTCCCTGACACATTCCCAAGTGTGCTGATGCCCAGCTCAGCTTGTCTGTAGTGAATCAATATTTGTGAGAGAAAAAACGCATGCCATCCTCTGAGGTGTACACCAGAGAGAGAGAGAAAAGAGCAGTATTTCCCTATCTGTGTTACTCTATATTAACTGAAACCACAGCCTGCTTGACCAGTTCAAGTCCCATCTCAAATAAGGAATGGACAGCTTATAAATTGTCTGCATCAAATTTATTTGCTAGTGACTTGGTCCTTCCCTGGGGACCTGGTTTGGTCCTTTCCTGCCTGGCAACAGGCAGGAAAGAGCAGAAAACAGCATTTTCCTTGACTGAATTTCTAAGTTTCAGTCTACCTGCACCATCAGAAACGTCCATCCTCTTTACTTTAGAAACTTTAAGCTTATTTTTTCAGTGACTAAAAAACCCACTTTAGTATGTTTTACATGCTCCCCAGTCCCTCAGGCTCCTCCATTAGCAATTCCTTCCCTACCCATTTTCTTAACAAGTATAATTTTGCGGGCTTCATCACAGAAAATATGATCTCACTGTCATCTCCTATACTTTAAAATAAACCAGCCAGCCTTCAGTCTGTTTCCCTCACTTCATCCTGTCGTCTTTTACCCTAAAGCTTAATGAACTGCTTTCTGGTGTCTCAGTGTAGATTCTTTCCAGTTCATCCTTATTTATGAACTGAAGTACCTTCAGCAGTGACAGACCTGTGCTGGAGATCTAACTGCATTTACGTTTTTTCCTGTGATGTGCCATCTCTAGAAATCTCATCTATGAACCTAGATTCGGGGTACTTTGCACACTTAGTAGAAGCAAGCTAAGATTGTAGCATTTTGGACAAATGTGGAAATTTAGTTAACGAAATTCAGTCTTTTGCCATTTCCTTGCTAAAGGTCACTTTCTCTCCCATTTTTTTTCTTTTCTAGGCACTGGAGACAAGACCACCCAGTGTCTTTGCCATGGCCCAGCCTACCAATGTGAATATTGTTTCAGTGTGTCTCTCGTTCTCACTTCCTAATTCCAGGACAGCCATGCTTTGCTGTTACATTCTGTGTAGCAGCATGTCTGTGTCTGCACAATTAAAGTTCTGTCTCAGGTTCATCACATCTTGTTTGGAATTACATAGAGGGGACGCTCACACTCCCCTCTCATTTGTTTGAAATGCTGCTACTGATATTAATTTCTTGCCTTGTTAATTTAAGCACTTCATCACTCTTTTTGCATGTCTTCACTGGCATTTTCTTCCCCTCTATCCACCGTCATTCTGCATTTTTAAGACCCTTCTAGGCCTGCCCAATGTGCCTATGAAGCTGGTGCCAGTCTTTCCCACACTCCTACTTCACCTTTTCTTGTGTTTCTTGCCCAGGGGTGGACAAAGTTCCTTGTGACCCCAGCAGGGGAGCTCCACTGGGTGCGTCCTAGGCTAGCCTTGAAATTCTCCCCAGCAGTAATGCCTGTGTGCCACGTGGCACCCAGTGTGTCACCTTGGCCTGGCTTGTGTGCTGATGTCTTCTAGGAAGTGGCATTTGAGGGGACAGAGCTTGCCTGGCTTTTATCACCCAAAAAGGAAGCCTTGGTAGTGATGTACTGCGATAATATGGACAATGCAGCTTGCTTTGGGAAGATTCTAGGTTATCTGTGACATGTAAGCTCCTCCTATACAAATTGTTTAGGCTGGAAGTATCTACATTTTATACATGTAATTCTATAAATCAAATTGTTTTCACAGATCACACTTTCCTTTTATTGCTTTTTGTTATTTGGGGGCATATGGTAGCTTTCTGTAAAATGTCGCCTTAATTGCCTTCTGGATATACCTTATAAATCCCGACAAATGCTTTCAAAAGTGAAAACAGGCATATTTTTCTTCTATCAGAGCTTGCTCAACAAACTGCCCGTACCTTTTCCATGGGGCCTTGCAAAATGGTGTTATGTCAAGAAGAATAATGCTGTTTAATTTATGAACCATTAATATTTATTGCACATGCAATCACTGGCATTTTATGTGAGAGAGCTGGGCAGCAGTTCTTAAAATTGGAAAGAGGTTATATATTTACCCGGGCTGCACAGATAATTCATATGGGATAATTTTTGATACATTTATTTCTTTGTGTTAACACATTTCCTGACAGTGGCCAATGCGCTTGGTTTCTTAAGCTTATTTGCTGGCTCATAATGAATTGCTCAATAATTACTCAAAATAATTCAGTTCCTTTATTGTTAGGGTTCTAGAAGTGTGTTGAAAAAGACTTGCTTATATTGCTACACAATTAAGGAGTTGAATCACAGAATAAGCTGAGTTGGAAGAAACCCCCAGGGATCACCGAGTCCAACTTCTGGCGACGCCTTTTCCTGGTCTTAAAATTCAGAGAGCTGAACACAGTTAAGAGGGAAAAAGGGTTTTACCTCGGTATTTATTTAAGGATCCTCAGGTGCGCTGAAATGCACATTGAAATGCACCCTAAAATCGCCTCTGAAAAAATGGCCACACGTGATGTGATGTGTGTGCAATTATAGGCCTTGCTAAATTAGCACATCTATCAAAGATTCCCCAGTGAGGGACTCCAGTGAGACCCCTCATCGAGGAACCTCCCCCTGGCTGGGCCTGTCTCTGTTTGCAGAATGTGTTCTGGAGAGGCCCTCGGTGTCTGGGGGTTCCAGAATGTTTGGTCTCTTGGCTTAATGGAATATTGGGTCTAAGGGAAGTTATCAAACTTAAAGAATTGTAACTGTGTGGGCTAAAAGCACTAAGAATGCATAAAAGCTACATAAAAGAGTGTATAAAAGGGGTATAAAAGAAAAATCAAAAAATCATCATGGCATCATGGCCCAGCTAGCACCCAGTCTTACTTCTGAATTGAGATGTGCTTCTTTCCCACACAGATCAGGGCTGGGGGCTCCTTACACTGCGTTTTGCATAAGGGCATTCAGAGACTCTGGTGTGTGGTGCTGCTGCCCCTGATTCCACAGTGTGAGGAATTGGTTTTGCAAAAACTTGCAGTCGGGCTTAGCTTTGTAGTGGATCCCCCTGCAAACTCAGTTTGGAATACTGGCCCAAAAGAGGGCTCTGGTGCCACAGGATTGTCCTTTCAAAGCAATAGGTTTAATTTGGGGGCATAAATTAGGTAGATCTGCAGGTATTTGTGGAGCAGGTTGCCTGAAATCACACGTAACAAGGTTTTAAAATTCAGGTTATGTTGGTTTCTCTTGATACATGACTGCTCTTCTCAGTTCCTGGGTGGAGTAATATTATTTTCTTGAATCAGGTTCTGGTTGCAATGTAAGTTTTATTTCCCTAAGTATTTTATGTGACTTACTTTAGAATTAGCTGCTTCAAAGAAGGTTCCAGCCAGTAGATTACTTGGGAAGATGTTCACAGAAACACGTGAGTGTGACTGATAGCCATCAACATAGAGCAGGTGGGAATTCCGAACAGTTTTGATTAATGTTTGGGGGTTTGTCTGGTTGGGTTTTTTTTAAATATAGTGATACTTGCATTGGTGACAGACTGGAGTCTCACTGAAGTATCACTGAAGAGATTGATAGACGAATATTATTTCTAACAGACTGATAGAAATACTGATTTGATACCCATGGAAGTTGGAAACCTTGAAAGCAGCAATATTGCAGCCCATTAAGAGACTCAGTTAGCAGTGCACTAGTCAGAACCGAAGTGCTGCAGTCATACAATTCTGGCTAATACTGATGTAAGAACACAGCGATAATGGAAGCTTTCACTACGTGCCTGTGTTATACAAAGGGTTTAATTGTGATTTGATCTAGGGTATTATTTTGATGAATTATTCCCAGTAAGACATTCACAGAACAAGAGGGACTTCAAGACTGGTGAAGCACAACAATCCTATTAACTGGTTTGAGAAGATCTGATTTAGCTTTGTCTTCGAAGTGCAGTCATTGGAGTCTAGGAGAGTGGAAATGTCTGCTCAGGCTGTGTCCAGGCAGCAAGCCTCCTGTTGTGAAGAGGGCAGGCTCCCCCAAAGGTCTGTCCCTACAGTCCTCTGATTCCTCAGTGCCTTTATCCCATTAGCTTAGTCCTTGTACATTGGAAACCACATGCAAATATCTAATGTGTGTAGGGTAAACACAAGCAAGGGATGAAATTTAATTACTTTGAGGACTCCAGATACATGATCTTGCAAAAACCTCTCCTAAATGCATTGGGACTTCTGTCTGAATAAGGGCAGCCAGAAAGTGTCACTTGCAGTTTTTCTTACAGCACACTAGAACTGGAAAAGATTCAGGGAAAACCTGGAATTGCTAGCGATAGTAAACTCCCAGCACATATGGCAGACCAGGGTCCCTCACTCACATTTTGAAGCTGCACTAAAATGGCAGTAGTTACCAACTCTGGCATAGTGTCCACGACAGAAGTCAGAGCTTTTAAATAGAAAATGAAGAAAAAATTAGAAACATGTCATCCATTAATTCCTGCAAGACATGTCAGTTCTTTTGTGGAGCTGGAAGAGATTTGCTAGTTAAGTTTGAATAGGGAGAGCAGGGAAAGCGATGCAATATAGTTGTTGACAACTTCCACACTGACATCTAACAAGCTGATTTTTCTGATGTGGAGAAGCAGCGGCAGCATTTTATTTGTTTCCATAAGGATGCATCAGAAGCACAAAGCTGTGCTTTTGAGTTATGAGGAAAGATGAACATTAATAAACAGGCAGGTCAAGAAACACAACAATACAAAGGATTTTGTTATTCCTTCAACATTTGTCACCAGATGCTAGCCCTCCAATATATCTTGCTTTGAGAAATAGTTTTTAAGTCTTGCTTAGATCTGACAGCAGTAAAAGTCCCTTGTGAACTCTGAAAAGGCAATCTCAATCCAGCTGCTGGTATTTAGAGCTACACAAGATGAAAAGTGTTGTAAATGACAGAATCTATCTTCTAATAGATTTGACAAATGCTGGGGCTCTACCTGTAAGGATGAGAGCTTTTTTATTGACTTGCCAAAAGCAATGGCTTCCTTGAATTGCACAACTGAAATGAACAGTAAAAACATGCAGTGATGCAAGTTGCTGAGTAATCACGTATCCTTCCAGTGAGCCGTAAATACCTTTTTGCTAACTAAATGCTATGTTCAAGAGCAAACCGTAGAGAAGGCACAATAAACTTCACAGTAAATCTGCCTCCTGGGTGTTCAGCACTAGGCTGCAGTTACTGTGTGGCTTCAGATAGATTGCCCTGGCTCCTTGGTTTCTCATCTAAAGCAGACAGTTCATAAGATCCTTCAGATCACTGGATGAGAGATTATTACTTGCATTGGGATATTTTTAGTAAGTTGCCAATTATTGCAATCTTGATAAGGTGATCTCTCTTGCTTGCTAAAAAAGTTTGTCCAATTTTTTTCACAAAGCCTAAACAGAAGACAGGTGCTCATCATCCAGCACTAGTAGTTTTGCACTAGTATATGTGTATATATATTTTTTTACTTTCCTAAAATAAACAGCCCTTTTAATTAGCATTTTAAGGACAGTGTTAATCAGGTAATACCATTTACCACTGTAGTCATTAGCAGGTCATCTTCTTGAGTAAAAAGCCGCGCTGGGTTTATCAGCGTGAGCTCTGCTGACAGCAGAGATTTTCTGACACCAGCTGAATTTCACCAGGAAGACTTGATCCCAGAGAGGAATATTGCAGGGCCGTAGTGCACAGTGCCAGTCCTGTACAGGTTGCATTGCTCAGTGGGGGGGGGGTGAGTGTGACCCTGGTGGAGGCTGGGATCCTCTGCACCTGCTGGGAGTGTGGGGCCCTGGCTGCACTGCCGTGTGCCACAAACCCTGAGCTGGATGCAGCAAGTGAACTTCAGCAGTGGTGGTGTGACAGCAAAGCCTCCAGCCGAGGAACGTGCAAACTCAAACATTAATCTTTCAAGGGCACACACTCTGGTAACCAAGCAGAGAAATCCTCATTTCTCTAGCAAAGTCAGTCCACTTAGAATAACTAAAATCTTCACTTAAACCTTAATAACACAGTCTATGGTATTTTTTGGAAAAGCCATTTGCTCCCATATATGCCTTTGTAGCTAGAATTGGGGCACTGAAAAGATTAAATCTCATCATTCTGCAAATCTCTAAATACACTGTCAGTAATACATTGATGTTAAGTCAATGTACTGAAAACAACACAACAAACACAAACTGCAGTCTCTCTCTTCGGCAGAAATCCAGGGGTGCTTATTGGACAAAATGATCTGAATCACTGATCGCTGATGGGCACGTTTAACTTCAGCCAAAGCCCAAACTGCCTATTGCATTTCCCCCACGAAGCTCCCAGCAATATACAGTCTTAGCAATGAGTCTTTGCCCTTGACACAGTGCAGTTTGTTTGAGGCTTTTTTGTGCTAACAAGCTTTGGTGTAAAATGCGAGCTACGCACGTTTAAGTCTTTGTTTCCCCCAAGCCTTTTGCTCTTAATTCCCCCTGCCTTTTAAAATAATTCCCTTTATTCTTTCTCCCTGCTGGTTTAGGATTTTGCAGTAGTAGAAAAGATTTTGTTGTAGTGACTGTGAAGAGTATTTTCCATACAGGTAAACAGTTTCCCAACAGGTATCACTGAACATAGTGGCACTATACAAATGGCGCTTTCTTTTCTATGTGACGTAGATGTGTTCCAGTCTCTCCACTCACTAGCTGGGAATCTGCAGCAGCGAGCTGGAGGAAATGGACAGTGTGGTAAATTTAGCAGAGGAGGAAGCTTTGGGGTAAAATGCTATAGCTTGCTCTGGTCTGGAGAGAAAGGGAGAAAAAAAGATTTGTCATGGCTCAGCATGTGAAGAGAAGTGTGGAGAGCAAGCATCTGAATTTCAGTCCTACCTGCAGGGGCCGTTCCACTCCATAGCAGTCTTGTGTTCTGTCTTCTCTTTCTTAGGTTGCAATCCCTGTAATCTGGGTGTGTGCACTTGCGAAGAAAAAGGTGGGAGGGAGGGCATGGCATGGGTGCTGTTCTTCCTGTGGTTCATATAAGGCAATAAATAAAAAGTGAAAAGCATGATTATTTATTCATTCTGCTGTATTATAGGCATGGGTGACCACAGACTTGTAAGACATTAAATTTGTAAAGTCAAGTGCTGAGAACTTGTGCAAACTTGGATGCAGGGCTCTGTTCCTGTGGTTAGGAAATGGCCTTCAACTACACAACTGCACACTGGAGAGAAGCATCAGAGTGGGAAGAATGAATAAGGGGTGAAAGTTGCAAGCTGTTTCTTGGGACAGATAGTGAAAAAATTAAAGTTGAAGAATGAAGGTGCAGTCAAAAGAAGGAGGCCGTGGCATGCTGAGTGGACCCGTGGTCTGGGTTGTGTGTGGCTGGAGATTGCAGGGCACAGAACAATGCCTTCCCGATGATGGCTTACCCGGATGGTGTGCCAGAAAGCTGGGTTTGCTCAGTGCCTTTGCTCAGTGTATTCTTACCTTGCCAGTGTGCAGCTTTTCTGTGATTCATTGTCATGGACCGTGGGGTCTAATTTGCAGAAGTGCTGACTTGCACATCAAGTAGATGTGCTTTGAACCGGTAACGACAGTGTTGCATTAACTGGTTCAAAAAGTCAGGCATGAGACGTCTCATTTGGGCACAGAAAGTTCCTTTGTAATATTGGCATTATTTTCTCTTTGCCTGTAATCTTGCCTAGAAGTGTCTGTGTAGAGGGGGAAATCCTCTTACCTCAAAAAAATGGCATTTATTTCATAACACCTCTAATGTATATGAAGTCCTAATATTATCCTGTCAGATACTATAAAAAGCCCTAGGGAAATTAATAATTCTGTTGTCAGAGGAAACTTTGAACAGTGTGCAGTAAATATCTCAGCAAGGGATATACTGTAAGTGGGAATACAAACAAAATCTGGGCTGAGGTGGACTTTACACAGATGTTAAAACACAAGGCTGTTAAGTTGTTTGGGTTTAATCAAACAAAACAGAAGTGGAGTAACAGGGAGGTGAGCAGTATGGTAGCTGATCTGTGGTCCCAGGCCAGATGAGTCCTTCACCTAAAGGAAGGTTTCATTTCATTTAAGAGGATAATTTTGAAGGGGGTGTAAAGGCCAAGTGAGCTGTCAAATGAACACATGGAAATGTAAATACCAGACCAGATACAGAATGATCAAGCTTGATCAGGTGCTGTATGGCTGCAAAATAGTCATGAAACTATTGGAAAACAGGTGGAGAGGGGAAGAAGAATGGAGCCAGCAGAAGCACAAGTGTAGGAACATGCTGGGAGAATGAGCTGGTGGTGGGCACAATCAGTACTTGGGCATCAAGAGCAGTGCTGAGACCATGGAATTAATTGCTGCAGCAGTTTCCTGCGTTTGTGCTCTTGGTGTAGACTCAAGAAGGCAAGCTGGTGCTTTGCTGATCCTCTGTGGAGGGGACAGCATTTGCTACTGGCTCTTATGTACAAAATTGTCTAGTCCTCTCTGCTAGGCATTTTTACTCACTACTGACTGTTGGCAACGCTTACGTAAATCCATACACTGTCCTTTCAAATTGAGAAGAACATGAGGGTTTTATAATTTAAAAGTGTATATTTTAATTTTGTTTCTTGCGTGCTTTGCATCACAGGAGGATTAACTGGAGCATTTGGCTTAACTTCTGTATGCTGTGCACTCACATGTATCCTTCCACCATGTGCCCTCCAATTCATATTCTTACTAAAATAAGCAATCCCAGTTGTTCCTGTTTTCTGGCAGTTTCACTGGATGAGCCATGGTCCTTTGTGAAACTCTTGGGGTCACTTAGATTAATAGTATTTTTATTTATATGCAGATTGCTTTCTGAGACGTTTGTTGTGTTTATCTTTGTTGTAGAATACAGCTTATTAATAGGGCGAGTTTCACCAAGTTATTACCTAAAGGTAAGGTGGAAAAATAGAGAAATCTGGAGAAATTCCAGGAGCAGTTAGCCCAGCTTTGGCCCCAGGAAAGGTTCTGGGACAAATTAAATTGTCAATTTATCAAATGCTGAAGATGGTGAAGTGGTTAAAAAATCCCTATAGGTTTGTGAAAAACAAGTAATTTCAAACTAATCCAATTTCTTTCTTGGGCAGGATAATAGATGCAGTACATGGGGAGATATGTAATTTGACTTCTATTAAGCTTTTGACTTTTTTCTCACGGTATCTTTATATACTACACAGGGAATTATGTCCAGCCTGAAAACACTGCACGCAGTGGAGTGGAAACCACTGAAAACTTGTATTTCACTGCCAGAGGAAGAGGGCATTTAAAGTAGGGCTGAACCAGCTGGTTTCCATTCAGTATTTTCATTAAGGACTCAGGTAATGGAACAGGGGTTAAATTGGTCAAATGCACAGAGGATGTCACACGGTTAAGCTGTAAGGAGCATGGAAGACAAAACTAGAATGCAAAAGGACCTTGTTAATTTGACAAAAAAAGGCTAAATCAACAGGACCAGGTTCAGCTTTTCAAAGCCCCATATGTGAGGAAGATAAAGGGGCAAGCTGGGGTGGAAATTGGAGAGTGGTAACTGCCCAGGAGTGTGAATGGCAGGGAAAGATACTGGAGTGGACAAGAACAGAATATAGGTCAACAAGTGGTGTTCTTGCAAAACCAGATATTTCATTGTTTAATAAGGATGTGGATAAATTGAAGGTAGCTCAAGAGAGAGTTTAGAAGGCATAGAATGAAAGTTGAAAGAAGAGGTTATGTTTTAATATAAAGAAAATAGACAGGATAACAGTATTGCGGTTTGCAACAAGTTTTGGACAGAGGCTGGCAGCTTTTTGTTCTGCTTTCATACTTGAGACAAAACAGTAACACATTGGTTCCATGTGGGAGAAAGAAACTCAGATTGGAGTTTAGTGATGATGTAATATGGAAGAGTTCTGGACACCTCTGGAGGTGTTGAGGAGAAGACTGGCCAGATACATGTTAGGAATGAGAACTGAGATGTACACAACCCCTCTGTTGGTACACAGGACTGAAAAGTAAAGTGTCTTCAGTACCAATTTGACCCCACTTTTCTATGACTGTTCTTATCCTCGAGTAAATTAGTATTTTTTTTCATCTTTTGAATAAAAGGTAAAGAAAAGGTAAGGATAAAAAAGGTAAAACTGAAATTCCTGTCTGAATATAACTCTGTGTTACATTCATGTTCTTGTCTCTATTAAAAGCAGGTATCAGCACCTGCATTTGTGTCTTCCTTTCCAGAATGGTTGTTCTTGTGGTGCTCTGACAGCCTTTTCTATATTCTGTCTGAAATCTTGCTCACTTGAGGTCTTTTATCTGTGAGATGGCTGTTCCTGCTGGAGCACTGAAAATGTGCTCCAGCAGACAATTTGAACTGTTTGATCTCATCTAATACCTGTTAAAATTTTAAACTTACAAGCTAGGCCAGACCGACTGGTGTAAAATATAGGCATGGGAGAAGCTCTGTAGAGCAAGTGACAGCCCCATCAGACTTCGCCCAAAGTGAAAGGATGTGCAAGGCTTTAGTCATGCACTGAAAAGAGCTGTTGTTTTCATGTTAGCAATTTTGAGGGGAAGGGAGGATTTGGACTGAAATAATGTGTGAGAAAAGCAAGGTACATTATGGATCTGGAGCATGATAGGGAGCAAAAACTAGAGGGATAAGTTATTGGGTTTGTGCCACTGAAGAAAAATTCTGTGTTGTCTGTTTGTGGGCTGGGCAAGGCTGTGAGTAATGACAGGCTATAGTGTTGGATCCTGTGATCGTGGAAACAGAACTTCATGCATCCTGTTAAGTAAACATGTCTTCTACTTAAAATTAATTGGATCCATCATGATATCCTTCTCCTCATTAAAACAACTGTCAGGGTCCTGAATTTTGGTAAATTGAGAAAAAATTAATGTGTGTTACAAAACCTCAGTTTAAAAGAGGTAGAGTTCAGAGAAATTAAAGTTAGTAGATATCTTCATACCTCCCTCATGGAGATGACAGTGCCTCTTTCTCAAACAGCATGCTCCAAACAAATAAGCAACCCACTGTCCTTTTCTCACTCCATTTCTTGTGCTCTTACACAAGTAAGGCAGAAGAGAGATGCAGATTTTTGACTGAAGGTCTAAATCCTACTTCCGTTTCATCTCTGCTCCCAACTAACCAAGAACTAGAAAACTGAAATTCTTTCAGTCCTGTAGAGGACTGCAGTAGAGGAGCAGAAAGCTCAGACAATACAAACTTCCTTAAATCTTGGAGGTCCATTGGAAGCCATTTGCTTTCAAAGAGTTTTTATTTTGTTTTGTTCTGTTTTGTTTTTCTTTTTCTCCTAATGGAAAGAAAAAAGTTCTCATAATGGAAGAAGCAGAAAGATTTCTCTCATTTGATATCATGGTTATATTTTTGGTATGTTTCATTAGAGCTTCAGTTCTACTGCTCAGTCTTTTACAACCACTGAGTTGTGGACAGATCAGCTTGTAACATGAACCAACACCTTTTCTTCTGCCATGAACTATAATGCTGTTGTTCAGTGAGCAATCAGATGGATTTTCTAACTCTGGATGTGCCTTGTTCTATACTTTACATGACAAAATGAGGGCTGGTAGGTGTTTTGAGAAGGTGATTGTAAAACTGCTGTTGTGTTCAAAGGTAATCTGAGCATCTCCGGAGCAAGGGGTAAAATATTTTTGTTTATAGCAAGGTGTAAAAGGAATCAAAAATGTTTTTTATGATAGTAGAACAAGTTCTGACACTAGTAAAATGATTGTTCTGCTCTTTCAGATACGGCATAGGGAATAAAACGAAGGAAAAATGACCTTTTGCCAATGATAATGCATTCACGGGTCTGTTTGCACAGCTCAATGTGAAATGCCTTTATGAAATTCTATCATATGAGTGACACATGTCAGATGAAGCTCTTAAGGGATATCTGGCATCATACACACAACAATTACACGTTTGATTGCACAGAATATAGTATTAAACGATGCCAGCAGCTCCTGTTAATGTTAAAACCTAAAATCAAGCCCAACTCTCGAGCATATTTTACATACTTTCTAAAGCTGTCGTTCTGTGATACCCTGTCTTTGGTTCCTCTTCTCTCTAATATAAATTTTTCTTCCAGCTTCATTCTTTGGATGTGTGTTTTCAAGTTGTACAGTCAATGTACTATTAAATCGTGAAGTTCTGTATGTGGGTCCTGTGCCGCCAGTAAAATCTCAGGCTGACCAAGAGTCACATTCAGAGCTGACTTTTGGGTTTCTGTTACGGCTGTCAATCACAGACAGTACCTGAGGCAGCAGGTACTGGGATTATTTACATTCATGTTCTCGTCTATGCCAAAAGCAGGTATCAGCACCTGCATTCGTGTCGTCTGTCTGCAGCCTCTCTGTGATGAAATGTTTTACTTTTCAGCACAGAATCCATAAAGTTGCTTAAAAATACTAGAAGGACCAGACTGATTTACTGCCAAGTCATATAATGACAGCTCTTGGTAAATGAGAAATGATCTTGAAACTAGAATCAAATCAAAGAACAAACATTCTTATAAAATACAGTTGGGACTTACTGTTTATTGATATTTGGGGGAAAGATGTGTGCATGTAAATGCACATCCATATGTCAAGATAAACCTCTTTATAGAGTTGCTTGTGTTTGTTTGCTATTTTGTGTCATGGCATTTGCTAATTAATTACATTTTATACAACTGCAGAACATTTGTCATGTCTCAGTGTGTGTGAAATATGACTGATCTCCACCAAGCAAGGAGGAGATGGAGCGTTGTGCTGGTTTGAGGAGCTGTGTCGAGCCCTTGAGCTGGAAAAATCTGGAAAAGACAGAATATCCAGATTTGAGAAAACAGATCCAACGGTGCATTTGCTCTTGCTGATTTTAACATTGCTACTTGATATCAGGGTCTAGCTAGTGATGGTTTCTTTCTTTTTTCCAATGGTTGGAGAATTTCATGTTTCACAGCCTTGAAACAAAGGGTTTTAAAATCAACTCTGTTATCCAAAAAAGAGATTTTTTTGGATCTCTGATGGTTGCTTTTTCCAACAATGAAGTTTCTGTTCAGTTGTTATCCATGGCAAGCACCCAGACAACCAGTCTCCTGTCCTTTTTGTTTTGTAGCAGTCTGACAGCAGTATCTGCTTCCAAGACTTCAGTTAGATTGACATTCATGAGCAGAAGGTATTCATTTCACCTTCACAGTGCCCTCCCCAAAATCAGCATGATGTTGTGCCATATACATAATTTATCACTTATCCCACGACAGTAAAACTGCACAAGGGTGACAAGGGAATGATTTTTTTCTGTGTCGCTGTTTCCATCACACTGCTTATCACAATGAAACCACTTTGTCCATGAAAATCACCTGACCTGTTTGATAACCTTTGTCAGAACGTTAACCAAACACCAAACTAAAGCATATTTTAAGGCCCACTTTTCTGCCATGACTCATCTTAACTTGCTAACAACTTCAGTGTAACAAGTGGCGGACAAATGGTAGACAAAGGTGTAGGGATGGCATTGCTCACCGGGAGCACGTGGATTTTTAAAAGCTAAACGGGGGAGTGTAGTCTTTGTGCATGTTAATTCAGCCCTTAGCACCTCTGCTGTGATTGACCACAGGGTTGAATACATTCTTTATACCTGAGTGTGAGAAGCAGGACACAATCCTACTTCCTCTGAGGCCAGAGGGAAAATGTTTCATTGAATACTTGAGGGGTGATCTTCTCCCAAAAATGGGGTGAGCCTGTACACTTGAACATTCTCCTGGTACATGCCATGATTTTGGCACCCTTCTCTCCTTTCTGCTCCACCACAGCACCTGTGTAGGGCTTTGCAGTTCAGTTTTTCAGAGGAGCAGAGATCAGCAATGCGAGTTTGGTGGTCAAGGATAATTTGTTTAAGTAAAACATTTTTAACAGTTCTGGAAGAGATAGGGATGTAAACAGCACACGCTTCCCTAATCAGAGCTCACAAACCAGTTCCTGTTTCCCAGGAAACTACTGGGTCACAATAATTACTTAATTATTTCTAGATAGTAGATAGGAGTATGAAACTCCTGAGCACAGCTTCAGTCCTTTCAAAGGGCAGTCATATGAAAAGGGGAAAAAAAAAAGTATTAAGATTTTCTTTAAAGATTAAAAGCACATGTCTTTTAAGCACAGCTTTTGAATAAGTTTGTTTTTTAGCAGATACCAAACACCTTGAAAAGAGTTCAATCTGAAATAGCTGCTTTTGATTTTCCTACTTGATAAGATAGGAGAAAATACATAATTTTTTGGTAAAATGTTCTTTATTTCAGTTCTGTGGTAGTTTTGTAAACATAACCACATGCTTATATAAAGCAAAAATTGAAGTATGTTTCTGAAATTAATTGATAATCCTTTTGATCTTTATTTCTACATTCTCTTTTTCCTCTAGTCTTTTTTCAGTGAGTGAAATAGCTTGACAAACTCATGTGTTCTTTTGTATGACTGAAATATGTAGTTTTAATTGAAGGAAAGCAAACAGGGTCTTTTTTTTCGTGCCTGATAGAATATAACATTGCTTTTCACTGACAGTTGTTAGATGAAAATTTTACAAACTATTTCCTCTTGACAGTGTCTCCCATTTAGATGCCTATTAGATTTCTTTATTATTATGTCACACTGGAAATTGCTATGTTTCACTGTAAGAGAATGAAAACCCAGTGTTATTTTTGTAACTGGCAAAGGTGATCACTTTTAAGTAAGTTCAAGTGAGCTGCTCAGAGTTAAGAAATTTGTACTTAACTGTGAAGTAATTGAAAAAAATTATAATGAAATTATTAGTGACAGTGCTTTGTTTGGATTGAGTCAATCACTGTCAGCCATTTGGCAGACAGGGTTTTGAAAACTGAACTACATTGAATAATTGTAGTATGATTTTGTAAACCATGGTTGCAGCACCAATCACAGTGTAGCAAATTAAACCGCTGGGAAAGTAAATATATAGTTATGCCTCAGTAGCTGTAAAGTGCCTCTGTGCTCTGACTGAGACAGTCCCTTTTAAGAGCAACAATCTACATACTTTGGAGTTCAGGTAGCTTCCCTGTATTTTCTGATGGAAAAGAGAAAATGTCCCTGAGGTCACTTTCATTTTGTTGCATTAAGGTAAAGGCCTGTGAAAATGGATTAAGAATGAGACTTAAATTTCAAAAGCATTACTGTAAAGTGTATTGGATGTGAAAATGGCTTTTTGTTCATATTCCAGTTACTGTGCCCATTAGATACTATATTGGTTTAAAAAAAGCACCCATACGTGAATTGTGGTGGATACATGAATTACTTCTCACCATCTTTCCTTTTGCATTATGTATCATTGTGCTTGGAGCACAGCATTAGCATTATTTGCTTGAGAATAACGATTTCTTCAATTCTATGACATTTTAATCAAGAAATGAAAAAAATATTATTTATACTTATGCTGAAAAATATAGGTTTATTCTTTTATATTAACTTCTGTAACCTAATTTAAGTACAAATACTTTTTACAAAATTCACCACCAACAACATCAAATGTACATGAAGCCAAAATGAAGATATAAGGGGAAGATTTTCAGTGCCATATCTCAGTTAGCATTTCTTTTTCCTTTTGGAAATCTCTTCTGCTTAATCGAGGTAGAATTACTCATTTTAAGTTAATTCAGTGTTATTATATTAAGTAGAGCACTCTGAACGTTAATAGCTGAGTGCTGGCAAACTGGGGAACCAAAGCTATTCTGATTTTTTTTCAAAGATGTATCCAACGCTCTTGACTACATTCTGGCTACTTTGTAAGCATAATTTGTGAGCTCTTTGCTGTGGTTTACAGTGATGTCTGAAGTGCTCATGCTGTGCTTGCAGCAGTACAGGGACCAATTTAAGTACAGGGGGCCAGCGAGGTGTCCCACCCCAGGAGCCAGGGCTGTCTGGGGACACCACCCTGGAGGGATTTTTGCTAGCTGGAGAAAGAAGCTTGATGGGGGGCGGGCCCTTCCTGGGGATGAGGAGGGTTTGTAATAGGGGTTCTCCTTGGCAACAGGCTCTGGAGAGCTGCCACAGTGAAGAGGGAAGTGGAATGACAGAAAAGGCCTGGGACAGGCAGCATGAGGAGCTGATGAAAGCTGTCCCAACGGTTGTAGCAGGGTCTTGGAGAAGCACGTGGCCTTGGGCTGCTGACTTGACACCATCCTGGGGGCATGCAGATGGCTGGGAGAGGGGCTTGAGGCCTGGGTAGATACAGAGAGCTGCCAGAGGGATGGAAGTGCAAGTGGTGAAGCCTCAGGAGCCAGCTGTGCTCACACCAGACGGCTGAGGGCAGCTGCGATACCCCATGGCTTTCTGGGAGCCGCTCCCTGGGGTGGAGAGTCCCTTAAAGCACGCTCAGGTGGAAAGTTTGAGTTGTACTCAGAGGAAGAGAATTGCCCCTTAGCTCAAAACTTAAACATAGATGGTAAATCGGCACTGTGCTTCACTTGGGCCTAGGTGACAGGCATCAGATAGAGCTGCTCTTTTAACAGTAGTAGGAATTGTATTCACATGAAAGATCATTTTTGTCTCTGTTATTAATTATTTAATAAGGACTGATGGAATGAACAAAAAAGATTGAGTGCCTTTAAGTACAGAACTTAGAGATTTCCCTGGCAGTGCTTTAATATTTGATGCAGAGATTGTTTTTATGAGCAAACATATAGTCACAGCAGGTATTAACTAAAATGGCCTGAGAACGAAATGTGATTTCCCCTCCCCCCGCCAAATCCTCCAGCCCAGCGGATGTGCTGCCCATGGCGAGTTCTACTGAGCGGTGTGAGAATCTGCAGCACAGCTCCCCTTCTCCTTTCAGGTGTGTGTTGCGCTTCTCCATGACTGCTGCGGCAGTGGGCTTAGCCTCTGGGAGCAGCGTGTACCTCCACAATTTATTTCTCCTTTTCCAATTTCACACCGCAAACTTCCCGGGCGCAGTTCCCGGACAGGGGTGGTTTGCCACAGGCTGGCTGGTGATGGATGCCTCAGGGCGGTTCTGAGGAAGGCGAGGGAATGTGTTGTGCCCCTAGCTGGAGAGCCAGGGCGTGAGGAACCCTGTCACCCTTTTGCCCCGAATAAACCCCAGCGCACAAAGCAGCTGTGGAGAGGCCACACAGGGCTGTGAGCCCAGAGCTGGCCTGGGCATCATTGTGGCCCTGCAGCAGGGGAGAGACGGCAGCTCTCTGGGTCCAGCTGCCCCAGTGCAGGACTCCAAGTTCTGCTTCAGAGGTGTGAAAGGAAAATGCGTCTCTTTTGGGCTGGCTGCTCTCAGTGTCCCCTCCAGCCCTATGCACTGCAAGGCTCACAGGCAGAGGTGGGTGTGCACGCAGCCGCCATTTGCCTGAGGCAGCCATTTGCCGGTGGTGCCCCTCATGTGGTGGCTGTTTGCCTGAGGCAGCCATTTGCTTGCAGAGCCCTGTGGGGGTGGCCATTGACCGGAGGTAAATGTTTGCTGGGGCTCCCCACACGTGGTGGCTGTTTGCTCCAACAGCCGTTTGCCCAAGGCCCCTCATGTGTGGTGGCCATGGGGTGGCTGTTTGCCTAAGGTGCCTCACGTGCGGCGGCCATTTTCTGGCGGTAGCTGAGGTGCTGGTTTCATCCTTGAGGGGACAGTGTGTCCTGCAGGCTGTGACCTGGACATAGTGACAGGGAAACAGTGCTGCTAACATCTGAGAACGGGAACTGGTGACGGCCAAGAGATGACAGGGACAGCAAGGGGCAGCTCTGTGCTGCTCTCTGACCCATCATATATGCAAGCAGAAGGCAGCCCTTGAGGGGCCATACGGAAGCGCTGACCTGGAGTGATTGACCTTGGGAAACTATGAAACTTCATAGGAAGGGCTGTGTTGGTGGCTCTGCTTCTTGCACCTTGAGGTCTATCTGTGCTAAAACCTCAACATTATGCTGTTCCACTTCCACCACAAATAGTAGTCACCCAAGCTACTGAACGCTGTAAGGGAGATAAGTAGTCTAAAGCCTTGTTCTGTTTTTCTAACAGGCTCAGGCTTAATTTCACAAGTTAGAATCAAGAGGATTCCCAGAGGATCACCTCATAATAGTAAAGTAATGACATCATTTACAAAGTGGAAAAGTACATTTCCATTTACAATGGAAAGTAAAGCCATTGAGAATAAAATATACCAAATTAAACACAACTTTAGAAAAAACCGTTGAATGATGATTTGGAAATACTGCTTTTTATAAATAGGTCTTTTGATTCTTGATCTAAGAAGATAAAGAGGCACTTTCTTGAATGGAGATTCTGTATCATTTGTCCATATTTTAATATAAATTTTAATCATATGCGCAAGAAGTTGTAAAAAAGAAACCTGTGCATCCTTACTTTTTAAGAGCTCTGATCCAGCAGTGTGAAAACCCTTTGAATGTGCAAGGAGGGAGAAATCACTGAGAAGAGCAGAGAGGATGAAGTATGATACTTCAGTGAGTAAGACTGCAGAGAGAGAGAGGAAAGGCACAAGTCCAGAAGCCTGTTGGAAGTCAGGAAGATGGGAATGGATAACAGTATAAGAAGAGACACAATGAGCAGGAAAGAAATTAGTGAAGAAAATGTCAGGTGAGGAATGGTGCTGGGTGTAGCATTGTCACGGGAGAGTTGAACTGTCTTGTGGTGTGTGGGAGGTGAATGTGGATCTCTTGAATAATCCTGAAAAGCCACGTGCCATGTCAACCACAGTGCCTTCACTTCTTTTGCTTGGCACCATATTTTTAATTGATTTCTTGTAGGGTTTGTCCCCTTGTGTCTGGCCTAGTCTGGATTTGCTTGTATGTGGGATTGCCCTTGAAGGCTTTTCCCAAACAGGTGCAAAACAATGGTGCCTGGTTTCTTTCTGATTTTCCCTCACAGGTGTTGAAAGTACTGCTTTTACAGGCTGTGTGCTGAAGCTGCACTTACTCCTCTGAGCAATGTGAAACAATAACCCATCTATTTGGACAATGTAACATTCTTTTCCTTGCCTGGAATAGAGTTTAGTTTGTAAACATCTGTGAAATCTGAGAGCTCTTGCAGTTGCAAGTGCTGCTGCCTCACTACTGTTTCCAAGAGGAAGAGATGGCAAGACTCCCGGTGGGATGGGGGAAGATAGTGCCCTGCTGCTCCCTGGGGAACACTTTGATGTTCTCTGCTGGCAGTGCTCAGTCACTTGCTTTGGGTGGCACCTGTTTCTTCCATCTCCCCTGGAGAAGTCTGAAGTGCAGTCGCTGCATGCAGAATCTCAGTAAATAACGTGGGCTGAAAACTAGACAGGAAATAAACTCATCTTCACTCTGAGACACATAGTTTTGTCTAATACCTGGGGACTTTCATCTGAGGTTGGGTGAGATTTTCAGAAGAACTCCCTAGTCTCCACAAAGATACTGATTCTTTGTGTCAAAGTAATCTTTCTGCATTTACCTAACCTGGTGGATGCCTCCAGGAGGGAAAAGAAATCCTTTTAAATCATGATAGCCACAATCATACAACTGAACTTTTTTTTATACAGTAGTTGTTGCAAATGCTGTGTTGAAAAGAGGCATTTCTTAACCTACAATAAGCTCTCAAGTCAAGTTCTGTTATGCAGGTTCTTACCAGTATTAGTGCTGGCTTATTGATGTGCATTTGTGGGGAAAAACCAAGGCAGAACAATAAGAATTCTGTGATGATTGACTGGATTGAGACAACTTTGGTCTTGGCTATCATAAAAGGGAATGTTCAGAGTGGGATAATGCAAAACTGGGCATTTGTTTATGATTAAAGCAAATGGAGTGTAGAGAGACCCCTTTGCAATATAAGTCTGAGTATGTTGTAATAAATAATAATATTATTATTTTTCTTATAGACATCACCTGTTATGCACATTTTGAATTTTCAGTTTGAATTTTTAATTTTAGACTTCATCTGTGATGCTCAGCTTGAAGAAGCTTAGTGTGAACTTACTGTCTCAGAATAGCAGATGACTATTCTGATCTAGCTGTGGATTGGTGGTTTGGAGAGCATTGAGAAACTGTGACAGTGGAGTTCATGAGAGAGAGAGAGAAGATTTTTACTTAGTTCAAACCCCAGTTTTGCGTGGCAGTTTTTCTAACTGCCTAAAGGATCAGTTGTAGAGATGACATGAACAAGGAAGTTCATGTTGCTGGCTGTAAACTGCTGAAATTGCCTCTCATGTCAGGGTCCATAGATCAATTTTCCAGCCTCCTGGGAATACAGGGTGTGGTTTCACCTAGTGATCCTTCATCATTAACAGAAAGGCATCCAATCATTTGAAGATATTAGGAACAAGGAACATGCTGTTTCTTTTCTTATTTCAGCAGTTTATCATTCTTACTATTAAAAGCTTGATCTAATTTCAATTTGCCTCACTTTGGGCCTTTTTCTTGGTCATTGGATCTTGTTAGACTTACTCTGCAGGATTTAAGAGCCATGATTACAGGTATTTTCTCCTTAAAAAAAAGTGTTATCAAGGCAGCTTTTTTGATTTCTATTCTTTGTCTCTTGATTTGATTCAAAAACCTATTCTGTGCTTCCTTCTCAATTTTTCAGTGTCCTTAAAACATCAGAAGTCCTATGTGCAGTATTTTATTATGGGTCTCAACAGTGCTTCAGAGTTGAGCAGAACCACTTCCTGATCTCTTGTTGCTTCTCAGTTGTGCAGCCAAGGATCTCACTGAAACTCAGCACTGATTTTAGAGCTGCTGCTATGCAAGGCAGGGACCCCCACTGTGCAGGTGTGGATGACAGTCTTTATTCATAGCTTTATAACTTTGCATTACAACTTTCGGGGTTTTTTTGTGTAGGCTCAGTTTAACAAGCATCTGGGTCCATTCCGACTGAATACCCTCTCCTCTTTGTCGTTTATGGTTCTTACTGCGTTTGCTTTTAGTTGTATTTGTGGGGATGTAATATTTACCTCCAAGCTGTAAGTACTGTATCAGCAATGGGACTGACTCCTGTTGAAATGTTTTTAGTATTTCTTTGCTTCTTATTTTCAACACTTATGTAATTTAGTCAGTTTTTAATCCATTAAATTAAATCCATACTTTAGGGCCTTAAAAACCTTGCAAAACTCTGAGCATTTCTGCTCTTGTCTTCATCAGCCAAACTTGTAATCCCATCAAAGAACAAAGCATCTTTGGCTCTGCAGGAACTACTCGTGGAAAATAGGCTACAGAGACATTTTGAACAGCTGTTTTGCTTGAGAATTAAAACATTGTGGAATACTGTAAGTAAAAGAGGCTTTAAACATTTTCAGTCCTTTAGTGTTTTCAGATATCTATGCAGGTTAATGTTGACATCCTTTCTAAGTGTGCATATAGTTCATGGAAATTTGCATGACGTTTTGGCCAGCTTCACACATCTGGGCCTTTTGCTCAGATTTTTATTCAAACCTTGTGCTTAAGAGCAGATTTTGGCACCAGCTCGACCTATTTTCATTAAATTTCCCCCACCTCCAGGCAAAAATGCGACAAGTTTGCATTTTTAACAAAATGGACACCATTTGACTGCATTGCTGGTTCATTCCTCATTATGCTGAAAAATTAGAATGTAGAGTGAATTTGTTTTTCTATGTTTTTAACCATTAAGCACCTGAAGGCTCAAACTGACCTGAATTTGCATTTTACTTTCTCGGGGTTTTTTAGTCTCATAAGTATATTTTTACAGGTATTGAAGAAATTGAAAGCCTCTCCTATGAAACAAGTTAACTAGTTGTTTGTTACAAGTCCACATGTATAAAACCCCACCCCAAACAACCCCAAAAGCCCCGCTTCCTGCATTCCACAACACGAAGGTATTTGTGTTGGAGGCTGACAGCATGGTCGTAAGCTTGCTTTTCTCTTGCCTGCATGTTGATTTGATGTTAAGGTAAAATAACATGAATTCTTTCTAAACCTCACTACCTCAGCAATTAGTGGAGACTTAAGGCTTCAGAAGAAAAGTGTGTGTGAAAAGTGAGTATGTACAGACAATACAAGGACAATGTCAGAACAGTAGTGACTTTTTTGCTCCCTATGCCTGTTTTTGTTCATGTGATTTATCAACTGTGATTTATTTATCAGTTGTGGCTTTTTCCTTGCTTGCATTTGTCTTGTTTGTCTCTGCACTGGTAAGCAGTCAGAGCGCTGCCGTCGGTAGTTCTGTTGCCTGTGGAATACTTTCTTCTGAGAAAGTGTGCTTCTGTGAGTGTGCTTCTACTGTGTAGCTATCTGATCCATCCTCCCTGTGCAGAGGAAAACATCTATTTCCATTTCTTTTTACATGGATGACTTCTGTGGAAAGTAGGTGTTTCGTGGGCACACTACAGCTTCAGCATCAGTATAGCACGAAACAAAGTGAAAGTGGGAAAAGGAATTAGCATGTGAGTTGATCCTATCTCATGTTTAGAAATGGAATAATTTTTTTACTCCTTCTTTATAAAAGTCTTCTGCTAGAAAACTAAAATCATAGTGGGATTGTGCCCTAATTCTATCAGTGGCAGAAAGTTTTCAGCTTTTAATACTAGAAATCTGGTCAAGATACATGCACTTCCAAGCCCTATAAAAGCCTCTTTCTCCTTTATCATGAAGTCTCTAATTGTGATACATAAGAGCAAATATTTAGTCTTAAATATAACTATATGCATTTTGGATTTATTAGAAATGAATGAGAGAAGAATAAGACATTCAGGTAAACACTAGCCCTTTGGCATAAAATCAGACGCAGAAGATTTAAGCATAATCCTTGATTCTGCAGAGCTCAAACTGCTATCATTCCTACCCAGCACAGCACTTAAGCACATGCATACCTCTAAGCATTTACCTAGTTCTGCAGAGATCTGTGAGGAATACTCATGAATTTAGACCAAGAAATGAGAGAAATGCTTTGTTAGTGCAAAAATGGAATGCTTGTAACTTTGCAATATCAAGCCTGTCTTTCTTTTTGTGTATTTTTCTTAAATTATTTTTTAATTAGCTGTTGTAATGTAGACTTTGCTCCGTCTCATGGGGTTCTATTGTTATGTATGTGTTTCGTTGGATTCAAAACAAAAAAGATGATGGTTTTCTGAAGAAAAAGTAATGTTTTTCCCCTGTGTGTTGTTGCACTGACTGTCCAGGCAGAGAGGAGCAGCAGGGGAATTGTCAGTGTGCATGTTAACTCTAAAACCTGCTTGCATCCACTGAATTTTTGTATGCATTGTAGTAAAATCCAGCTGTGCACTTTTTGACAACACTGCAGGTACAGTTGTGTCTCAGTGATTACCTGACATGGCTTCTCCTTGCCAGGCAAGCTCCCTCAGAGCCCTGTTGACTCGACACTGCTGCATACACATCCCCCAAGATAAAAGGGAGGCCTGAGGAGTGTAAGCTGGCCGGAAGCTGGGTATCATTACCTCAAGGAGGTGTGTCTTTCTATTGTGATTTCTTTTTCACCCTGCAGTGGCGCAGTGCAAAGAGGTGTGTTGCAAACTGGGAGAAGGAAGAGCTGGTCTTCCCATCACGCAGCATGAGGTGTGGAAAAATTAGCCCAAGGCCACCCATAATGGCTGTTGTAGTTGAGTAACGAGTTGCCATCATGGCTGCAGTCTTGACTGTTGTATTGTGTTGGAGGCTCTGTGCCTCTTGTGTCACACAGCTGGAAGGAGTCTAACTGAAACCACTTCATGCCCAGGTCTGCATCTTCCTCAGCTCTAAGGAGACTCTGCAATTAACTGCTGCTTTGTGGAGCTCTGCTGGGTCAAACTGTGGGAGAGTTGCTCTTGACAAGGTTAAGTGGTGTAGAAATGGCTCTTAGGCTAAAGAATGGCACAGTAGGCAAATGTTCACCACAAAATAATAATAAAATTCAAAATTTCTATGGTGGAGTTAGTAAAAGAATGCAAAAATGTGCAAAATACAGCACTTCCTTTTAATCTCTGTGGCTTTTTCCATAAAGATTTATTTATTGACTGCTTTATAGGTATTAGTGGGCAACCAAAAACCAGAGACTGGGCAGATGTGAGAATATATGGTCCTAAACAGTTGCTGTTGAAAACTATGTGAAAAACATCTTGGATGGAGGAGACTCAGAATAGGTATGAAAGGAAATTCACTATTTTCATGGGTTTGGAGTCCACTGCTGACTATGGAGATGGACTGATCCTCCTACTTTCAGTCCTGTTTAGTAACAAATGACCAAGAAGAAAGGTTGGTAACATAAGACGAATCTATGTTATTACTGGGCCATGGAGTTTGAGAAATGTCCTCAGGAACTGAAGCAATAAAATATTTCAAGGTGTAAACCAACGTGTTACTGTGGGATTTGTGGAATGTTTGCCTGTGTATGCTCTATCTGTTCCAGAGATTACAGAGATTACGACAGTGTTTTCCAAAGCTGATTATTATCAGTGTAAAAGAGACCCATAAGCATAGGTGATCCTTGTACTGCTTTTTGTAAGGGGTTCCGGAAGGCTTATGAAATGTTATAGGCTGAAATTTGGAAAATGTTTTGAGTCAGAGGTTCAAAGGCTTGTTTTGACCCCTGTAATAAATGCATTATTTTCGGTAAGATTAATTAAGGTGGGGAAAAAGGAGAAAAGAGATCAGAACACACTGTGAGTTATGTTCTGTGGGTGCTTGTTCAGTGTAACTATTGCAGTCAAATCAGCCTAAGAGCACTGGGCCTAGCAAAAGAATACAGACCCCCATGGATCCAGGCTTGTACTTGGAAATGGGGAACTTACTCTTCAGGATCAGATGTTTTTCCTTTCAACTTCTTTAAAATTCAAGATGTTTTATGATTGTATGACATGAATATTTTAAAGCAATTCTACGAAGAAGCACAAAGTCACGACTCATGTCCCAGCATGTGCTTAACTTAGCATATGGTTTATGTTTCCTTGAGGTTTCTTAATTAGCTCATGAAAGAAAGTAGTGGTACTTCCGTGCATGTACAATTCAGAAGGTTTAAATTCTGTGTTTTTTGAAGGTACAGTATAGAGCAGTGTGTTTAGTGGACTCATCCTATGTAGTTGATATGCCTGCTTTTTTGGGCAGGTTGTTTTTTTGCTTTGTTTTGTTTTTTTCCCCTTTATTCTTCAGCAAGTCAGTGAAAATTGAAATAGGCTGGTAGTGAGCCAAACAATAAAACATACATGGACGTTTATTGATAGCAGTGCCCCTGCTCTACTCAGTCACAAAGGTAATAGAAATGCTCGCAACATAACCTGAAGATTTTTTCCTGATCCTTTCCCATTTAGGAATTTCCCAGCCTTGTAGTAGATGTCCATTTGTCTTTCCCACTTCTCTGTAGGGTTTATATTACTATTTTTTAACTTTATTTTTTTGTAAATAACATAGTACCCTTTTGACAGTTTCATATATATTGAAATCTTTCATGGGGAAATGATTTAGTATAATGGGGTTTATGTTGGTAGGATCAAAATCGAGCATATACTTTTGATCTATTTTGTAAGCAGCACCATGAGAAGAATTCACCCAAAATGTCAAAAATCAGTGTTGTAAGTGCTATATTTTCTTACTTCTTCCATTTTCATCACAGATGTTTTCACTGGAAGGGAGAGCTAAAGAATTCTATAACTTACAGTATGTTTGTGGTGGGTGACTTTTAGAGAATAAAGGAAGCCCCAGGCAGGTGAAGGTGTTGTTGCCCTGAACTGTGCTGGGGTGGGCTGACTTTACAGCTCTGGTGGTCTGGGTTGTGCAGAGACAGCATTGTGAGCACTGTATGCAAGGTCAGAACCTCTCTGGAGCCACGTGTAGCTTGAGGTCTTGTTGCTCTTCAGGCAAGCTTGGGAGCATAGTGTCAAAAAAGCTGTATTTCTTCTGCAAACTGCTATCACAAATGCTTTCACTCTGGGCTCTTACTTTCTGCTGCGCTGCCTGCAATCTGGAAAGGATCCAGATGGAAAGATCTTCCCTGATGATGTCCAGGGTTGTAAAATGAACCACTCTAGTGGAAAAAAAAGGTTCATTTTTACCTCTCTGGTTTTACTGCTGCCTGGGTTTGGAGTCTGCAGAAGGTCTACCATGTCTGACTGTTTGGCTCGTTGTTTTGTGTCACTTAAATAATCTAAAGTTCTTCTTGTACTTCACATAGCAACCCTGAAAGGATCAGGAAAAAGTGACCAATCTCAGGAAGTAAATGACAGAAAAAATTTTATGAAAAATCAGGCTCTGTTTTCTTTTTCTTTCAGTTTTTTCCAGTGGTCTTCAGGAAGTGAAGTAGTTGCTGAGGAGGATTGGCTGGTGAAACAAGGCGTTTTCTTTTGGCTGGGTATCCCCCCTGCCTCTGGAAATGTATGTGTTACTTCTCCACTTCAGGTCTTTCAGCTTCCTTTTAGCCATGGGCAGTGCTTGTTATTTTTACCACTTAGCTGATTTATTTCAGTTACAAAAAAATGTGAAGAGCTTATTTTGTCCTTTCCAGGCAGCTGCTGGTTAAGAAGGAGAATAATTTACTACTTTTGCTGGAGCATAGACTAAAGGAGAATTACACGGGGATTTGTGCGTAATTAGAGATCTGTGAAGGGACAGAGCCTTGAGGAAGCTGGGTAGGTTGTTGACCTAATGGAGGGAGCTAGCTCTGCCCTTGTGCTTGAGACTGACTAACAGCAAGATAGCTGAAGCATGTTCTTTGTGGCAGCATGAAAAAAATGCTGCAGTGAAATAGAATTGGAACAGGAACAAATGGGCTGACAGCAGTCTGCAAATCTGCTGTGGCTTTTAAGATGTGCATAGAAGACTTGAAAGCAGTTGATTGTAAATGCAGGAATATACTTTGTTAAGGGTTTAAATTGTGATGTGCCTCCCCCTCTCCAGCTTGCCAGCTCTGGTTCTGCAGCCTGGCACCTCTGCTGAGCCCCGGACTGGGAGCAGTGTTCCCTTCTGCCATCTGGGGCTGGGGGCTAACTGAGGGGTAGCAGGCGGGTGGAGCAAACAGGAATGGAGCACTGGGTAGCAGGGATTCAGCAAAGGGACATATGCCCCTGGCAGTGCTTATATGCATTATCAAGGTTCTTGTAACAGAGGTGAGTTCAAAACTGGGTCACATCCCTCTGCTGACTTCTTTATCTTTTAAATTGTATTCACAATCTCTAGCTCTTGCCACTGTTTGACTGGCCAAAACACAGTTATTAGAGGTCAAGGATTTTAATCAGGAGAAAGAACTGGTTGTTTTAGAATTGTTTGAGAGACAAATTCTGCCGTTTAAACAGGCAGAAGAATTCTGTGGCCCTGAGAACAGGTAAATAGCTTCTTTAGGAGCGTGGTAAGGCTTGGAGAATTGGGAGGTGCAAGATAGAGAAAGAAAGGAAGGGAGCATCCAGCACTGGAGGTACAGGGGGGAATTACAACATACTAGTCCTCTGACAGTCTGATGTGTGAATGTAACCTAATTTTTTGTCCTTAGAATGAAAGTGAATTTGGTGCTTGTTATTTTGGTATGATAAATGAGTAAGCTTAAAGAAGAGAGGGAAATCTCTCTTTTCTCACTTTTCCTCATAAAATACTGATATATCAGTATGATCTCAGCAGGCTTTTGGCTTTCCCTTGGGGCTCTTTGCTTTATATACTATAACTTAAGAAATAGCTCACTTGCCATGTGTAATATATAGTAAAATGTGATGCTGTGAAAACACTTAGATCTTGAATTTTACTGTAATACATTAACAATTTAGAAGTTACACAGTGAAAAACAGTGGGTGGGATTGGATTTGGAGATCTTACCAAAGAATTCTGAACTATCGTGTTGGTTTTTTCTGCTCGGGAACTTGGTTGAAGGTGAAGTATACTCCTTCTTTCTCAGTGACAAAGATTTGGGGTTCTGCCTCTGAAAGTCAATCTAAATCATAGGATGTGACCCAAAAACTTGTCACTTGCTTGTAATGGTAAAAGAATTCCATTTCATGTTGTCGACTTTTCATTACTCCCTGTGTCACAAAAATTGTTCACTTCAAATCTCCTATGTTCCTGAGCTGAATTAAATCGGCTGGCTTCTGGTTTGATGTAGTATTTGCTCTCTGGTTGCTGTTGTTGTCTTTTATCCTCTGAAGGAAGTTAAAGTGGAAGTACAAGTGAATGTGCTTTTCAATAATGAGAGGGAGGAAAGCGTACTTCATATGAGAACAAAAAGCAATTGCAGGAAAGAGCAATTTCTCCCCATTTGAAGAAAGAAACCTCAAAGAAATAAGAGGAATGTTTTCATTAAAAAGAGAATCATCTGTAATCTTAGTCTGTCATCTTCCACTGCAGAGCTTTCATCAGAAGCGGTCCTTATCCTATCTCATTTTCTAAGCAAGAATTAACATATAATAAATTAATAACATTATTATTTGTTAAAGTGAGTTGTTGTGTCAGCCACTCAGGTATAAACACTGCCTGGCTTTGAGGAGAATGTTGTTCAGTTGCTTCTCTTGGAAGATTGATGGCCAGAGCAGCAATCTGTTGGTCAGCATGTTCATGGTGTCTCACCAGGACAGTCTCACAGCCTTCACTAAGGCTGACAAATAGATCCTGACATATTGAGAGATGGTTCGAATGCAAAGACAGCTGGGAAGTAAGAAGAATTTTAGAGAACATGACCTATGAAGGATGAACAAATGGGGTTGGTTTCTGCTAAAGAGCAGGGGATGAAGGAGGTTGAGGGGGCAGCTTATGGATACTTCAGTGGTTGTTGGAGACAGAATAGTAATTGCTGTGTTACTGCTGGGCTGAGGAGCAAGGCATTGGACTCGTGGTGCTGCTCAGTTTGTTTCAGTTAGGAAATAGCAAAATGCCCTCATTTCAGTGGTAGATTTAAAAGGGTGTAAGGTTATCTGGGGAAGTTGTATGAGCCTTTAGGGGTTTTAGGAGCATGGCAGATGAGCATCTGGTGATGTCAACTTATTTGATACTGAATCAGTGATGGAGTTTCCAGAAGTCATTTTCAGTACACCTTTCTATCATTCAGATTATATGTAAAACACAAGTGGTGGGAAAATATAAATTGTATAAAAACCAATTGTGACTCTTGTAAGGACAGTGATTTAATGCTCTCCTGCTCTCCCTCCATTGTATGCGTACCCATGGCTATCTTTAATGGGATCCTTGCTGCTGATAGTGTAGAAATCCAGCTCAATGCAGCTGAGTGTGTTCTGTTTCCCCCTTCTTTTTGCACTTCATAAGCTTAGGCAGGAGAGTTCTTTAAATATAGAGATTTTGAGTATTTCAAGCCTCACATGTTTCCTATTCAAAGTTATGAAGGAGCAAAAGAAGATCTTATTGCAGGCATGACACACAAACAAAATATACCATGTTTTGGCTGACAAGTACATGTGAAAACTGCCTTTTATTCTCATCATTCAGAATTTTTTTGCCCCTTAGTGGTTCAGTGACTAGCTGTGGAAAGTAATGAAAATATTTTTTTTTCTGATTAAAAAACCAAGACACTTTCACCAGGCTTTACCCTGAAGGCTTGTGGAAAGCTAAGGTCTAAGGGGGTAGCTGAGACTAACAGACAAGTGCGTGAAGATGTAAAGAGTTTCCTGCTTGTCTGAGAAATTAGACACCTCTAATTTAAATACTTAAGTCCACCTTTACTCTCATGACCTTGATCTTAAATTTGTCCTTGGAGTCTTTAGAACATTCTCCCATTTCCCTGAAAGACAGAACCTGTCTTATGAGATTTCCATGCATAACTTCAAGCAATTTACATAGAAATGTCAAGGTAAAGCTTGCAATGGCTTTACCTTAGGGGCTCACATATGGTAAACAAAATACAATAGGAGCTGAGTAGTAAAATATGAGTGTTCGTGAGCTCAAATAAGGATTTTCTATCTCCCTAGTAAAAAACTTTGTTTAAATTAATAATTTTATTGATCATTGCCTGGCATAAAATGACAGCTGTAGAATGCACTGAAAATTGAAGATGACTTAGTTGGCCTGTTGTAAAGCAAATTAATATTGACAGTATGTCTATTTTTCCGTGTAATTAAGCAGTAATAATCAAAGCTCAATGCTTTTCTTGGAGATTAATGAGGACTTTCAAAATTAATGGTGTGAGGTGAAAGCAAGGACCATTAGCCATAGCAAATTGTTAAGAATCCAGAAAACACACTGGGCTGGGTCATTCAATTTGTTTTATGATTACTTAAATGCTGCTTTTTCCTCTGTTTATTGAGGAAAAAAAGTGGATATTCATACATGCTAAATAGTTCAAGATTTAACAGTTTCATAGTAAGCAGCCAAATGAAGAGTAGGCTCATATTCCAGCCACAGTCACGTCTGGGAACAAGCTTAGTAACCGTTGCTGGCACTATTACCTGAAGTCTCTAGTTTTCACTCTTTTCACCACATGGATTCTAGGATTCATCACTGGTACTTAGTCAAGTCACTCTCACTTATGAAATTACTCTCCTAGTAGGCAACAAAAGCAAAACTACCCTGTGGTGTTTGCCAGATCAAGTCCCACACGGGCCTTTGTGCCTGGCAAAGGAACCATATCAGCACTTCCACTCTACTTGTGCTTAGTGGGAGAGACGTTTCCAAAATAACTTTTTTTTCTTTTTTAGTACTCACCCTTCATTATTAATGTTTTCAGCCCAAGTAGTGGACAGCAAAAAAAGGTAGCAAAAACTGGGCATCTGGGTCTTTCCTCCCAGGGAGGTGCAATAGCATTTACTACAGCTTCTACAGATGATGTTCTTCAGGTGCTGAGTTGAATCTGCCACTCACTGCAGTCAGTGGCGTAAATGCTATTGAGTTCTTTGGTGCAAAATCAAGATGAAAGCTCTTCCTTTCTCTCTTTTTTCCTTTCTTACAATAGCACAAATCAGAAGTAATTTAGTTGAAATCAATGAAATGACATCTCCAAGAGGTGACTCAAATCTAAGCTATTGCCAGTTCGTGCTACACTCTTGCCACACTTCACGATGGGAATACTTCTGTTTCAGTTAGATGTGCTATGAGAAAAATCCTTTTTACTAAAGCTTTTCAAGTGGGGTAGTTACTGAGATTTTAAAATTGCTTCCAAAATGTTGTACTTAAGTTTCAGCTGTGGGAGGTAGATAAACACCCTTTGCTCCTTAGTTTGTCCAGGTAGTAGTAACTGGACACCAGTATTTCACGGTATTTGCGTGAACCTCCCTTTTTAGACATTCCTTTGCACTGACTGCAAGTGGCACCTTTAATAACTTAATGAATAACCAGAAAAGAGCAGTGTCTGCAGACAGCTGTGGTGTGAAAGACATAAGTATCTCTAATACTAAAAGGCCTCATTTTCACCTAAATATGTTGAACTCTTGTATGTCATGCATATTTCTCTTGTGCTCGGGCAGATTGGTTTGTGTTTGAGAAATTAAAGAGAAGCCTGTTTATCCATGTATTTCTTTGGAACTATAATTCTCTTTGAAGACCAGAATAAATCAATAAACTCATTTGGAATGGTTTCCTGCATAACACAACCAAGCATGTTGCAAAGCTGGACGGGTGGATTAGAGGGTGTGTGGAGGTTGGTTTGTTGCTTTACTTTCTTCCTGAATTAATTATTCATTACAATTTGTTTCTTTATATTTTGATAGAAGATTGAGACAGCAGAAATGATCTGTAACTTACTGAAAACCAGCCAACAAAACAATCCCTCTAATATTTCTGTAAATGCTGCCTCTGTTTTGATCTTCAAGTGTAGTAGTGGAACAGAACAGGGGTTTTGGCAATACTAAAAGCAAGATAGCACAAAAATCATGTCTTCTGCAGCAGATTTCATAGTATACAGTGGAATCCTGCAGAAATTTATGAATATCTGTATGTGAAAATGCTAGAAGCCTTGAAAAAAGTCTTCTCTTTGATCACAGTGTTGCTATCAAGTCTCATTAATAATCATGGAAAATGACGTGCTGTGTGGTTTTGGTTTGTTGTCTTTCTAATATTTTGATTTTTGCACATACTCTTTTGTGGCAGCCCATCATGATGATGCCCCTGTAAGATTTTTGTTCCTCATGGCTGTTTATTGCTGCATAGAGCAATTGCTGAGAGCTTACCAGTTGTCTGCTGGAACTGTCTAGAGTCACAGAAGTAAACAGCAGCATTTTACTATAGGTTCATAATCCATTTGTAAATGCCTAAACACTGTCATCCTGTGCTTTTTGGCAGGAATGAAAGACTGACCCAGACCTTTATCTGCTTTGTGGTGCTGGTAATGCAGTAGGGAAAAGTTCTGGGAAGTCTGTGTGGGTCCTGAGCGTGTCTCCCAGTGCAGTGATGCACGGTCTTGCGGCTTTATTTGCTGCAGACATTGCTAATATTGTACAAGTCCACGGAAGCAACATGTGGCGAAACAAATCATCTGTAGTAAAGCAAACCTCAGTTTAGTGTTGGTGTGGAACTCCAGTGTGGCACAAGTTTTCTTGCAGTGTTGAGAACAAATGGGATCATGTGACAGCCAGGTACATTTGCATTGCAAGTGTCCTGTATTTTGCTGCACTGTTCTGGGGCATGAGAGTACCTAAGAAATGTGCAAGCACTGGCCAGAGCATAGTGCTACCGAACAGAAAGGTTTGAGCATGTGAAACTTCCTTTTCTCTAGCCCAAAATAACACGAGGAGAGTCTGGATAGAGCTAAATTCAGAGTACTCCAACAAGAGAATCTGCCACCCTGCTACTTATATTTTTTCCTTCATCTGAGCTGCTGTACTACTTCAGCTGTGCCAGGTGTGTTGGCTGTGGTGGGGATGCAGAGTTGTTACACAGCTTCACAAAAAGACAGCTGTTTTATACTCACTCACTCTTCACTCTGGGTTGCCCCACAGACATTACCCTGTGTGCACTCGTGGCTCAGAGAAGATGGCCTCTGAACAAGAGGGAACGTGTAAATTCCTCTGTTTTTTCTGTGAGTCACTGAATTCAATCAAGTGATAAAAAGGGAAGGTTAATGCAGCTGCTTTTGCATGTAGCACACGGACAGAAGCTGCAGCTGTGTCATGTGATGTGGAGTCAGAGCAGTGCTGCTGTCGGCTCTCTAAGGGCACTAATACCCACAGCTGCTCCCGTCTGTCCCCAGACAAATGAGTGCCCTTTCTGCTGTTGGGATGGAGGAGAAACGTGTTCACAGGGAATACTGCAGAGACTGCAAGTGACTGCCTTGTAAAGGGGGGATAAAATCTGCTCTTGCCCTGGAAGCACAAGCTGTGGAAGAGGTGTGAGCAGCACTGGTGTGGCTGCCTGTTAACCTGCTGGAAAATATGAAGGTTATTCAGTGAATGCTGGCAACAGTCCTTCTTTCTGTGTCCTTTGAGATCTGACTTGACTTTTCAACCCCCTAGACTGGCTATATTTTAAATACAGTTAATTAGGCTCTTGTACCACTCAGGCATAACTGCTAGGTCCAAAGGAGCTTTGCATTTTTCTGTCACTGGAGCTTTCTGGACTAACAGCTCTGAGAACTTTATGCCACAGAAATGCTTATCTTCATTGCCCTTCACCACCACAGCTGACAGCTCTCTCCTGGGAGTCAGATCAGAGATTCTTGCTCTTCTTGTGAAACACTATGACATTTCCCTTTTAGACTCTTCTCACCTCAGTGGAAAAGCAATACAAGAGCCCCTAAACTCCTCATTTGCAATTGTTGAAAAGTGAGACGAGAGGGAATTGCTATTTGGTTGTCAGAAACTTTGGTGTGCATTCAGCTCATGGCTGAGAATGAACAGGATATCAGTAAAGTCTGTGATTTCAGTACAGTTGAGATAATGTCTTCACTGCTGTGGTATCCACTCTGTTATGTGATAGTAAGACACATTTCATTTTGAAATTTGTAATTTTCTAGTGGTGTCAGTAATACAACTGCTCGCCGAGACATTTACCATGCTGGGAAACACAGGCAAATGTGCTTTGTTCCTCATTCATTATCTTGCTATGAAGTATAAAGATGAATTTACCCAGCTACTTCAAACAAAATCATTCTTTCTTGTTGAGTTTCATAGAATTCTTTTCCCACCGTTAAGTTTTACTGCAGCAGTTTCCACACCAGGAATTTAATGTAAGTTGTTAAGCGGTTTTGGTTTTCCTAATTTAAAAAGAAAAAAAGAGTCTAATCCTTCTCTTGTTACAGTAAGTGAAATGAATATTAGATGGCAGTATTATGACTGGTGTGTGGGTCTAGGCTGCTACAAATCTATGCAGTTATTTTATCACCTACTAAAGCTATAGAAACACCTATTAAAGCTATAAAATCAAAACATTAGAATATGAACAGCGTATCTACACCAAGCGTAGCAGTTGTTCTTCGTTTGAGCCCTCTACATTTTCTGCGTTGAAACAGAAATTTGCCAGAAAACCAACTTTCAGGCCTTGGCTGTGATCACTGCTCATACTGAACTGCTGTAGAGATGTTGGCAAATACAGCAGTGGGATCAGACTGCGTGGATTATTTGAGGTGAAAGAACTACATGGTATTTATTTTTTTATTGATGGTAAGCCTTTCAAACTTTCTCCTCAGGATTAAGGGAAGAATAGAATTGAAATTAAATTAGTCTTTTGAATGAGGAATGGTAAATGTCTTTTCAAAAGCTTCATTGAGTTTAATGTGAAAGTTTGATAGTTGTGTAGATGAATGTTACAGAAGTTGATATTTTTGGATGAATTTGAAAATTAGGGTGCTATCTCAGGCCATGATGCAAGTGAGAAAATGAACACAATTTTTTTTTTTCATTTATTTTGCCTTTTGCAAGATGTGATTGTTGCTCCCTAGTCAATGATTACGCAAAAACTCTTTTGCCTCAGGTCAAGATCAGCTTCCTGTCTAGCAATGTTAGACTCCCAAACTTTAAAAAAAAGCCGTTTATACCAGTTGCTTATCTGTGTTGTTATGGCAGATGTTAACAAAGACAGTGACTTGGCAGTTTTACATGATTGAAGAAAAATTTCTTTTATCCTTACAAAGGATTGTATTAGAAGTCAGCAGTTTTCCTGTACGCTTTCATGGGGAATTGTACATAACCTACACATCTTTGAGTATTTCAGAGTTGGTAATCTGCCCCAAGGTCACTTGTCAACATTTGTCTCCAGCTTCTCTGCCTGGCACCTGAACAAAGTACAAAAGGAAAAGTAGATGCTAGTGTTGTTTTTCGGTGGTTTCCGAGCTCTCGCGCCGTCCCCACGCGCTCCGCTCGCACTGCGCCTTGCAGACAGACGGTAGCTCGGACCGTGCAGCGCCGCGCGGTTCGCTGAAGGCGCGTGTTGGGAGCGCGGGTTCCGGGAGATCGCAGCCTCAGCGCCTCTCCTGCCCCGGGACCGAGCGCCGTAGCAACGGGCTCTCTTCGCGTGCCGGCGCCGCGCCCCGCGTGTCCCCGCCAGCTTCAGAAACACGCGGTGCGAGCTCCGTTCTGCCGCTGGGAATCGATACCGCGTAAGCCTCGTCCTCGCTCGGAGCGGGCTTGGCTCACGTTCGGCGGTATCGTAGTCCCGCAGACCCCCGAGACAAAGGAAGCACGGGGGGAGATTTCCCCTTACCATCCACAGGAGGGTTTTTATTGAAAGGTTGTAGAGGAGGGAAAAAAACCGAATCTCTGGACAGGCATGGGGGTTTTATGGACTCGCAGGGAGGGGAGGGGGGATACAGCGCACGCCAATGGGAAGCAAACAGGAGGGAGGAATCGGGGTACACACAACCAATGATCTCTGCACCGGGGCGGGGGGACAACTTGACGTGACAGGATTGCTGATTATTCAGAAGTCTCTGGAAGCGGGGGTCTGCACGACCCCCCGGGCGCGTGACTTTGAACCCGTGATCGGCTCTGGGACTACTTTGCCGTTTGGTGTTCCTCCGCCGACCGGCTGGCTACCGGCGGGCTGTGGGAAGAGGGGCGGCGGTTTCGGGAGGGACCGGGGCGGCGCGTCCTGGCGGCGGCGCCTCCATATGCTAGAAATAAAATACGTGATTTGTGAACATTTGTTTCACATGGATCTGTGCCCGGGAGAGGCTGCTGCTCATAGCCAACTCTCAGCAGATGGGGATGTAGTCTGGGGAGGCACAGGGTGATGCCCAGACTCCCTGGGCTGGCTGCCTGGCTCTGATGCCACGTGCTGGGATTTGCATCATCTGATCATTGCAGATCATTATGGAGTCTAACTCTCAGCTTTGCTGCCTCAAATAACACTTTAGCCTTGCTGTTACCTGTGACTTTTCCCAGAATTTTATACCTGACTTTTGAATGTTATTTTAAATACTAGTTTTTCTGACTGGGACGTGCATTGCCATCCCTCGCGTCCTTTTTGCCCCAGAAGTAAAATACAGAATTGCTGAATGCATTTGCCTCACTTGAGTTGTTAATTAACAGCTGCATATTTGTAAATGGTCTGTATGCTACAGTGAAGTGAGAGCTGAACTTGCTCTGTAGTCCATTGCTGCAAACTCAAAGAAACAAAAGTCAATTATGGAAGAATGCCATGGCAATTAACATCTTAGCCAGGGAGGAATATCAGACAGAGTTATGACTGCATTGGATGAAAACTTGAGGGAATGCTACAGACAGGGCAAAAGAGATTTTACAAGTGGTCCTGCATGGCAAGAACCCTGCTTTGGGCAGGAATGGCCACAGTGGAATACAACTGGAGGGTTGTCAGGGCAAGACAGACCTGATACTTTCTCACTCCATTTGCAGATCATCACTCAATGACCTTTTGGGGCATTAGAAGCAGCTGATATGGTCAGTGCCTTGGTTGTGGAAGTTGTTGGTGATTGCTACTCAGACTCCACTGGGTGGGAATCTGAATCTGAATCTAGTTTATTCAAAGGAAACGAGCTGGTTTTATATACTTCTTCAAGACACAGTATTTCCTTACGTGGTAATTCTCACTAGGTGACCTATCCCATGTTGCCACATCGGCAATGCATCTTCTAAATGTCCTTCTGTAGGGTGATCATGCACTGTTCACCCGTCTGTCAGCTCCCGGCAGCCTCCTCTCGGTAGGGGTCTGCTGAGTGACACCTCCTGCCCCCAGGGTCTGTGCCGCCATGTGCTCCTTTGTCCTGCCATGTGCTTCTTCTCTCTCCCCATAGAAGTGTCCTAGCTTTGCCCTGTCTGAGCAGGACCCCTTCCTGGCCCTGCTGTGCCCCCAGGCTGCTAACGGGTTTGAAGAGCTATTTGCAGCCTGGGATGTTTGTGTAAGAGCTGATGGCAGGGGAAAGGATAGCTTTGCCAAGGCCTTGACAGTGAAAAAAGTAGCATAAGTCTGTGCTAGAGAAGTGGGAACAAGTAGAAAAACAGTGTGATGGGAGTCAGTGACAGGTGAGGACAGGTTGTTGCATGTATCAGACAAGGAAGAGGATGTCTCCAGTATGCTGCTGAATGTTGAGCGAGAGCTTGATTGAAGATGGGGATCACACGATCTTTCAAGTTGATATTTTAAGAGGTATTATGCAGGAAGAACTTGCAATGCGTACGTGTAGTCCGAGTGCAAAGATGAGGAGGGATGTTAAATTTTTTCTGCAAGTTCTTGATCAGAGCTCTGCCCTTAAAGTCTCTTTAAATAAGACCCACAGATCTGGCCTGGTGTGGCTTTTGCTGGAAGGTGAATTACCCTCTTCTGCTGTCAGGCCCAGTTCTTTTGATAGTCCTGCTGGGTGTTCTGCAGTATCACCAGTTTGCTCTCAGGGCTTCGCCAGAAAGAGCTAAATCAACTCTGAATGAGTTTCCCTTACCCTTAAGGAGAATCAAGGTGCACAGCAAGGAACCTACAGCTAGATGAGTAGTTTTTCTCTATGAATAAGCCAGCACATGCTGTCTGTCTGACGATAAAAGGGGTGTGTGTCTTTGGTCAGAGTGTTCAGGACTCTTTGCAAATGCCCTGAGGGAAGAGACCACAATGTAGCATTTTTGCTGCTGAAATCCATCCTCTTGTTTTCGTCTTCAAAAGCAGCGTATGCTTTGCGTGTGTCCTTTGTTCCTTTTTCCAGGAGAGAAGGGGAAGGAGTGTGGGTTGAGTGATCATGGCAGACCATAAGATCTTTCCTAGCCATGAAGGGCCACCATACGTTCCAGTGGTCTATCAAACACCACACATGCTCTAAGCTTTGAGCTCAAGCAAAGCATTTAGGCCATCATTGCCCCTTGAAAACAGTGCAAAGCAAAAGGAAGTGCACGCAGTGATCACAGAGCTGTTACAGATTTTGTCAGGCCTGGTGGCCAGCTTTTTAATTTCAGTGACTGGCAGCAGCATAGTGATGTTCATTTATTGCCATGAGGAAGTCATGTACAGGAGGACTTAGCTTTGCTTCCTGCATGGCTATAGGGGAGAATGTCTGTGTTGGTCCCAGCATCAAGAGCAATTATGATTTCTGCACCCCAGAGAGCAGAAATTCTCCTTTCAATAATTACCTGTTGGCAAAACCACATGCCTGCAGCCTTTTTTCTGCTTCCTCCATGTAAATGAGCAAGCCATATGTGTTGGGAAAGGACCATGTGGGAAGATGTGTATTGCTGCTGCTCCTAATCTCCATGTCACCAGTGCTGCAGTTTAAATCATATGAGGATCTGATACAATAGGCTGGCCATATGGAGTTTGATGATAATGCTATACAGCCCATTTTGACACTTTTCAGCATAGATTCTTACTACACAGATTTTGCATTTGCACATTTTGTGTTCTTGCTTAAGAGCGACTGAAATTATCCTTGTTTTTTGTAATGAAGGAGGAGGCTGCACATATAACAGTTCCCTTTATTAGCTAAATTCAGCAGTTATTCCCTGCCTGCTTTTGTCCAAAGGAAAGGGGAAAAATTTATTCCTCTGGCTGTTTCAATTCTGCTTCAGTTTCTCTGCCAGATTTTCTTCTGGGATCTGCACAAACAAGTTCATGATGGCAGAGAAGATAAATGGGAGGACAGCTATCCTGACATAGACAGTCTTTGGTAATGCTGTGCTTCAGTGTCAGCTGTTGATGGTATCCAGGGATCAGAGATGGGCAACTCTTGGCCTTTCAGTGAGTTTAGGACAGTTACAGATAGCTGCAGTTCTGGCAATACCAGCACTTGCTGTTCTTTCTACTTGCTTGTGTTCCTTTTAGTCTTGTAAACTGTGGGCGCCTGTAACTATGGATCTTTCATTAAACTTTCCTTTTCTTTTTTTAGTTGGGAGTTTTCTTCTGTTTGACTTGTTTTCGAGGCTATATGCTTTTGAAAAGTTTTCTTTGATGGATTAGATTTTGTGAGCCTTGGGGATTGTTGACATGAAAATCTACTAATACGTGAAAGCTATTATGAGCTCTGATTGTGAATTTTGTCTGAATAGTGCTCATCAGGTCGGAATCACTAAATGTATTGAATCTATCTTAAGGAAACAAAGACTCATGAGTAGAAACTGTTCTTAATAATCAGGAGGTGAAGCCATGGAACATAGCCTTTTTTATTGTGGCTGTGAATCTAAACCTATCAGCTGCTGAAATGAGACCCTTGTTCCCTTGTATTGAAGGCTTCAATCGATTCTATACACTGAGCTTTTTTCTGCACAAGCCAGCTTTGTAATTTCCCCAGTTACTTATCTCTCTTTTCAGGTGGTTCTCTTTCTTTTTTTTCCCCTTAATTTTTTTCCTTCCCCTCCCTCCCCCATGTCCGCACCTCACAACGCTGGAGGCTACAAGCTGAAGGGAGACATTGAGGCAGGTATGGATGTCCATCTAGAAGTGCAGGATGCAGTCCTGAAGCTTTTCACTCTCTTCTTGCTTGGGTAACTCTTCAGTTAATTTTCAGAAGTTATTTAACTCAAGGTGTAGTCCTGAAGCATTACAGCATGAAGTCATTAGTCATGAGCAGAATCCTGACATCCTTCTCATGCTTCAGATGATAAAGCCTCTTCTTGCTTAGAGGGCTGGAAGCTGCACTGACACTGTCAAAAACTGACTGGTGTTTGTGCAACAAGAGGCAAGGTACCATTTCTTTATTCCTCCCAGTGCCCAAGAAAACTGGCAAGACCCTTCTGTGGTGCTTATCTCTGCTTTCCTAGGAGTGAAAAAGGAGAGCTTTGTTGTTTTTGTTGCTCAGGAATACTGCCAAAGCATATTGCAGGTGCTCTTCTGAACAAAGCATGTATATGAGTGTCTTACTGATGCCTCTGAAATGAGTGTGGCCGAGGTCACCCTGGCCCTGCTACCGTGATGGTACAGTATGTTTTTCAGAACACTGTCAACCCATGTCAGGGAGGAGATGGCTCAAATGAGTGCAGAGATCCCATAAGGAGACTTGTGCTGTTTAAACCTTGTAGTGCACAGGCCGAGTGCTGAGAAGTGAACTCTTGCCTCTGGTGCATCTTAGAGCTGTCCTGAGGCTTCTGGTGTTGTCTTGGCCCCAGAGCTTCTCTCTTTGCTATTTTTTACATTTTAATTTTCTTTCCTTCCCTATGTGGATTGGAAATGTTTATATCACAAGGATCTATAAAGCCACTTGTGGTTTCTTAAGTGCTTTGACTTTCTGCTGTTGCCCAGTTCTCAAGGCTGGCTTGTACTGCCAGTGGTCATGCTGTGTCACAAGACAGGTAGGTGGTTTTTGAAAATGTTTGCAGAACTGAAGCTCCTTTTCCTTTGTAGATAAATCAATATATTTGCCCTTTTTTTTGAAGTGGGAGTTACAAGTGTATTACTGTTAGGTGTGCTGCAGTTATTACTTTATTTCCTGCTGAAGTGCTGTAATGAAGAATACAGTTATCATCATGCTTATTTTGAGGAACTAGGAAAATGGTAGATCACAATTAATGATGTCTGATACAGATTCCTTTTCTCCCCAGAGCCTTTTCAACGGCCTAATAGCATAGAGTAACTGTAAAGAGGGCAGGAGCTGCTTGAGGCTGCCAGAGCAGCATAAAAGAGATGTGAAAAGACTTAGGAATTACTTTACTATATACTTTTCTTATATAATCTCATCCTGACCCCTTTTTATTTACATCACTTTAGTGTCTATCCAGGCAAGTGTGGTGTTTCTGAAGTGCAGGCTTCAGTTGCTAAATAAGGTAAGAGTAACAGAGACCATGGGCATCCAGGCTGAAGGCAAAGCTTTATGATGTTGCTAATAAAAAACATGAGAGAGGGACTGAGAGGCAGCAGTAGTTTCTGTCGGACTCTGAGCTCTCACCTGCAGCTGATGCTCTATTGGGCTCACTTAGAGGCTACATGTTTTCGTTAGGCAGAAATTTGCTAATAATCCAGCAGGGTTTTTGGTCGTTTGTTTTAACGGCAAACAGTTAAAACTGTAAACTGATAATCTTCCCTTAAAACATGATTGTATACTTCCTTTGTCAGTAGCGGCAAAATAAATGCTCAGGAAGAGGGCTGCGCCTCATGGAAGACCTTTCAAACTGAGGAGGTGGTGAATGCCAGAAATGATGCAGTTGATGGCTTTGTCATTGCTTTGAGTCACAATCTGTGGTTATGAAACAGCTACTGTGAGCTCAATTATGGAATTGTTGATAAATCTGCAAAAGCTTGTGTTTTAATGCCGTAAAAGTGAAAATTAACCCCCTGAAGTCAATTGGTCATAGCAGGATGGAAGTCCTTTAATCACTGGTGTCCCCTGTCTTGCCTTAGTTGTGCCTAAAATACCTAAAATGGCCGAGCAAAGAAGTACAAAGCCTTTTTCATGTGATACCTTTCTAGCTTGGCCCTGGGCTCACAGGTCACTGACTTTTGTAATTAATCAGTAATACATAGACTGATTCTTGTAGGTTCCACTGAGATCTATGTATGTGCTAAGTACATCACAAATATCATATAAAATTTGTTCATGTGGGTCTTTTTATAAATTCAGGAAGTTAACACTCCAGAGAGGTGCTAAATGAGTGTTTTCAGAATCTTGTTGGATGTTACTCCTGTTTGAAAATGGTTCTGAAAATCCCATTAGCACTTACTCATTTCTTTCACACTTAACTGTTCAGAATGTGCCCTGTGGGCCCATTGAAAGTCATCTGACCATATATCTGCAGGGTTAGGATGAGAGCAGGTGAATAAGGACTGCAAATATTAAATCATTTTTAATTACAGGTGATAGAGCGATTATTAAAAGCTTTTTTTGAATTCACATTACATTGGAGGACTTAATTTTTCATTATTTTGTTACTGCATCAGTTAATCTCTGGAGGAAAAATTACCCCTGATGTAAATTTAACTGATATGGTGTTTCATACCTTTACCCACTTCTGGACTGTGCCCTTAGAGGAGAAACCCTTGTGCTGTTGACTTCAATGGAGCCATTGTTACAGGGAGCAACTTGGTGATTGGGCCGAGTGAGAATACCCATGGTAACTGGTGTATGCTCTTGTGATACCTGACGTCTATTCATCTAAAGCCATCAAAGATCTGGTAATAGAAAACTAAACGTTGATTTTCAATTCTTATCCTTTAAATTGTGCTGATACGTCATCTTCTGGGAGTGTTTGTGGGGTGTAATTTAATAATATTTTTCTACCTATGCATTACGCAATAGGTAAATTAAAATTGAAGCACTGAAGTGAAAATATCTTTACCATCATCAACGAAATGATTGTGCAGTGCTTACAGTTAGTTTATTTTTTTGCATAATGCTGGTGGTACCTAGAGTTTTGTTTATAAATTTCAGTTTATATTATTTATAAGCTGAGAGAAATGCATAATTTAATAATACATTCTCTCATGCTCTGTTTTCCAATTTCCTGACTTAATCCCTGTGAAACCCTATTAGCTGTGCTCTCAATGAATATTTATCTCTCATTCCCTTGATTTTGGCCTTCATCCTAGTTACAAAGGTTCCTGTAGTAGCATGTGTAAAACCAGGATATGACAAATGGGGTGCCGTATCTTGCAGTTAGCTACCTGGAGTTAAAATACCCACTCCACAGCTGATGGTGTTAGACTGCTGCATTCTGTAGCAAAAGTACACCTGAAGTCAAAAAGTGACCAGATCTTCCTGCGAAAGGGCTGTAGCAACCTCCTACCAGGAGTCACAGATGTCACTCGATTAGTGAAAGCTGAGCCTCGAATTAATTTTAATCATAAAATCCTGAATTTCGCTGCTTGTGAAAATCAATCTCCTGCTCCTGTTTTCTGTATGTATGGGACCATGTGATTCTGGCTTTAAGATATAAAGAAAGATGAAGTCATAAAAACAGCACTAGTGGAGATTTAGATTGGATATTAGGAAAAATTTCTTCACCACGAAGGTTGTCAAGCACTGGAACAGGCTAACCAGGAAAGCAGTGCAGTCCCCACCCTGAAGGAATTTAAAAGACATGTAGATGTGGCGCTTAGGGATGTGGTTTAGTGGTAGATTACAGTTGGACTCGATGATCTTAAGGGTCTTTTCCAACATAAATGATTCTATGAAAAGAAGTCTGAAATACTGTAACTTGTTCTTTTCTTGGCCACATTTCTTGGTGTCCCGTGTTCTTGGAATCATATGTGCTCTTCTCATGTGCGGTGTGCTGTTTTGGAAGGCTCTTGAGTGTGACAGAGAAACATTCATGGAGGAACTATATTGAAGGTGTATGGCATTCTGAGGATCTTTGAGTACTTTTGAGGGGAAGCTGGACTGGTGTCACTGTTGTCTAAAACAAGTGCTGCATTCACTAGGATCTCACCTAAGCCTTCCACCATGCACCAGCAGAGGTTACAGGGAATGACATCTCTCACTTCTGTTGCTGTTAACACACACATTCATTATTTTGTGATGCCAAGTGTAAGTGGAACATGTCAAGGCTGAAGTCTAAAAGGTCTTTTTTTGGCTTTGGTTTCTGCAGTATGCACACACAGCATCCCTCTAATACTGTTACTGCACAGAATCATGTTTAAAATTGCTTCAGTGCTCTCTGAATTGGTAATATGAAAAAAAGAAAGTACAAACCTGTCATTTTCTGACGATACAGGCAGGGTTGGAAGCTGTGAGCTTGCTTGCGTGTCTCAGGGATGGATGTGACAAAGTTACATGTTTCCGTTTCAGTACAGTGGCCATTGTTAAGGTGTGTTTTCCTCTTTTTAGAGTTTGACTTCTTTCTTTAGTGGCTGTACCATTTACTTCAGAAGAAGGGTTACTTTACAGACTTTGCATTTGTACTTCGTTTTCATTGTTTGATTTTGTGTGGTTCACAAATTTAAAACATTAGTGTACAAAAGATGCATAATACTTTGATGAAAACTTGGTGCCAGAACTCTCACTCCTTATCCTCTGGTCTCTTTCCCTACTCCATCACTGTGCACCTGGTCCAGAGCTAACCCCTGGAAGAAAAGCAGGAGAGAGCTGAGCTGAGATGCTGCTTAGAGCAATTAGGAGCCAGCTGCATGCAGGTTCACTGTCAGAAATCCCTCCTGACGGTGAGTTCAATAGGGAGTGCTGGCAGCTCTGGGATTCAAGTTTGATTGTTCTCTTCTTTTGCTCAGGCAGGAGCTCTGCAGTCTTTCTCTCACACAGCATGGAGGGAATGTGTTTTTAAACAAGACTCGCAGAGTCCATTGACTTTCAGTTGAGAATGAAGGTGATAAATGCTTTACTTACTTCAATTTTATTGCACAGAAAAATGTTTTAGGCTTGGGTTTTCTGGCATCAGTTCCTGTGACTTTTGAGAACAGATAACTCATTCTAGAGCTTATTTAATGCTGATGAAAGTGCTGGATTTTAAAGAACTTTCACATTGTCAGATTGTTCCACAATTGTCTATTGTAGGGCTGTGCATTGATCTGAAGAGCACCGGCTGCTCTTGGCTACAGGTATTTGAACTGAATTCTGCATTGTTATGGAGTAATAGTATGCGAAAAGTTGGTTATCCAATTTAGAATAATAAACCAGGACTGAGATCTTGGATCTCTTTAAATGAATGTGTGGCTTGTCACTGACTTCACTGGGGACGTGATTTCTTCATTTTGCAATGGAGTATTTGGCATAGTTACATTGTTAAAATGAGAAACGAAGTTTGGTGTTATTAAAATATCTTGGAGTGCTGAGATCTATAGAAAGATGTCTCTTCCTGTCTTAGGGTGATACAAAGTGGATTTCTATTGTTTCAAGCTAAGCAAGTGCCTTTTTGTCCAAGTTCTGTAAATACTCTTATTGGGCTTCCTCCAGGTTTGCTGTGACTAGTGATTCTTCTCATCTTCAGTGCTAACTGGTTTAAAAAATGGTGTTATTTTACTGGGCCTGTGTACATCAAGTAAAGAAAGGCACAGGCAACATTTGACAAAGATATGGGATTTTTTATCTTTATGAATAATTTAAATTCCTTAATTGAAGCACTGGATTTTTTTCCTGAGGCAGGTAAATCAGTTCCTCAAGAAAGACTGGTACCACTTGTATAGAATGCCATCATTAAAGCGTTCTTCAGGCCTGCCATTTAAATTTGGAAGGAAATCCATTCCCTAAAGGAATAAAAAGGGCAGGATTGGTGGCCAGAAAGTCAGAGTGAGTTAGTCACCAGAAGAATCTTTTATTCATGGAATTAATAAATAAGGGAGAACTGCAAAAGACGTGCTGCTGGGTTTTGTCACGAAAATGAAATAAAAGGAATTGCAAAGCTGGCTTTCTGACAAAATGTCACTTCCAGTTTAAAGGATGGTTTAAAATCGAATGCAAAAGCTGCTAATCAGTTTTGTCCTCTTTTGAGTTTGTTTGTTGCCTTCTATGGGTATTTTTAGATCTGAAGGCTTCTTTTATCAGAATATCCATGGAGAGCTCTCTTCCATGCAGAAAGCTTGGCCTACAGAATCCTATTCATTTGAAGCTGGTCTCCTGCCACTTTCCCTGGCTTGCTGGAGCAGACAAGGTACTGGTGGTGTCCCAAACAAATAGGAATTTGGGCAGGAGGGATCCTTTAGAGGCTCAGACAGCCCTTCTTTTCCCTCTCCTTTATTAAATAATATTTGTAGTGATTAAATTTGTGCCTTTTGGCTTTAGAAACGGAACTGTTAAAGAGAAGTCTGCATTTTTAAATAAACCTCAGCCTTGAATGTGACAGTTTATTTTTTGCTTGTTCATTATTTGTCTTTGCCTAAAGAGCATCTCTCTAGATACTGTGCATTTTTAATCCCTGTGGCCTGACCGAGCTCATTCTGAGTAGCTGAAGGGAACAAGAACAAAAGGATCTTTTCTTTTCTGTGTGGAAACATATAGAAAAAGCACTCCTTTTTTCCTGTTTAAAAAACCCACCCAAGTGTAACCATTAAAATCAGTAAAGGTTTTGTTATGAGAGTGCTTTAAAAGCAGTTCACTAAGATGGAAGCCTGTGAAGTGTCCTTTTTGGGCTGGGATACACAGGGACTCAGGCAGTAAGAATGAACCTTTGCACTCACACATAGCATGAAATAGGGATGATTTGTTCTCCTTGGAGAGAGGAGATCAGAGGATCTCGTAGCATTCACTCAAGTGTCCAAACTCTGACTTCTCTTTCATGTGAGACAGGAGTAACTGTTACCTAATTCCTGTCACGTAAAGTCATTTTCAGGAAGAGAAGAATCAAACCTAGAGTCTATAAAACATGAAAGATCTGTAGGTTCATAGATTCATACTTGGAAGGAAGCTTTAATACTTTTCAGTAAGATCCATGACCCTCTTTGTTGTTCATTATGCCATAGTACAATTCATGTAATGTTTTTTTCTGGAATACATATACCTTAAGTTTGTTAGCATAACAGTAGTTCTGCAATGTCATACATGTTATGCATAATGATAAATTGATGTTTATTCTGTGCTTCCAATCTTCCCTTAAAGATTTGAAATGAGAAAAACAAATTTTACAATTGCAGTTTTATCCCCTAGACAGTGGCACCAGTGTAGCATATGACCTCCTAACTAAATTATTCTGAATCAGCTTCACTTGAATTTAACAATATAATCTCTGTTGTTTTGTAAATACAGCAGGGCAGTGAATCTGCTCTGGTCTGTGCTTGCTGAGTGTCTACCCAGGCTCCAGCCTGTACTCAAAATGGCTTGATTTTCTTGTTGTAGCAGTTTGACCAGATGTAATTACAGTGCTTTCAAAAGACTGTCTTCTCATTTTACATGAACAGGACATGAATTAGACCTAAAAATATCATTTAGGATAGCTAGAATCCAAATGCAGTGCAACTGTGTAATTAACATATCTTTGTGTTCCTTCAGAAGGGATTCTGTTCAGAATGAATTTCTGTTATGTTACTGTTACCACAGCAGTGAAGGTGAAATGCCACCTGCATTACCCGCTGCAGTCACAGAATAGATAAGCTGCATTTTATTGTTGAAATGTGAATCAGTTTTGCAGTCTGGCCTGTTGTAATCAGGTTCTGCCACTGTTATCTTGCTCTGCTGAATACCACTTACCAAGGTAGGGACTGGTCATGTGGCCAGTCCCCTGGTCAGATCTTGCATCTGGGTCCCTTTCAGCTGTGAAAGCTGGGCCAGGAGTTGGACTTCAGTGATCCCTGTGGGTGCCATCCAACTCAGGATATTTTATGATTCTGTGACTGTGGATTCTTTGGCTGTAGGAGCAGCATCTTAGATTTATTCACCACCAGCTTGCATAACACTGTTTTTGTTCCATACAACTTGTGATGTCAAACACTGAAATGGAAACTAAGCAAAGATTTTTTGGTTTCTTCTTTTTTCTTCACACTCAGTTTTTTCCCTCACAGAGTCCAGGGAAGTTTTAGGTTTGTGGGAAAGTGCACAGTCCTTCATCTGAATCTCTCTTAGACCTCCTGCGCAATGGCCTTGAAGTCAAGACCTCCCCCACCTCCTCTTCCTTCTGTCAAGTCCTGCCTTTAACAAGGATGGAGTGGCTGACTTTGGAAAAGCTCTCCTAGGTTGGCTGAGGTTCTGAAGCTGCTCCCCTCAAGGTTACATGACTGAATACACTTATGCAGTTCTACCTTCCCCATGTTTCCTACATAAGTTTCTGTGGAAAGAATGGTTTGTTCAAAGGCGACAGAGCTTTCTGGAAGAAATCTCCTTGTTCGGGTTGCTGGTCGTCTTTTTAAGTCAATGGCCCTGAATTGCTTTCTTGCAAAAAGGTACAGTGTTATCAGCTTTAGAGTTGATAATTGGACTGTTACGTATTCCCTGAATTTTTAGGTCTCACGTGGAATATGAGACCAAAGGTTGGTAAATAGGACCTGACTTCTCTTCCTTTCTCCTGGTTTTTCTGGAGGTAGCTCACTTTCCCTGCTAATGAACTGGTGACTAATTGTGTGCTCTTCTTGTTACATCTTATGAGACTGATGAATTGGCAAATACAAAAGGAACAAGTGCCTCCACTGTTTATCCTGCCCAGGGGCTTCATCCCAGATTTGGTCTTCCTTCGCTGGAATTGGGAGACGTGGAGAGATAGGGAAGTACAGAGTAAGTGTGGGTAGTTGCAGTGTTGCTGTGTGGGCTGATATTCATTAGCCTTTCCTTCTGTTTACTCCAGCTGCATCAGATGGAAAGCCAAGAACATTTGTATACCAGTGGAAGCTTTGGCACTTCCTTTGTGCTATCTTCTTTCCTCCTTCCATTTTCAGGAAGCTGGTGGTTGGAGAGAGTCCCTTGGGGACGAGGTCTGAGTTGGAGGGATTGTTGACCTGATTGCCAGCTTTTCTTCTGCCTTCCCTGGCTCGGTGAGAGAAAAAGCTAGTGGATGTCAGTGCATTTAGAATTTAAGGCTTCTTAAAATGCCAGTGAGCAGGCAGTAGCTTTTAGCTTTGTTGTATTCTGAGATTCAGCTTTTGAGCAAAAGGTTCATTACAAAGTGTCTCAAATGTCTTAATTTTCAGTAGTCTCAGGCTTATAAAGAAGACATTTCTCAGCCACAAGAAATGGCCAAATGTTTTTTAATGTTCAATATTTCTCAGCTGCTAATCAAGCCAATTTCTTTTTACGAGTTAAACCTGTGTTTATACTGCAGAGGTGTGAAATAGAGGCAGAACATAGTTGGCAAGTCAATATTCTGTGTCTCACAGAAAAGTTTTGTTTTAATTACAAATATTACAAAAAATATGGATTTTTGATAAGAAGACATCTGCAATTTCTGCAACAGTGGGAGTAATGTTATGGCCAACCATAAATGCAGAATGACATTCATTTTGAAAGATCCCCTTCCAGTTAACCTCCACTGCCACTGGTTTTCTACAGAACTCTGCTTCCATAGTGCTGAAACAGAGCTCATGATTCCTCCACTGTAAGTCATCCTGTCCATGCATAATTAGGGTGAAATATCAGTTTAATAAAGTGAATGTAATGACTGAGTTTGAGCTCTATGTTAGCTGGGAAAGTTACTGAGATTCTTTTCTCTAGTTTTGCATGTAAGAGTCAGTGTCTGAAGAATTTATGTCTGCTTTTGGACTTAGTCCTAATTTCATTAAACTGGGCTTCTTGCCATGTGTTTTCTATTGTTATTTCATACAGAAGAACTAACTTGAGAAATAGTCCTGCTGAAATTTTTAAGTTTCACACTTTAAATTCAGGAAAGACTACTTCATTGAAAGTAATGTTTCAAAATTTAAATTTAGCATATTTGTTAATATAGCTAAGCAGTTGAACTTTGTTAACTTCTTGATTGGCATGTATCTCACTCACTGTGTTCCCTTGAGTGTGATATGGGTGCAGATGAGTAAAGAAGAACCATTTAAATTAATTTTCCTTGAGGATGTGGCTCTGTGTTTACTTATCACTATTTTGTCAGTGTTATTCATGATTTGGTGGCAGCAGATGCAAGTAGGATGCGTGGAAGGTGATTGTGCCTGCCTCACCACTCCAGGTTCTCGAGTAAAATAGCTATTTATCACAGTAGAGGATAAATAGTAACAGAGAAGTAGTGTTGAAGAGCACAGAGAATTTTCTGCCTTCCAAGTCTGCCACTGTCCCTGACCTGCTGGACAGAATTTCTTAATTAGTTGGTATGTGTGAGAAATGTTAACAGCTGCTCTAGAAAGCCAATTTCAAAAAGCAACTCATACTTCAATAGAAAATTTTCAATAGAAAAGAACGTGTGTTAGAAGTACATTTTTGGAAGCTGATTCCTGAAAGTTTTTGCTAATGCCAATGACAGGTCACTGAAAATGTTCAGGAAAAATCAGCCATCACATTTTACCAGTTTCATCCAGATCTAGTAATTATTTAACCCTTTAAGTAGTGCAGTGGTATATAAAATGTTCAGCAACTGAAATAGAAGTGATAGTTCATTTGAAATTAGCCAGTGAGAATGTTCTCAGGTTTCATCACTCAGCTATTTTACCAGTTCACTTTATGAGCATTTTTGAAAATGCCATACAACTATTATTGGTATGGAAATGTTCTTAGACATTCAAGTTAGTCAAGAAGGCAAAAAAGGAAAGAAAACCAATCCAAACATTAAGGAAGGTCAGGCCTTACTGAGTAAACAATAAAACTGAATGCACATTTGCTTCTGCAGAACTGTCCTCCTTTGCTGTTAAATGCCTGATTTCCAAATCCAAGTAGGATGGGAAGTGCAAAGATTAGATAAACACAATATGTCTTTTTTTCCTGTCACTGTCTTATGGTTCAGATCTTCAAAATCCAGCATTATTGTTACTTTGAAGGTGGCCTTTTCAGCAGCAAGGGAAATGTCATGAAATGACATCAATAAAGCTCACAGAAGTGCAGAAGCACTTTAAGGAAGGCAAATAGTTTGTATATGTCATTCCCTTTTTGTCCCAACGTAAATGAAGTGTTCATTTCAGATTGTTGGTACTTTATGCATCTTACATTAGTATGTAGAAGTGGAAGCTAAGTTAGTCCTTTACAATGATTCATATTCTGTCCAAGGAGCAAACATTTTCTGGTGGGACTGAGGACTGAAGCATATTAATGCAGTTGAAATTTCCAGCTCCCAAAACAGGCAGAAAAAAATTTGTTACACGGACTAAAACTAGAAAAGCGAATATTGCTATCTGTGCAAGTACAGTAAAAAGGCAGGTAGGCTGCATCTGTATTGTCTGGCACTGTGTGCTGTCTGGTTTTTGTCAGCTGGGCTGTGCAAGCACATCGGAGCAGGAGGTGCTGGCTCTCTGGGATGTGCTGCCTCCCCTCACCTGGTTCCTGGTGGCAGGAAGGGGGGATCCTTCAGTCGTGCTGTCCACTGAACAAAGAATAGGAGTGAGATTGTCAATGCCTTTGCTCATTAGAAGATCCTCTTACACCTTTGAGAGGATTAACAGAAAGTGATGATGATGATGTTTGCGGCAAGTTTCAGGGATATGTTCACCCGACAAGTGAGAAGTGGGTGGGGAGAATATCTAACAGCAGGTCTGCAAACATGTATTGTCACATACCACGCTCTGCTGTGGCTGCACTGCCCTCCTCCCATCACAACAGAGCTCTGTCCACCCCAAGTAGTTTGATTACATTTCCTCTCTAAATAACAGTAATTAGTTGTGGTTTCCTAGAGCCTCAGAGGAACACAATTGAGCATTTTTTCTGTGCATTGTTGCTTATTTTTTCTCTGAGTCTGCTGCACTGAGTAGCTGTGCTTAGTGAAGAGGCTTTTGCAATGCTTCAGGGAGACAGATGTATTTCATTTGTGATTTCAGTGATTTCCATATATGAGAGGATCCTTAGAGATGTCTGTGCATGAAATGAATACAGTTGCTCAGGTTGTTGCCTAAAAGAACAAGCACACAGAAATTAAGTATGCCACTAAGATGTTCTCATTTTCTGCCTATTCTCACTGATGCAAACCTCCATCTGTCTGCCCAGCCCTGAACCCTCACTGTCATTTACCACAAATACCTCTCCTCCACCTTCTGCCAAATACATGCTCTTCCCACATTCTGACACATCACTATGAACTGCAGGCTCTCTCTGTAAGGAAACCCCAAACCAGTACTCCCTCCCACACCAGTCTGTAGCTTAGTTCCCTGCTCTGCCAGTGACGGTGAAGAACTGAATCCAAGCAGAGAAAGAAGGTAAGTCACCTTGGGCAACACTCTGGTTCCGGCTTCTCCACTTGGGCTATCCCAGAAAAAAGCTTAAGATTTCACTCTTTTTCCATGCCCAAGATTTTTCCATAGCTTTCATGGTGAGGTGTGGAAATTCTGGTTAATATGAATCACTTGAGGAAAACCCTTCTTTCACTGCATTCCTGATATATTTTTCAGTGCCATTGCTGGAGAGGTGTAGAAAAGTGTAGAAGTGGACCAGGGCAGAAAATGTCAGTATCCAGGTGGCTTGAACCGTGGCCAGAGGTTCCTGCTGGCAAATCTAATCCGATTTTCCAAAGTGACCTGAGAATCAGGCCTGTCATTTTTTGTGAAGTACTTCATGCCCTGTACTTTTTTGTAAAGTATTCCACTTTGAATCCTCAAAATGGATCTGAAACCACCCCAAAGACACCAGGAACTCAGACAGTGAGTTTCATCTGTGTCTCCTGCGATACATTCTTGGGTCAGACTGGCCCTTTAGCCAAGCAGGTACATTGTATATCACTAATAATATGATGAAAGAGATGGAAGATTCTCTTTCTGCTGTTGTTCCCCCCCATGTGTTGCTCCTAACGTGTGGACATTACTTCATTTGCTACTCTGATGAAGGAGGGTGCAGTGGGGTAAGGACATAGCAAGGGCCCCATTATTCCCCTGTCTATCCCTCCCTTCTTGTATGCTCTGACATATTTGCTTGGGTGCAAGGCCATTCTGTCAGAGAGCCAGGGAAATGCCTCTCCAGTGCAGCCAGCAGCTCCAGGTGGGACCGAGTGCCATTGCTCTGCGCTGTCAGTGTAACAACCAGAGCCATCATACAGGTGTGCACTGCAGCAAGTGCTGTCACTGAGACTGTGCCAGCGGTGTGCAGCTGGGAACGTGTCTAGGTTTTCTGTCTGTGGGAGTTTTATGCCTTCTTCGCACACATCTGGCTGCTGGAGAGCGGGTGGCAGCTTTGGTGAGTGTCAGAGAGGAAGTTCCTTTTGTTCTTTTGCAGAGGTTGTTCCAGTGGTACTAAAGCAGCGTGTTCGGGTTCCTGCTCTGGATTTTGCCCATGTCCTTTCTCACGCAGCTGGGAATTTATGATTTAACCTTGAACCTGAAACTTTTTTCTAGCTCAAAGAATCAAGTACTTCTAACTGAAAAATCTGTCACTTTCATCTGAGAAAGAACTAAAGCAATCACACAAGTTCACTTTTCTGTGCTAGATACTGAGTACAACTCAGTTGATGCAGACGGGTTTCTCACAACGAGGGACAGAGTGCTCTAGAGGGCAGGCTTTGCCTTTACTGGGTAGAAGCATTGCCAGCTAAAACCCAAATTCAGTCAGCCCAAATAGCATTTTGACTACTTAGCTTTCTTTTTAGTCATAAATCAGACAAATCAATAATTGTTTAAATTGTGAAGGCTTCAATTTGCTGGTGTTACATGTGAAGTAAAGGCAGCATTAAATTAAAGATGCTATTCTATTGAGGTCATGGTGTCTCTGTGAATATGCAAGTCACCTTTTTGATGGTGTGGCCTTTTCTTTCTCGCTGGTTTTAACTAGGTTTTGTGTTGAAAATTAATAAAGGTCGGCATCTAGAAATGCTGTTAAGGTTTCTTGTTGAACCTGGTGCAGTTTCAGAGAATACAACATCTTAAGAGCGCACATTGCTCTTTCATGAAAGCACTTGTAAAAAAATTGTTGGGAGGTTTCTGATTGTCCCCTAAGCAGTGGTGTTGGTCACTGAGTCTTGTCTCAATTGGTAAAAACTTCTGAGGTGAAATAACATTATCTAATCCCACAAAGTCCAGGTTAGTGTTTCTATAGCTGCACTTACAGAGTGACAGATGGCCAGCAGGATTACAAAAGTCTTTAGTTATTGATGTTTGTAATGAAAATGTCAGTGTGGTCTAAAATGGTGTAACTACACCGTGCTCAATAGAGTTGGTACAGTCTGCCTTTACAGAGGATCTGCTTTGATCTGCTGTGGGCGTCAGCCCGGTGCCCCAGCCTGTGTGTGAGATGCACAAGGGCTCCCCAGTAAGTGAGATCAGCAGCACTTTGGCATGGTGCAGAGTGACATTTCTCCTCCTGCCTTTTGAAGCTGCTCATCCACCCCTGGTCAGCTCTGCACTAAACTCAGAAGTACGGACGTGCCAGTATTTGTGTCTTGAGTGAGTGATCCTGGAAAAAGGAGTCTGCAAGAAGGCAAAAAGAAGCTGACTTTATTCAGTGTTTTATGATTCTGTTTATATTCTGTATATAAAATCTGAGAGGAAAAAAGCTAAGATAAAAAGGACAAGGAAAAGCTCTGGATTGTTGAATAAAATTCTCTCTTTCATTCCTTTGCTCCTGGGCTGGTCAGTTAGGGTACAGAAATAGTCATGCTTGTTTGTGGCTGTGTGTTTCAACTGAGTGAGGAGGCTGAGATCTGTAAAAAGAAGCTGGGAGACAGTGTATAATTTAAATATCAGTTTGAAATGTCTGTCTCCTAATTATAGTGGGTTTGATTTTTTCCTTCTCTCCCTCTCTGTTTTTTTTCCCCCAGACTTTTACAGTTCACCTTTTAAGGCATTTACAGTCTTTGGACATGGGGTGAAATGATTAATAGCCTGTATTGATTTTTTAAAATAAGGAGATACAGTAGCATGAAGCAGGGAACAGCAGACTTAAATTTTCCATTATGTTTTCACTCCTGGAGAGAGTGCTTGAAAATGACTACTAGTATTGGAATGTCAGTGAGTTTCTGAATATTAACAATCCTTTCTTGTGTTTCTTTTAAGCCTGATAAATGCTTTAATTTACATTTTTTTTCTCCTGCTAAATTCTTTATTCTCTTAGGAAGTGATCACATTAAATGGAACTTTAAAGCAAAGTGTCAGAAGAAATAGATTAGTTGTCTGTCTGTCTGTACATGAGTACCAAATGAACTGTACATTAAAATGGTGGAGCAATGGGGCATGCAGATAGAAAAAATGATTTTTAAGGGATCTGTGAAATTTGGAAAGCCAATTACTATTCTGCCAGTGGAGAAATTTTCACTAAACATGTCCTAGTAAGTTTAAATGCCTATTAATTAATGTTTAACTGGTTCTTAATGGCAGTGAAGTCTAGTGACAGTATGACTTGCACATGAAAATTAGTCTGATGTTGGCTCTGTGGAACAGGGAGATACATCACTGTTAATATGGTAGCCCATTTATTACCCTGGTGTCTTAATTCAGCTGCATTCAAGGGCAGCGAATTGAGAATATCATAATCAGTTTGGGTAAGAATTTGAATTAGAACTGTGTCAACATGGTGGCTGTGCACCAGTCTGAAGGTCAGGGAGAAAGGCAAGAGGAGCTGCAGGAAATGGGAGCTGTGTGTCAGTGTGACCCTAACCCTAACCCCGACCCTCAGGTACGGACACACCTTCGCTCCTTCTGGTGCCACTGTGGGTCAAGGCCACATGAGGCATCTAAAGCACCTTCCACTGAAGCCTCTCTTACAGTTCTACTTGGAGCAAAACTGTGCTAGACTTTTCTCCGCCCAACTGGTTTTTTCGCAATCAAGATTGCTGGTGAATCACTGAGTGCAGTTAATGTTTCAGATCTTTCTGCAGACTCAAATTCCTGGTTTTGTCCCAGTCCAAACTGTCCACACCTTTTCAAATAAAATCTCTGTTGCTGATAAGGGGGAGCTTTGTGTCAGAGAGGGCTGAGTATCACCAACAGGGATGGGGGAGCAGAGCTGCTGAGTTCTCATCCACCATGTGGATTCAGGTAGACCATCTTGCAGTGGGACTACAGGAGCAAACAAAACCCAAAGCTGACCTGTCGTTGCTTGGTCAGAGCTCTTATTAAAGAGATGGGACTATCACAGTTATTCACAATTTATTACTTAAAATAACAAACAAAATATTAGTCTCAGAGGTCGTGAGATTTAAGCAACACTTCACCATAACTTCAAGATAGTCACGAGCTTCAGAGTTACATGGCAATTTATAACTTTTTGGTCCAATGAGCAATCAACACAAAACTTTGTTTTGACTTTATATCCGACCACCTTTGGTATTTTTTACTGCATTGCGTCTGTTTTTAACCAGTAACTTGCTAGCACACGTACACACATGTACTTCTATTATAACATCTAAATTCTTAACTTAAACTATAAAATCACGTTACTATACTTAAAAACCCTTCACCATATCACCCAATACATATTCTCACTTATAACTATAGAAACATAGGTTTATAATTCTTCTGCTTAAGATCTGTATACCTTTATCATTACATCAACCCAAGCTTTCCAGGGCTGTAAATTAAACTCATTAGTGCCTGTGGAAGTTTCTACTCCTGTTTCCCGCATTGACCTGCAGCAGCCGGATGTCTTCGGAAGGTATAGGATGCAAACTTAGTGTGCCAAGCAGTGTGCTCAGATGCATGCAAAGATGATATGTCCAATCAATAGGAACAGACTTCTTTGGCGCTGCAGTAATTTATAGGATAGTTTCTACCCTCTGTATGGTTCACGAATGAATTTGGTCAGTACAGTGTTTTAAAAATAAAGTGTGAGATAAGGTGGGCTGTTGGTTGGAGTTTTTTCTTGCCTCAGATATTTCACATTACAAACTCTGGCATGTTATTTCAGATCTGGTATTCTGGCCTAGTCAGCATAATTTTCCACTCCTGACCTGACAACTGTAATTTCCAGTCATTTTTTTTTTCTAAACTTTTGAGTTATGAGGAGGACCAGAAAGAACCAAACTCTTGATCTCCACTGGTATGATTGGAGGCAGAGTACTAAAACCTCCAAATAATGATCTCCTTACAAAATCCTGTCGTTTTCTGCCTCAACCTTGGAATTCCTGTATAACTGAGGATCTTAAAGGAAATTTTGCTTCCATGTACTGCTATCCCAGTAGCTATCCGTGTCCATGGGGACAAGATAGCACCACCCTCCTTTAGCAGCATGTCACCTGGCATGGATACGCATGCATAGGCATAGGAATGGAGCAGAAGCCATGTCAGGAGAGGAGACTTGCAAATGTTAGTGTTCATTCTGCCAGGAAATGTCAGCAGATTTCAAGATAATGCAGAGATATAAACGGAGCTTTCCTATCCTTCACTTAGAACTGGAGCCAGGGTGAAGCAGGCATTGCCCTGCTCCTTTATCCACAGCCAGTTTTGAGGCAAAGGCTCTGAAACCCTTGAAAGGGTGGGCAAGTTTTTGGGGAGGGATGTGTGTATCTCACTGCTGTGCCTGCACATTCCACATGGTGATTTTCTTTTGCTGTCCCATTGGTTTCCAAGTGCTAGAGTTCCTCAAGTTTGAGAAGTAAAGCCTGGGGTTTATGTTGAGCTTTGTCTCTTAGCAGAAACTGGGACCCTGTGTATTTCATGTTTCCAGTCTTGATTCTGGTCTCTTCTCCATTTCTCTTAATCATCCTTTGTTCCTGTGGCGTGAAGGGAAAACCCCGCACCAAGAGTTTCAGTGAGTGATCTTACTACCATTTCCCCCATTTGTTTAGAAATGTGCATGGTAACTGCATCTGTGCATTGACTGTCAAAAATAGTCAACAATAAGATTTATTTCAGGTTTCCTCTACTTTCTCCGGGTGAGCCCTGGTAGTTAAATAACAGGGTAAGAATGAGTACCTCTCATAATGGGTATAAAATTGAAAGTGACTGCAAAAGATGAATTGTTCATGTAAATGATTGTGGAATTGTATTGAGCACCTTTGATTCAAAGTATTGTGCGTGGATGCTTGAAATATGACTAGTAATTAATTCAGTGAAAGAGAAAGTTGAGGATTTCAGTACTACTGGTGTAGTGTTCTGGAAAAGATGTTCAGAAGATGAAGTTTAACAGTCTGTGAAATATTTTTTCTTTTAACTTTCAGAAAGATTGCCCTTAAGCCTTTACTCCTGAGATAGGCAAAATGGTTTAGACTGAGTTAAGATGCACCTGATTTTTCCCTCCAAACATGAAATAAACACCATCTAGCTTTTACCTTGCTGTTATATTTTTCCTCTCTCATTATAGTACGTGTGTTAGTCTTGGTCTCATTTGAGATATTTTTTCAGTTTGAATAATTTACCTTTTTTCAGTATTGCCAAACAGAAAATGTTGAGAATTCAAAAGCCAGTCCTCACTGATGGTAATAGGCCCTACAAATTGAAATTTTAAGTACAATAAATAGCACATTTGTGTTCTCTGCCATTTTCCCTTGTCACTTTAGGGTATGTTTCTTCTGGCATGTACAGATTCTCCACATGTAATTTGTAGTAAAAGCTCAAATTCTCATCCAATCTCCTAACTCTTGTACTGGGTCTTTACCATGGACTTCAGTATACTCAATATTGTTTTTAAGTTGCAAAAGCTTACAACGCTGCCAATAGTCTGCAAAATGTACTGGCTGGCTGAGTCTGCATGCATGTGAAAATTGTGCTCTCATTTGAGAACTGCAGTTTGTCTTGTTCTGGAAAATGAAAGGAAGAAGTCCTTTAATTTCATTTCTTTCAGAAGGAACGAATGGAGGGAAAGTATTTGTTTTCAAATACTTTTAAATATGGAGAGACACAGTGTTGAGGAAGAAACAATTTGTTTAAACATTTCTTGGCACAGATATCTCACACTTCACTAGTTGGGAAAGAGAAGTAATGGGCATGTTCTAATCCAGATACTTTGGGCTTCTTTTTTTAAGGCAAAATAGTGGGCATTGATTGTCTAAAATGATACGGTGTCTCCTTTGTTCTGCCTGACCTGTCCTGTGCATTGATGTCTTCAGAGAAGGGAATAGCAAACATTAAAGAGTGATTTGATCTTATGAGGAAGGTGCTGTAAGGATCAGTGACTGGGTGCTGAAGTCAAATTCAGAGAGTAAATTAGACAAGCGTGTTCCAGTCTGTCCACAGCAGTGGAGCTGGACTAGGCCCTGGGACAAACCAGCACCGGGTTGGAGGAATGGTTGCTCTGTGCACTGAAGCCCAGTTGCCTTTCCAGAAGCTGAAGCGCAGGTGGTGAGCTCTGCACGAGGCAGCTGCCTGGCGTGGCAGCAGAGCTGTGCTGTGAGCCGGCGGGCAGCGGGTGCGGGTGAGCTGTGCGCTCAGTGCTCCGGGGTGGCTGCAGCGCAGGCCAACCCCCAGCGCTGCTCTCGGCCGCTCACCGCTCGGGCACGGGACACGGGGCTGTAATTAACGGTGAGAGGTGCCCACCGGTTTAGAAAGAAAGGCAAAGTTATTGGAAGTCTTATCTAGTGGGATTATATCTTGCACTTAAGGCTCTAAGAAATATCATTCTGTGCAGCTAAAATGAGGTTTTCCTTTAGCCCTGTCGTGGACTGTGTTAATGTATGTTGGAGCTGAGCGCTAGGGTGTTCATCCAGCTGTACTATAGAAGCACTGCAGCAATGGCTTTAGACATGGTAAGTCTCTGGTATTTTGTCAGTTCTTACTAACAAATACTAGAATGAAAACTGATGATCAGTCTTAATAAAAGAACTGATTGTGCAATTTAAATCCAGGCAGTTTTAATAAAATACCTAATCCTCAAATGTGCATAATTAGATTTACATATTCACATCACTGCAATTAGAAGTTGGTATTTAAAGGGCACACTTCCCATTTCATGTGCTTTTAATCATTCTTCTCAAGTTTGCTTTTTCAAATTGCAGAGTTAAGGTAAACACATTCATTTGATTCTTTCCCTCTAGGCATGTAATATTTTTTCTTCTGGAATGAGTTTTATATATTTGGTTTGTCTTTGATTAATCTGTAAAATAGATAATAAATAAATAAACAAATAGGTAATCCCATTCAGCACTGAATACTTTCAAACCTTTTAAGCAGTGCCGGGGGTAAACAATTTTTCTTTTCAAGTGTTGACATGGCAACAGTAACCCTCTGAATACAGTTTAAGCTTCCACTCTTCCCAGCCCTATGTCTTTGCTCCCTAAACCAAAGACCTTACTGTCTCTGTAATGGATAAAGATCATGGATTGCAACCACCTGATCAGCTTCTGACCCTGCACAGGCTTCCCCAGCCCCTCTGGCCAAATTTACAAGAGTGGTTCCGTGAAAGGCATTTGCAAAGTCAGCAGGGATTACTTCCAAAATCAGAGGGAAGCGTGGCTGTGGTTGTGATCACAGCACAGGCTGGCAGGGGAGGGTGCAGCTGCGATGCCTCCAGCACAGGGAGCCGTGCTGCAGGAGGTGCGGTGCTGCAGGAGGTGCGGTGCTGCCTGTCCCTGGGGTGCGCCTGTCGCACGGCCTTGGCCTGGCTCTGGTCTGCAAACCTGTGGCTTTGAAGGAAGGTTCCTCTGAACAGACGACTGCCTCCATCTGCATCTCAAGCCTTCTGTGAGAAGACTGAATCCACCTGCTGCCCTTGGTGTGTCACACTTCCCTGTTTCCACACTTCCCAGAGCACTGTTTGTGCCTCAAGGCACCACAGAGCCTACGCTGCTGGTGTCCTGCAGGAATGGATCTGCAGTGCTGCTGGTGCTGAATGGGAGCTGCCTGTGGTAAAAGTTTATTTTGCCCTTGCAGCAGCCTGTTAGTAGCCCTGCTTAGGAGGCTGCTACATCAGAGCCCTGAACGCTTTTAGATTATGTAATGACTTAACATTATATAGAGACTTTAAAAAAAAAAAATTTAGCTAGCGACTAGGATGACATTAATAATTCAGCACATTGAAATGAAGGATGAAAATCAGACAGGCAATAAGTTAATGCTTGTGTTCTGCTGACCATACACGTTTGGGTATGAAATGCTTTCTCATCAACTGGCAAAAATGCTAATGGCTGTTGTAACCCTGTGGTCCAGCTGCCCTTCTTTAACTCCAGCAGCCACTGGGAATGGGTTTATCTGTCTTTTTAGGAGCAGGAAAAATAGTGTTTGTTTTGCATATGCCACTAGAAATAAACTGCATTTTCATTTTTAATTTTTCTTTCTCAGTCTAGTCCTCCCTTCTGATCTCCAGAGTTCACATCTTGTTCCCTGTGTTTAAAAGGATGTTTGCCTATCTTTGTTGCTATTTCCCTTGCTTTCTTTTTTCCTCCCTCTTTTTTTCCTATCCATTTTTCTTTTCTTTTTTCCTTGGTTTGTTTTTCCTTTCCTTCTGTTTTCCCTTTTTTATTTTCTCTTATCTCTTTGCCCGTTTCCCTTTTTATTTCTTATTTTTCTCTTTTTTCCTTTTCTCTTTTCCACCTTTTTCCTTTTTTTTACCCTTTCTCTTTTTCTTTTTTTTCCTCATCATTGTGGTTTCTATAAGTGGTGCACAGTCTTTGGCCAGGTGGGGACCAGGTGGTTTGTTGTGGAGACATTGGAAGGTTCTTCTGCATCCAGGCACGAGTGTGGGAGCACAGCCGGTGGCCGATGGATGGAGAACAGGAGGCTGGGGCAGCTGCCACGGCTCTGGTGGTGCGCCAGGCCCTGCGCAGGGCTGTAGCTGGGCAGCCTGGTTAAAGGCACCCTACAGACCCTGGCTCAGAGCTCTACTCTCAGGTCTTGGTGGGGATAATGATTTTTCTTGGTGGAAATAATGATTGTGATCCTGAGGGCAGGCTGGAGCAATGCAGATCCAACTTCCCCTACCCCAAACGTATTTATAGTAACATTCATAAATTCTTTGGTTAAAACAATCCAGAATTCTTGGTTTCATTTCTGTCTGTGTGTATAAAGCTAGGCAGAGAGGGTGTGATTCAGATGAAATTCTTTTTTCTGTTGTCATATCCACTAGGGAATCACCTTTTCCTCTTTGACACCTTGCTTTGTTGCTGCATACGGAGTGAGAAGCTCTCACCGAAGAAACAGTGACTGCAGGAAAGTGGGAGAATGAATTTGGGAAGGACTAGTACTGCTGTGGGAAAACTATGATGTACCTTAATTGCATTTATTTGTGGTGACGGATAAAAGGCTGGCCTGTAGCATCTCTTAGGGTTATCAGTGCTCCTGCATTCCCAGTCTTGCCCCACACCAGGGTAACAGGTGGGGTAATGGCCATTTCCCTGCCAGATGGGCAGGGAGTGCTGCCAGTGTGAATGTGGAGGGAACTACTCTGATTTATCCCATCCCACGTATGCTGCCTGAATGCACCACAAGGGCTGATATTTTTCCAACATTGCCTTGGCAAAGGGAAAGGTGAGGACTTGTGGCTTTTGGACACATAGTTGCAAAGTTCTACAGGCCACTATGTCAGGGTGGGAGTGGTGGGTAAGAAGAGGGCGTGTGCTCTGAACTGCAGCTTGAAACAGCTTCATGAAAGGGTAATATCTGGGGGACAGCTTGGCTGTCACTCCTTGGAGAACATGGGGATGAGTTACTTCCTACCAAACTGTGCATCTGTAGTGCTTCTTCCATGGCTTTTTCCCTTTTGCCTTATAGGAAGTGAAGAGAAAACAGATTTCATCATTGACTTAGCACCAGCTTTTGCTTTAGTTTGAGTGTAATTTCACAGCATACACTGATACTGTGTGCTTAGTTTTTCATATGCGGTCAGTTGTGAATGCATTATTCTGAAGAACCGACTGACATCAATAATGTTTCCAAAATCAATATTTGTATAATATTTGTGTAACATACCAGCGGAATTCTGCTGAAATGGGACTGGCTATATAGATACTTTGCATAGGGACAGTTTAGACTCACCAAAGAGCAGGTAAAGTAGAGAATTGCAACTGAAAATTAAACATACTGTGGGAGGTGTTATATTTAATAGACATGTGACTGTTTCAACATCGCTCTTATATTTCAGATGTCTGAAGTATAGTGTAAAAGAGAGTGATCTAGAAAATGTTATTTGTAACCACAGTATCACATTTCATAAATTGCCTAATTCAAGTAATAATGAACTTAATTCTGCATCAGAGTGGTATGAAAATTTCGATACCTTTGGCAGCCTTCTGTTTACAACAGGTTTCCACAGTGGAACAAGCAGAACACTAACACTCTAACCAGCAGCTGGCTCTTCCACTGCTGAGAAATAACTGCATGCGCCTGGACCAGTAAACTAGCAGGGAGTTAACACTGGTGCCTTACCTTACTTGGAACCACTGGGGATGTAGCTAGTTAATTTATTCCTACTGATTTTTGTTACTGCAAAGCATCTTTACCGGTAGTTTTACCTGACTGCTTTTGGTGCTGAAGGGTGGAGATCTGTATTCCTTATTCCTCACCACTGGCTTGGTGTCAGAGTGATCAGGACCTTGTAAGTGGTTATCACCACTTTAGAGGAAGGCTAAAGTGCAAGGACAGGAGATATCAATCATCATCACAAGTCAAATTCATTAAAGAGGAGGAACTATTTTAAATGACTTTCATGCCAAAAGGGCATTAACAGGTAAAAGTGTTCATGTAATTTATTCCGAGAATTTTGTGGTAACTGTCAAGTTATTCAACAGCTTTCTCTCATTATCATTTACTTCATGTACCTTGACTTGGCAAAGCCTTTAGGAAGACATTTAATCAGAAGTATGCAAATGGTCCTGTTAGCTTCAACAGCAGTCGGCACTTAGGAATAGAAAATCTTAAATATTTTCTAAATGTTGAGACATATTGGTACTAGTTATATATGGTGGATTATGCAGCCTTTTTTTTTTTTGCACATTTTCAAATATTTCCTAAGCAAGGCTTTGCAAATCATTCTACAGAAGCTGCTGCTGGGTGACCTGAACTGAAAATGTTTCTGTTTCCATGCTAAAACATAAATCCTAAGAAGTTAACAAAGAAGGCTTTTTTGATTGAATAAAACTTTTTATTCATCACTAAGTATTTTTTTTTTAATTGAATGAGCTAAACCTGGTCCTAAAATAACACTTTAAATTAGAAATTGAAGTGCTTCACCTAGAAAATGTCATATATTTTTTTCTGACATGCCTATTGCACGGTGCAAGTTTCAAAGGTCTTGGTTTCTCCAAATAGCCTTATATGGAGAATGAACTATTTATAAGAAAAAAGAATTTGTCTTCCCTTGATTTTCCATTATTTCTTCAATAGACCTGCTCAACTGTTGCAAATACTTACTAAGTGCCTTTGTTTCCTATCCATCCTGATGGAAAAGGGCTGTCCTTTAGGTAGGGGGATATGAGGTTGACACCCTAACTCTGGTCACATGTAATTACAGTAACATGTGACTTGTACTGTGTCTTCCGTAAGTTGAAGACTTGGCCTAAGATATTAAAGGCTTAAATTCAAATGGCCTATTTTCTGCTTCAGTTGTGGTGCATCTGTGAATGGCCACAGATCTTCAGAAATGTGTATCAGGAAAAATATTTTACAGTGGAATTTAGGGGAAAATTAGATTATCTGAATCTGGGCCTGGAGTGTCTTTATCTCCATGTTACAAACAAATTAGTTAGAACACACATAATGAAACAGCTTGTCCCAAGACATGCCATAAGAGAGGTGGAGAAGTGAAGAGCAGAAGTGTTGTTCAGGCCCCTCCCTGTTTCCCGCGTGCAGGGCTTTACCTGTATTTGTTGCAGCTTGCTGGTGAAGTACAATCAGTTCTCAGGGTTTGCTTGTGCCTCTTTCTTCGTCTTTACCAGAGTGCAGCGCGTGGGCCTGCTGAGCTGCAAGTGCTTCAATCAGTTCCATTTCAGACATTACAGTGCTCATAATTTTGAATGTGAAACCGTGGCAATGTTCTGAAATCACATGTGTGCCTTGTCTTTCATTACATCCTTTTAGGTTCAGGATGCCTAGAGACAAATGGTACATAAAAAGGCCTCCGTGACACAGGTCCCTACTGGCACTGACTGTACAAGCAGGAAGATGCCTAGACAGAAGGTAAGGAGAGCTTCTTTTAATTTTTTAACTGATGTAAAGCCTAATGAGCTGATTTTAATTTATTTGGCTACTAGCAACGGTATTTAAATGAAGCACATAATTTGTTAAATACTAACAAATATGCTTCCGGCTGTAAAGCTAATGTGATTTTTTGCTTCACTGGTAGCCTTGGAGGCGTTTGATTTCCCTTAGCCCAAACTTCAACTTCATCTGTAAGCAGGCCGTACCAGCAGGTTTGATCAAGCATTTTTGTTTGTCACATTTTTAAAATGCAGCATTTGAATTTCTTCTTTAGCCTACTGGACCCTTCCAAAGCCCTTGCTGCCTGTCCATCTGCCATTTCAGACATTAGTCCGTGCAGGAATGCTGAGTGAGCCGTGCTGTCTGCTCTGCTCTTGTTCCATTGAACGTGTTGCCATATAAAATTCTGCTGCTTGGTTTATTTCTCACACGGTGTCCAGATTAGGCAATGGAGGAGTTTCTGACAACTGTGAAAACCTCCTCTGATGGTTTTGTCAAACTGAAGGTTATAAATTTTAGGGCCTTGCTACAGCTTTCATTGCAAGTACTTACATGCATCCTGAATCTATAAATTTTCCTCATCGTTTCTTGGCCTTGACCCTGTAGTTTGTGAGACAGAGCAGGCAGCATGGATTCCTCTGGAAGCATCACAGGCTAGATGCACACAGTGTGTCACCCGTACAACCTTGCTCATGGAAGAGCTTGGGGTATTTGAATACATAATGGGTTCTATGCATAATTTATTATTTCAGTGTATTTCACAAAGGTTGTGCCATTATTCTGGGGGAGGGAGGAAAGGGAGTATTGCTGGGTTATTTTCCAGACAGAATGATGTATGAAGCTCCAGAGAGCTATTTTAACCATATGATAAACGTAAAAAATAAAACTGGACTAAGAGGTACTTCGAACAAGTTGTTTCAGTTGGTTGTTTGGTTGGGGTTTTTTTCTGAAAATTCTTTTGATATCAAGTCACATAAATATTGGGAACTTTATCCTGATTGTGGTTGCAGAGGTTTAGATGGATGTCTTAATATCAAAGTAAATTGCTATTAGAAGGAAAAATTAAATGCTTTTCAGATATAAAACAATGAAATGAAGGTGAGTTGTGGAGATACTGGGAATGGTTGTTGCACAGCGAGAGCAGTCTTAAAAGAGGAAAGAAATCTTGATTGTAATAACTGTGTTTGTAAAAAGAAGACGACAACACAAAATTTTCAAGTAATATGCAGAGTTAATAAAATTGCGGGAACATTTTGCCAGAAAAGAAAGGAAATATTCTTTTATTCCAGATAGGGGGAGGAAAAGTACTACTTGACTCGCAAATCTTCTGGAAGAACATTTATGTTCTCTGTCAAATATGTATAAATTAAACTATATTTTAAATCTTTTCACGGGTCCTGCTGAATAGAACATGTCTCAAGGACAATCCAAGGAAGGAGAACATTTGATAAGCACATGTAGCTCCGGGCAAAGCTGTGTGCATTCCCACAGAGCTGTGATGCCAGTGAGCTCTCTACCATGCCACACATTCTTTTCCTTCTCCTTAGGCTCTGAATCAAATCCTTTTGAAACCAGTAGAGCTCTGTAGACTTCAAAGATCAAGCACTGTGGAGGAAGTGCAGGTCAGGAAGTACTGATCTGAGCTTCATTTCCTTTTGCTTTCCTTTTCCCTTACTTTCCTTAATTTCAGAAAGGAACATGCCATATTCCATCTGTTCTCAAACGGTCCTGGGCCACGAGCCACTAGAGCCTGGCACCATGTCATTGGGCTGGCAGAACAGGAAGGAGCACAGTTGTTCTTCTCTTCTCCTGGCTCCTTTAGTGTCTGGCTCCTTCCATTAGAGCTTTTTTTCCTTTCTCATGGTATGGTGCAATAGAGAAAAGTATCTGGCATCCTAATAATATTAGTTCTATGGTATTCTAGTTTTCAGCTGTGAGATGAACATCAGATGCTTACATGGTCTCTCTACCCACACACAATGTGTGTTTGTGTGTGCATATAAATTTATACTATACCATTGCTGTTATAAAATTTTTCAGAATTCAAAAATTACCATGAGTGGGTATTTATGTGAGAAAAGCAGAAACAGATGATGTCCCCATCCTGCTACAGGGATAACACTATTGCTTAGCTTTTTTGCATCTAATGGAAGGACAAAGTACTTCTTGGAAGTCTGAAAACCTGCTGAAATCTGGATCCATTTTTGAGTCAAAGTAATCCACTTAAAATTCATCCCTCTGCAAGCAAATTCTTTTTTTCCCCAGCAAGGCCCAGACTGATCTATGGTAATTTGAAAACCATGGACCAAATATTCTACCCTCTTCTCTCTCTGCTCCTTCCTGGTGTCCAGCACCATACCCTGTCCCCTCTCTTCGTGTCCCTTAACTTTCAGAGCATGGAGACCCTAAACAATCCTTGCAAAGGGTCAGGGCAGATTGGAGTAGGTGTGATTTCGGGATTAGATATTCTGAAGAGGGGGAACTAGAAACATAGCCAGCCTCTTCCAAAGGGCAGTGCAGGAAGGTTGGATTTCACTTGTCAAACTAGGCAAAAATCCTGTTCTGGAAATGGCATCTTCCTCTCTTCCTGCAAAACCTGTCTTCTACTGACTATCAATGTCTACATTTATGACTTTCCTGTAGCACAGAAATTCTGCTTCAGGCAGATTTTTGCAGACCTAAATTCTTATAATCCTCTCCTCTGGTAAAGAAAGTGTATTTCGTAGTGAAACGTTTTCTAGAGATGGAGTCTCCAACACTCTTCCCACCTCTTCTTTTTTCCTTCACACCAGAATGATGATTCGTAAGTGACACAACAAGATGCATTTTTTCAAGTAATTTCACAGTTAGTAGTTTAATAAATTTGTGAGATAAGCAGTATTGCTGAAAGGATAATTCTCCCTCCCCTTCTTTACCCCAGAGAAAGAGCAACAAAAGCCTGCCTTATACAAAGTAATTAAAGCCTCTCATAGTATACAGTGGATGCAGTCTGAAGTCTGAAAGAAGATAAGGCAGGGAGATTTCAAGTTAATCATGTCAACACCATTGCTTGTGGGTGATCTCTGCTTCCTGCTACTCTGTGTGCTGTGCCCCAATATTTGAGCCCTTTTCCCTGGTCAGAGCAGAGCTCTGGGCTCCCGTGCAGCCCAGCACTAGCACTGACAACCTGTGAAGGTGCCCAGGCAGACGCCGATGTGGGAGAGGGCTGCTGAGGTCCCTTGGTATCAGCTGGTTAGACTTGATGAATCTAAAATTTATACTGAGCTTAGGTATGGAGGAAGAGTAGGAGATGTGCTTATGTCTGGTGTGTGACCACTGGTGGGTTTTATTAACCATGGTTTTAATGGTTTTAACATGGAAAGGTTTTATGTGTTTTGCCAAAGCGGAAAAGAGAGAAAGCAAACAGTGTTCATCTGAACAGTGAAAGAAGCTGAGCTGGAAAAGAACAAACACCTACCTGCTGGAAGTTTACCCAACACGTAGCTGATAACTTAGTAATTCTAGGGTGTTACAGGTTTCCATGGTGGCAGACTACCGAGAAAAAATGTGAACTGGCATTTTCCACCCCCATGGTTCTATAGATCCTTGAAATAGAGGAGTTTGCTCACAAATTGCATTTTGAGCTAGAGACTGGGAAAGTTGGAAGACAGATCATCACCCATGGAACTTGCTGTTCTTGCCCAGTAGTCTGGAAGGGATAAAGTAGGGCTGCTGTATGAGCCTTGTGCCAGAGGAGTTTTACTCTGAGGACATATCTAGCAGGAGCATGCCAGTTCTGTACAGCAAGTCCTTTGCACTTAAGCTATATTCCCTTACGCATCTAGAGAGTGAGATTCTGGAAACACTAGTGAAAAAGAATGTTTTTACAACACATCTTAATGGAAGGAGGACATTGAACAAAAACCATTGAGACAGATGCATTTATTTTTTAGCTGGTATGAGCAGAGCAAAAATAATACTTTCAAATATGCTGTATTGAAATCTCATTGGGGAAAACAACAAATAGAATCATCTATTAAGCAGGGAAGAAAGCAAGCATATAGAATCCTTAGGTATATTTAATTTCATAAGCAGGTTTATATTCTTCTGTGGAACTGTAATTCAAAGGTTTCTTTTAATCATCCATATGAGAGGACACTGGCCTGGAGTAATACTGTGATTGGTAAGACAAAAGAAAGCTCCAAAAGAACTGGTATTCTCACTTTTCAAAAAGAAAAATTTACATTAGTGTTTTCAGTAGGACAGGCCAGAAATAGGTACACAAAGCACATGGGTGTGATTCTGCTGCCTGCGTCTGGTGTTCCTGCTCGTACCTGCTGAGAGCGGCTCCCACTGAGGAACTCCCTTACCATCACCTCCTACTCCAACACCCAGAGTCTGTCTTCAGTTAACATGTTGAGTGAAGCTTACGAAGCAGTGGACTGTGAGGAGGAGCAAATACAGGGAGTTTATTATTTAATGCAAATTAACTATCCTAATTAAGAGTGTTAGTGTAATAGCCACAGTGAGACTGAAGCGTCCTCAGTCTGTTCGTTAAAGGCCATCCTCTGCAGTGCCTCCTTAGTGATTTCAGTGCAGCTGCCTCTCTCGTCATTCTCAGGAGAGGGGTGATGTAGGTGGATCAGTCAGCTCCCTGGAGTGCTCAGTGAGACTCTTCAGAAGAAATTCTCTGTGCTATTATGCAAACGATTCCCTACCCCCATTAGTTAGTGACTGAGATAGGGAGTGATGCCAGGAGCACACCTGCCCCTTCGAATCCTTCTCCCTCCTCTTCATGTGCTTTAGCTGCAGGTGGCCCCACTGGCGTGTGCATACCCACTCCTCTTTGAATGGCAGCTCCTGGCAGACATCTCACATCTTCCTGGGATTAAAACCTCTAAAGAGTGTCATTGTTATTAGTTTGGAGGCAGAATTTTACATTTGGATTGTGTGCATCACTACATATATATATATATACATATGTTCAATTTGGATTACCTTTTATAACATCCTTTTAAGCTCTCTGCCAATAGATAGTTAAGGACATGGGTATGATAAAATAATCAAAGAAAAGTGTGGCATGCTGAATTTAAACAGAAACTTCTGCACAGAAGTGTAGAATTCGCCTTATGAGTTACATGTAAAAGTGCATATCATTTAGTTAGTAGGAGAGTGTATTTTTAATGTGAGTTTTCCCTCTTGGTCCATTATGGCAGAGGGAAGAGCAGTCTGAGAGAGTTTAATCACAGCAAGGGCTTCCTTCTTCCCCTGGCCAGTGGAATTCACTATCCTCTAAGTGCGTTCCCTTATTCTGGCCTTCCCTGCTTGCCCTTAACTTGTGTCTCTGCTGGAGCAAGACCCAAAAGGCTACGGAGATTAATCGACCAAATCTTTTTGAATCTATTTTTTTTAAACTGCCATCATGTAAAAATGTTTTTAACTCTGTCAGCTCTCCTCACAAACGATAGAATACAGTTTATTTTCATTCTCTTAGCTGATTTGGGCTGTCATATATGTTAAGCCTTTCAGTAAATCAACTTTAATATTTTACCTTACTATCTGCAAGCAAATGGTCTTGCTTTTATTTTAATGTCAATACATTTGGCTGATACAGGTCTTTTAAATGATTCACATCATATCTTAATAAGCCTCTTGGACAGAAAATAATAATAATAATAAAACAAACACAGTTTTCATTGATGGAGATTACCGTCTGTTTTCAATGAAAAGGATGGAACAATGAAGAGCTATGAAAGATGTAAACCAAAAGGATTACCTAATTATCTGTGTGCATATGAAATTATACCAGCAGGTTTGCAGATGAAGCAAACAAAACTGCCATTTTCTGCTCATGTGGAGTTATGTGGGTACTGCAATTTACCTTTTATTATTTTAGCAGGGGCTGAATTGGAGCCATCTGCAGTTCTGCTGTAAAGGTATGAGAGAGCAATTGCAAAGAGCTTTGTTTTCACATCCCTTTGATACAATAATGGAATTCTGATAGAAAAAATAAGAAAAAAAGAAAAGGAATGATTCTGAGAGAGAAGGTTGATCAGGGAATTTGGTTAACACTTGGATAAACAATTTTAAATTCTGGATTTTCAGTAGTAGGTAGAACTGCTCAGAACTTGAGAAAGTCCATTTGATGTGAAGCTTTTGTTCAAAAGGTTTGAGAAAACAAACTGTGAGTAGGTATCTGCAATAGGAGGGGAGGAAATGGAAGGACGATTTATCTCAACTGAAACAAAGATTATGCAGCAGCATTGATTAGTTCCCTAAAGAATTCCTGTCATTTGTTCACTTGCACTGTGCATTTAAATGGTCAAAGGAGCATGAATGAAGTTATATCTCTGTGCACTTTAAATGCAGTTGTGCCATTCAGTTGAGCCTGATGGTTTAATTTTAATTCCCAGATTGTGGCATTTTATATTTGGGAAAGAAAATACAATTCTGAACATCAGCTTTTTGAAAACAGTTGTCTTTCTCTTTTTATTATTACTGATTTAGTTTTAAGGATAAAAGTAAGGAATTTTCTATACATGTAAGACATAAGAAGGAAACCTCCCCATAGCAGAGGTGTGAGCTGCTACAAAATGTCCCATGTGACAGAGTTCGGACAGGATGTTCAGCCACTGCCTTGTTGCTGGCTCTTTGCACCTCGTGAAACCAAATGGCCAAAGCAGTCTCCCTACGTGATGGCAGCTCAGCCAAGGGCACGTCACAGCTTCTGCTCAGGCCCTGCAGTGGCAGCCTGGGGGTGGAGAGGGACCATGAGGTACTTCAGGCTGCTCCTCAGGGACTCCAGGCTAAGTTGGAGCTTTCCTGAAGTTCTGCAGCTGTTATGTGTAAGAAAAGTGCCTTTCTGAAACAATGACTCCACTCAGTATTTAAATCTAGAGATAACAAAGGGCAGACGGAAGGGATTAGTGTCCTGTATACCATAGCTGGTTCTCACAGCAACAGGCAGCGTTGTGACAGCATTTCTCAAGAACACATTGAGGGTTAGAATGACAGGTAAAATGAGAATCCTGCATAATCAAAGGTATTGACAGAAGCTGGCAGGATTCACTGGTAGGCTTCCTTCTGTGTAGGATGTGATAAAACTGCGTTTTTAAATCAGCAAGATATTCTCATGTAATAAATGTCCACATTTTTTTTCCTGCTGTAGTTTAGCTGTGTTATTCAGGATGATGTCAAGCAACACACCTGCCAAAATTTATTCTAGAATATAGGGAGTTGTCATGACATGCACCTAGTTTAACTGGGACTAATTCAGAAGTGATGATGTCCCAGCACATTGCCGTGTGTGGGGAGCTGTTTGTCATTTTCTGTTTTAATGCAGATGCTAGCAGAGCACAGACCAGGAGATAAGTGTTTTAAATAGGGCATCCGACAGGTCTGAACCAAAACCTTCCATGAATATTCAAACAAATGCTGCTTCCCTCGAAGCCTGTGGTTAAATCTGCCAAACCCTGTAGCTTCAGCAAAGCTGTACAGTAGAGCTCAGTATGAACCTTGTGATTCTAAGTCTTCAGCTCATCTATTGCTACTCTGTAAAATCTGCAAATTATTTAAAGGAGTATTTTAATATTTAGCCATAATATTCTGTTAAGAAAATATGATTGAGTTGCCCATGTTATTCCATATTTTGTTATGCCAAAGGAGGAAAAAAAGGGTTTAAGAGAGAAATAGGAGAGCAGAGAAAGAAGAAGGAACAAGAAGGGTACGCCAGAAATGTAAATATTTAAATGGCTACAGAAAAAGAAAACCTAAAAGGAATTACTTGTTATTCACTTGAGCAAAGATGATTTACATTAGTTGTTTGAAAAGATTTTCAAACTGCAAATTTCTAAACCATCTAAAATTCACAGCTGTTTCATTCCCATCCCAGAGAGAGGAGAATGGAGAGAAATGTTTGTCAAGAGCAGTGTCTGTGTTTGCATGATCTCCTTGGCTGTTGTTCTCCCATTGTGGGGTTTTCCTTGGAAGGAAGTGGTTTGACTCCTCAGGTGAATGTTCAGTTAGAATGAAGGGGCTCACGCAGTCTCTAATTCATCTGCCATCTATATTTTTATCCTTGCTATTATTTAGTTTATTCACTGGTAGAGCGATGCCATTATTTTCTGTTGCTCTATAAATATAGATGAGAAACAGTTCTGTTGATACATTTAAATAAGGTAACCAGCAGAAGAAATTCAACTCAGAGTACATTGCCACATCAAACAGCTACATCAGACTGTTGTTGAACTATATCTGAACTGATGCAGCTTCTTGCTGCTCTTCTGCAAATCTGCCAAAAAACAGTTGAGGGGAAAAAATAAAGGGCAAAGAGAAAATAGATGGAGTATTTGGGCTGGGGAAGTGTTTCCAGTATTTGAGTTCAAGTTCTCCTAAAATAGAGATTACTGAGACTACATCTGTGGATTTTTTAACTTCAGTAATAAGTAATCCCTGGGTGTGACAGTCAAGACAAGGACTTGCAAGAAGTCTCATGTTAACGTAAGCTCTCACCTTGCAAAGAGCTGTGTGTGCTGGACCTCGCTTACATACAAGCATCACCTGGGTATTTGCACAGAGTAGATCTCAGGCCAGACCTGAGCAGCATTTGCTGTAGAGCAGAGTATTCATTGCTGGGGAGGGTCACATGGGGAGGTGATACTCAGTCCTCATTCACAGAAGTCTTCTCTCATATGTATTGAGTGAAAACCTAATGATATTCTCTATTCAAAAATAACCTAGCAAATCAGCAAGTCTAAGAGTTTCTATCGGGAGCATTTTGTTCATAATATACCGATGTGTAGGACTCTCTAAATTAGTTTGACTTGACTATTGAAAAAAAAGTAATTACAGAAAATATTTCTCTTTTTGACAATGAAAATGTGAGAAGCAAGTGCATCCACTGAGAATGCTGAAGAGTTAGTGAAATGAAATGTGATATGGACACTTCTTTGTTTGAAAATCAGTATGTGGTGTCTTTGGGAAGGGGAGTTCATTCTGGGCTTTCTGTGTTAGTGATATCTGGGTCCTTCCTGGCAGCGTATCCATCAACAAGGACTCCCAAGGACACCTGGACTGCTACCAGAAATGCAGTGCTGCCATTGCAAGTAGTATGTGTCATCATACTTGAAATCAAGACTTGTCTACATGGAAACCCCAGTTTTCTTAACTGACTTAAGAAAGTGGCACAGCTCTCTTTTCAGGCTTTTCGTTGAAGGAGGTTGAATCATAAATCTTTAAAAGATGCCTGGATTTCTTTTCTATTTTAAATTTTTACCTTGTAAAGTTACGCTGCAGGAATAGTTTGCAATTGAACTTGCTTCCTGTATTTGAGGAGTGTTCCATTTGGTAATTTGTAACCATCCACAGAGCTTCTGAGAAATATTTTCATGTTTGTATGTAATACCGTTGTACAAATACTAATTGCTTTCATAAAATGATGATGTCTGACAGGCATTGCTGTTAAATATTTGGTGCCGACAGATCTGTAAAATGTTAATGGTTTGCAGCTACAGCATCTACCTACATTGGAATTTTCTGTTCTGCATGTTATCATAAACCTAAACTCTAGAAAGTTTAAGGCTTGTTCTAGGAGGGAAGTGGAGATGCTCACATCTATGATAACAGATTGACTACAGTAAACAAATTTTGAGAACAGACTCTAAAGTAACTCATGAAAAATACCAAGTAAGAAACGCCCAATCTAGTAAAATAACCCCTTCCAGCAGTCATATCACAAGCACTATTTTTATGTCCTTCTGCTGTCGTATTTATTTTGTGCCATTTGCATTGCTCATTGCTCATCCTTGTGGAGAGTAAAGTATCTCTGAGGCTGGAAGACTAATTATGAATTACCAAATTGTTCAAATCAAACAGCAACAAATAAAACAGAAAATAAGCATGAGGCATTACAAAATGCTTTCTGTTCACTTTTTACTATAGTAATGTGGTTAAAATGATTTATGATGATACAATACCACCATTGTCCATGATGTACACTAAGCACCACCTGTGGGGCTGAACTCAGGTTTTACTGAGGTGAATCTAGCTTGCTGCTGCGGCAGAAGGGTGGTTTTACAGTCAGATAATAATTGATACGCAGATGGAATACATTAATCACACTGTTTTTAGGATTGGTGTGTGTGGGAAGATAATTTCAGAGAACTTTAGAAGGAAGTGATAGTTATAACATCAATGTCTATCTATTTTTGTCCTACTTATAGCTCTTCCAAGTGTTTCTGTGAGAGAGCCAGATTGTTTGAGGGCACATGAGCCTTTTGTGAGGGTGTGTGTTATTTTGTGTAATCTGGATCCTGCAAAAAGATCCCTACTGAGCCTTCTGCCATATGGTTAGATCATTTTGGTTCTGTTAGGCTGGTTAGAATGTAAACAAAAGGATTTTTAAAGGGCTTTTTAAAATGCTTTGACCTGGGAAATTATCATGGTGTATAATGACAGTAAGTAACCAAATGGATATCTTCATATGATATACTTTATGCAGGGAAGATGGTTTCAATAGAGTCAATTAAACCTGAGACTGGTCTTGGGTTCAGCTTGCTGAACACTTTGAGGCTCGCTTTCAGGATCACTTCAGACCGTGGTGGCACTCCCTTAAATTGTATGCGCATAGCTCGTGTCTATTAAATGAAACGTGAAATGCCCTTAGAAACCACACCAAACTTCACTGCCTCTTTTGTAATAGCAACACTTCTATGGTAGTAAAGGAATTGATTCTCCTGTCTGGATTAATACTGCTCTAGTTTATAGAAAAACAAAGAAAATTATGTATTCAGGAAAGCAAAGCAGGCTTAGAAGAAAATTCACCTTCAGATAAATAAATACATAATCTGTGAAGGTATTTAAAGTGCTTAAGTAGAACGAAAATATCCAATTCACAAGAAAACAAAAACCTGTGGAAAACATTTGAAGGCAGAGAGAACATTGCAGATAAAAATGGAAATGTTGATTTTGTATGATACAAGTGTAACCAGATCTGCACAGGCAAATCAACCACGGCTAATACTAATGGCCATTTCCACGTAATTATTTAGGGAGCTCCACTCAAGATTGGGCAGTGCTTAATGCAAAGGTGGCTGGGACTATCATTAAATCATTTTTCTTCACTTGACATGATTATTTTCTTGTGAGTATGGGAAAAAAGTGGATTTTCCATTTCTGAATGACAATATATAGATACTTGGACATATCCCAGACTGCACTTTTAAACACTTTAAAGATAAATTGGGTTCTTTGGAAGGTTTTAGAAAAGTGAATGCATACATTTATATATATTTGAATTCTAGCTGCTTATAAAAGGAGTAAATAATATGATTTGAAGCTATTATTTATTTTACAGTGACATCAAGACATTTCTGGCAGATAAAATGGCTATTTCAGATAATAAGACAGTGCTAGATAAAATGTGTTGAAAATCATGCTGATAGCATAAACTTTCAATTGGCAATATTCAATATTTTTTGAAATCTTTTAGAAGTCTTTGTGAGTGGGTAAAGAAATACGAACTTTTACAGGAGGAATTAAAAAATCTATGTTAAATCTGCAACTACATAGAAGGAATAAATATTAGCAGGCACAAAGGAGTCCTTAAGAGTGAAGCAGTGAAATGAGGTGGTCAAATGAAGGGTCATGATGTGCTTTTGCCAATCTCTGCAAGGAGGACTGCTAATACAACATAGCCCAAAAAACTAAAGCAGAATAGACTAATGAATGTGGAGGATCTGTACACAAAGTACTAGATTATTTTAAAGTGGAAAGATGTTTTATATCTAAGAAGTCCCTTACAGGAAATAAAGCTGTATGTTTCTCTGAAACACTTTTATTAGATGTTTTCAAATCCAAGAGACCTTCCAAAATATGAAAGAACAAGTAAGAAAAAACACAGATACTTTGGAAAGTTTGCAGGAGTTAGGAATCAAAGTCAGGAAGCTTGTGAAGTGCTGCAGTTACTCATGGATGATAAACTCAGCTGCTGGTACATGATTAACTCCTGATAAATATCAGAGTGATCCAGATGTGTGAATGAAGATGATTTGAGGAGGATGAGTGACCTTTCTGTTGAGTAGGTCAGTGAGCAACTGAGTTTAGATTGGCAGCCTGCTTGGTTTCGTGTGTTGTGAAATGCCAAAGTACCAGTGTGATGGACGGAGTCCAAAGTGCTCTATGGTACTTTGTTCGTAAGGTCACCCAGCCTTTACAGGATAAATTACATAACATACACATTTAAGATATGACTTTGTTTCTGTTGCTTCTCAAGTGAACTGTGAAACCTAACCAAGTATTCTTATATTTTTTGGATAGCCTTACTCTGCTGTCTAGACCACATTGAAGTGATAGTGAAAGGAAAAATTCCATGTACGTTAACAATGACATGGCAGCAGGTTTAGCTATACCAGCTCTTTTCAGCCTTTCTCAAGAGTAATTTTGCAGAAAGGGCATCTGCTCCCCCAGACTTCAAAGCATCATTTGCAATTCTCAGATAGGGAGTTTACTGCATTTTTCTCCAGAAGAGCCTTTGTATTGTAGTTTTCTGTAAGAGATTTTGCTCTAGAAGCTTCATCCAGGCAAATGAAAGAGCTTTTAACAAATGGTATCCTCAAAAGAGTGTGTTAGTTAATTATTTGTACAGAGGTAGCATGCAGGCAAGAGAGCTGAAAGCAAACAGGGACACACCTTCCTCTAAGCCTTGGTCTTTGTATTTCCTTTTCAAGTCCGTTGGCCTAACTGATTACAAACACTCTCAGCTCTGGCTAAGCCAGGATTCACTTTGTTTCCCCGAAGAGCCAAAGGCTTCTTTCTTGGTCTCAAAGCTCAGGTTTTTATTTAGTCTAATGTTCTTTGTATTATGGAGATACACAGACCTTCCTACCAATATATCCTTTTCTCCACTACCAAGGGCTTTGAACACCTTGGACAGAGGAACAGCTTTCAAGGTGTGGGCAATTTGATGGAGTTTTGATTTTGAAAGGCATTGCCTGCCTTTTTGTGTATTTTCAGTGAGCCAATGCAGATTCATAAATTCCTTTGAACCCTCTGAGAAAAAAACCATCATAATCAAATGAAAAAAATAGTCTACTTGTGAAGTGTAATGGGCATTTCCTGTGGTCCTTGCCAAAAGGGGTTAAAAATACAAAGAATAAGATTTCTTTTTTTTTTTTTTTTTTTTT